>CM056049.1:673111660-673486660 GCA_029574335.1 Rana kukunoris | reverse complement strand
TTTAGCAAGAGCAAACTGTGGGGGAGATTTATTAAAACTGGGCTGTGCAAAATCTGGTGCAGCTCTGCATAGAAACTGTTAAGGAAATAGCAATTCTGTAAAAAAATGTTATTTGATTTTGTATGCTTTGCCTATATTACACACCTTGTTACCATAAAAGTACAATTGTAATATTTAGGGTTGTCCCGATACCGATGCTAGTATCGGTATCGGGACCGATGCCGAGTATTTGCGGGAGTACTTGTACTCCCGCAAATACCCCCGATACTGAAATAGAATACTTCCCCCCCATATTGCAGCGATGCGTCCCTCATACCTTTTTAGATATGCTGACGCCGCCGCTGACGCATACCGCCGTATCCCCCTGCACAATCGCATAGCACACATTACAAGCATTCATTCTGAATACTTGTAAATGGCCGTGTATTGACACTCCCCTTCTCCGGATTGGAGGGATCCCTCCAATCCCGAGCAAGGGGGAGTGTCTATGCACGAATCCGCGTATAGACACTCCCCCTTGCGTGGGATTGGACGGATCCCTCCAATCCGGAGAAGGGGAGTTTTAATACACGGAGCGCGGCCATTTACAAGTTTTTAGAATGAAAGCTTGTAATGCGCTACGCGATTGTGCAGGGGATACGGCGGTATGCGGCAGAGGCGGCATCAGCATATCTAAAAGGTATGAGGGACATGCATGGCTGCAATATGTGGGGGACATGCATGGCTGCATATGTGGGGGACATGCATGGCTGCATATGTGGGGGACATGCATGGCTGCATATGTGGGGGACATGCATGGCTGCATATGTGGGGGACATGCATGGCTGCATATGTGGGGGACATGCATGGCTGCATATGTGGGGGACATGCATGGCTGCATATGTGGGGGACATGCATGGCTGCATATGTGGGGGACATGCATGGCTGCATATGTGGGGGACATGCATGGCTGCATATGTGGGGGACATGCATGGCTGCATATGTGGGGGACATGCATGGCTGCATATGTGGGGGACATGCATGGCTGCATATGTGGGGGACATGCATGGCTGCATATGTGGGGGACATGCATGGCTGCATATGTGGGGGACATGCATGGCTGCATATGTGGGGGGACATGCATGGCTGCATATGTGGGGGGACATGCATGGCTGCATATGTGGGGGGACATGCATGGCTGCATATGTGGGGGACATGCATGGCTGCATATGTGGGGGACATGCATGGCTGCATATGTGGGGGACATGCATGGCTGCATATGTGGGGGACATGCATGGCTGCATATGTGGGGGGACATGCATGGCTGCATATGTGGGGGGACATGCATGGCTGCATATGTGGGGGGACATGCATGGCTGCATATGTGGGGGACATGCATGGCTGCATATGTGGGGGGACATGCATGGCTGCATATGTGGGGGACATGCATGGCTGCATATGTGGGGGACATGCATGGCTGCATATGTGGGGGACATGCATATTGCATGGCTATCATGCATGACATGCATGGCTGCACATGCATGAAATACTGCATGGCACATGCATGACTGCAATCATGCATGACTGCAATATGTGGGGGGACATACATGACTGCAATATGACATACATGACTGCAATATGTGGGGGGACATACATGACTGCAATATGTGGGGGGACATACATGACTGCAATATGTGGGGGGACATACATGACTGCAATATGTGGGGGGACATGCATGACTGCAATATGTGGGGGGACATACATGACTGCAATATGTGGGGGGACATACATGACTGCAATATGTGGGGGGACATACATGACTGCAATATGTGGGGGACATGGCTGCATTTGGGGACACATTTAAAAAAAGTATCGGTATTTGGTATCGGCGACTACTTGAAAAAAACTTGTACTCGGTCCTAAAAAAAGAGGCATCGGGACAACCCTAGTAATATTAAATGTGATCCCTACGTAAGCATGTGTATTTAAAAAAAAAAAAAAAAACCTCAATTCAGTTAAATAAAAATAAGTTATTTTGGAGAGATTCCAAGTGTATCTTTTGCGTCTGCTCCCTACGGCAGTAATTATGAATTTGGAACCACTAATCAATATGAGGATAGGAGTTGCCCATCTATACATTTTCCAGAATAGTTGGCAAGCTAGCCAGGAGGGGATTTACAGGCGATACTGAGAATTCAAAACGAGAAGCTTGAAAAGATCTGGTAATTTTTGATAATCAGCTGATTGACATAAGCCCTTAGCTTATATTTGCAATATCAGACTTCCTTGATCGGTAAGGCATAGTCGGGAAAGAAGGGTATCTATTTTACACCCCTCAATCAAACTGTATTAATTGGTGGTTATAGGTTATGTCATCACCATCTATTGGAGTGTTAAAGATGAGAAAGGGAAGAATAGTGCCGTTAACAGGTTGATTGAGGCACATATGCCTGCTGTAATAGTAGTTTAGAGGCAAGAGGGTATAGGCACAAGTAGAGAAAAAAAGAATGGCCAGTCATTATGGGCTTTAAATAAGGCCCCATTCACACTTGTGCGAGTTGATAACGAATGCGATGCGTTTAAAAATAAAAAAATTGATTTGCATGTCATCCAAAAAGTCATTGTTTTTCAAATGATGGTCGTTCACATCTCTGCATTGCGATTTCTCTACTAATGCGATAATAAAAAAAGGTCTTGTGTGAGTTTACAGCGTTGCAAATTTAGTCTCCATAGACATCAGTGTAAAGCATTCTGGAATTGCATTGTTGGTTCAGATATGTGCGAATTCCACCACACTACTCTCCACAAAACCCAGGAAGTACACAGGACGTTAATACCTTTTTTTTTCCAACATTAACACGATTCCATTGGCTAGAACATCAATTGCAGCAGCGTCCAACTCCTGAAATTTGCGGTAAATTCGCACCTCACACAGGACAAAAAAAAAAACGGAACAAATTCACAACATATCACAGCGCAACAGTGTGAACCGAGCCTTAAAGGGGTTGTAAAGGAAACATTTTTTCCCCTAAATAACTTCCTTTACCTTAGTGCATCCCTCCTTCACTTACCTCATCCTTCTATTTTTCTTTTAAATGTCCTTATTTCTTCTGAGAAATCCTCACTTCCTGTTCTTCTGTCTGTAACTCACTTCCATAATGTGAGGCTTTCTCCCTGGTGTGGAGAAAGCCTCTTGAGGGGGGAGGGGGGCGAGCGAGCAGGAAAGTCAGGACAATCTCTACTTTGCAGGAGCTGTGTGTTAGTGAGCGTCCTGACCCTCCTGCTCGCCCCCCGAAGAAAGCCTTGCATTACTGTGTGGAGTTACAGACAGAAGAACAGGAAGGGAGGATTTCTCAGAAGAGATTTAAAAATCAAAATCGAAGGATGAGGTAAGTTAAGGGGGACCGCACTAAGGTGAAAGGAAGCTATTTAGGGGTTAAAAAAAAAAAAAATCCTTTACAACCACTTTAAGGGAATGAAGGGTAGCGAGACCCTCAAAAATCCTTCCAGGTTTTATTGACCAAGCTTAAACAATCTGCACCAGATTATGTGTGCAAAAGTGTTAGTAAATCTCCCCCTAGTGTCTCAGCATCAGACACCTCAACCCACCACTAACCAATCATTACTGCCATAAACAAAGTCACTTTAATAAAAGACATTTATTTTTTTGTCATACAACTAATTGTTGCATGAACCTTATGTACAATTACTACATGCGCACACACACACACACACACACACACTTTTTCTTTAGAAATTAAAAAAAAGTTACAATAAAAAGGAGGTCACAGATAGGCAAAGGCAAAACTAAATCAATGAGGTAAGAAAATTGTTGATTTTGCCCAAGAAATTATATCAAAATATAGCAAAGAAAATGTTTCAAAGAAAGAAACACATACAAATATAAATACTGAGATAATAGGGTTTAAACGCAAAAAACCTTCTGATGATATTTCCTGTAATAAGGAGAGCCCCCATCCCAAAGCTTCCTCAATAAACAGCAGCAGGAAGCCGACACTTGCAGGTCTGACATCCATCTCTGTCTGAAATAATAGAATCTTAGAAAATCAGAATTAAGTGATGCTATAAATGTAAATTGGAATTTCACATTCCAATTCTAGTAAAACCCAGATGCCGAGTTCAAAATGTTGCACGAGAGGTCAAAAGCAGGTATCCCATGCTATAAAAAAATAAAATTAGAACCCCTTATCAAAGTGTACCTTCCCATCTACATAGCCAGACATTAAACAAGCTGAATAAGATATTCCTGAGCTCACCAAGTCACTTGGCATGAGAGGTACCACAAGGTATTATTGTGTGCCTCAATGCTGCATTTCTTGCCATTTCATAAAATGTGAAGGACGATTTCAAAGTACGCAAATAGTCCTTTTTATTTAAACGTAACTTACAAAGAAGCTCTAGAGTGTACACTAACAGCTGCATACCCATTTAAAGTGAAAAAAAAGGGATACCATTCCCCTCAGCCACATTTATCTCACTGGACTTCGTTTTATAGCGGTCTGCTCATGGCACAAAAAAAAACAAAAAAAAAAAAACTTGATGCCATTCAGTGGCTTTTTTTTTTCTGCTGGCACTCCTATGTTTTAGTCAGCAGGCTGGAGAGAAGATAGAGAGACACAGGAAGCTGTAAACCTGAAAGAAAAACCTTGCTAGATTGTGCAGTAGTGTGTGAATTACAAGACTGACTGAACAGCATCACAAATCCTTTGGCAGGCAAGAGCAAATGAAATATATTCTAACCGAGCGTTTAACAAGGGGCACATGAAAAATGGCAATCCAAATGTGCTCTAAGTCACATGATCCACACCACAAATTACCCTCGGCTTGACATTTTTCTGTGCCATAAGGACGGCTAGCACTAGATTTATTCACTTGTTCATTCATTTGTAGTGTGATTCACCCAGTCCCCAGAGTGACTCACTCACCAGTTGGGAGATCCATCATTGGATCCTATACATATTTTTTTTTTTTTGGTTGTCATTATATTGATCACTATATACTAGCGCTGCACTTAATGTACTATAGCACACAAGCAAAACCCAGGCAATTGCACAGGCATGCCATGCTGAATTACAGGCCTTTATTATGGCACATTAAGGATTAGAGCGCACCAAAGATCAATCCAATGCCAGTAACTCACCTTAGAAGCCTGTGTAATAGATCAACGTTCTGTGAAGAAAGCTTCTGCTTTTACATAAGCAAGATACTTAGAACTATGTTCAGCCAGATAGCTAGAGAACAGGGTTGCAATCCAAGGTCTCTCACATTAGCCTCCAAAAAAAAAAAAAATATTCCCTCCAAGATGGAATCAGTTTGCTTAATTTTTAACACTGCAAGCGCCATCCACAGATTTAGGTGCATTATGGGATTTAAAAGTGTTACCTTGTGTGCAAAAACAGACGATTATACCAAAAATACTGAATTTCATTTAGAATTTTAAACCAAAAATAAGAAGATTTTACTGTCAGATTTTCTCTTTTAAAATAAAGTATTAATAAGGAGTATTGCAAAACATAGATCCCGGTTATAGTAAATTACTTAAAGGAGCAAGTGCCGAGGCCAAGTAACAAGAATTGTGCCAAATTTTATTTTTGGAAAATATGGGGGAAAAAAACTGCGCTAACCCAAAATAAAAATAGCAGCCAGCGCACAAAGTCAAAACGGATATAGTACATGAAGTGCAGCGCTAGTATATAGTGATCAATATAATGACAACCAAAATAAAAAAAAATATGTATAGGATCCAATGATGGATCTCCCAACTGGTGAGTGAGTCACTCTGGGGACTGGGTGAATCTCACTACAAATGAATGAACAAGTGAATAAATCTAGTCAATTAGCAAATCTCCCAACAGTTAAGTATAACACTTTAACAGGTGCATAAATAACCATTCAAGTGGGTGAATTGAAAATGGATGTTATCTTGTGAGATAAATGGCTTGTCTGTAGCAATCATCCAAACAGCAAGGAAAATAATTATGTAGGTACTCTTACCAACAGTGGTGGACTCACGTGTTAAAACTAACAGCAAGTCTAAGAAGGCATGATGGTCTCAACAGACCTGGGGCTCTGCATAGATGGTCGCTCGGGCTTGGATAGTTGAACCGATCTGGTCAGACGCATACCTCCAGAAGCAGGAACCCAAATGGATGTAGCCAAAATTGCAGGTGAACGGTGGCCAACCTCATTGAATCAGCAGAACGTGTATGGATATGAAAATTTTTAAGAAAAATGCTCCAGATGGTGCAGGTCAAAAATAAACATATACATAAAATCACGTGAATAGTAAAAAGCAATATGGGGTACTAAACATGATACCCGGTATCATGTTTAGTACCACATACTGCTTTTTACTATTCACATGATTTTATGTATCTACAATTTTAAAATAAAACCTTCCCGGGTTTATTTTTGACCTGCACCATCTGGAGCATTTTTCTTAATTTTTTCATATCCATACACGTTCTGCTGATTCAATGAGGTTGGCCACCGTTCACCTGCAATTTTGGCTACATCCATTTGGGTTCCTGCTTCTGGAGGTATGCGTCTGACCAGATCGGTTCAACTATCCAAGCCAGAGCGACCATCTATGCAGAGCCCCAGGTCTGTTGAGACCATCACACCTTCTTAGACTTGCTGTTGGTTTTAACACGTGAGCCCACCACTGTTGGTAAGAGTACCATTTATCTCACAAGATAACATCCATTTTCCATTCACCCACTTGAATGGTTATTTATGCACCTGTTGAAGTGTTCTACTCATCTGTTGGGGGATTTGCTAATGGACTAGATTTATTCACTTGTTCATTCATTTGTAGTGCGATTCACCCAGTCCCCAGAGTGACTCACTCACCAGTTGGGAGATCCATCATTGGATCCTATACATATTTTTTGGTTTTGGTTGTCATTATATTGATCACTATATACTAGCGCTGCACTTATTGTACTATATCCGTTTTAAATTTTATTTTTGCACAAAATGTCCAAAGCCAACAAGATCATTTTGGAAGCTCCTTCTAGGTATACATTTATATCCCCACAGTTCTAGGGTGGGAAAAGATTATCTATCATACCACACCGATGGCCTATCGGCATATTCAGACTTCAATGAACCTGCATTTTATATTAAACATAAGTCTGACCTAAGAGCAGGCGACATACTATGCCTGTCACTACTGTTAGCAGCCAGGGGAGTCTTTTCTATGTTCCTCCGATTTAGTTGCACCTGGTCATAGAGGCCCACCTTGACCCATTTTCACAACCAAGCCCTATAAAACTGCCATTGTACTTTGCAATGTGACATCAGCAAGATAGAGGCCAATAAGAGCACTCATTTGAGAATGGAACGGCAATTCATGGGGCTCAGTCAGGTCCCAGTAGCAAAGTGATAATCAAATCAGAGGGGGGGGGGGGGCACATAAGCACATTTTCTGGCTAATAAATTATTATACCAGGAATTCCACGTTGGCTTTTGGCAGTATGCTTTATAAATTTTGTTGATGAAATTTAGGATCACTTAAAGAGCAGCAGTCATAAGAAGGCTTTGGGAAGGATTTTAATATTCAGTTTATATTACTGTAATCAAGCAGGCACAATTTTTCTTTGTACCCTTAAGATTTTTTTTTTTCTATCTAGAGCAGTACATTATACAAGGTATTAACTGTCGAGCGTTGGCAAACAGTTGTGCAGAGCTACAAACTTGGAATCTCTCTGAATTTTCAGGTCCTATAAATATTACCATACCCAGTTATCAGGTGGCTGGGATCCGAGGTCAATGGACAACTTACATTGAGGCAGTAAGACATTTTAGGATATGAATGGAGCAGGCAACACAGATAAGCCATCTTAAAATGCTGTCCATGTCCAGGTACTTGGAAAAAAAAATAAGGGTACCTATAAACAACTCATTGTATGGTCACCGGCCACACAGAACTGGCATTGTGCAAAGTTTAACTAGATGCAAATTTTCTTCAACAGGTCCTTCCCAATACAATACATCCTCCATGTACACACCACCTAAAACAATATCGCAAAAAGTTCAGAAGTAGGTCGAGTTTGGGCACACAACACATTAATGATCTCTCATATGTAAATGGGGTGGTACTGTTTGTGTGTCAGCTTCTTTCGGCAAGTTGGACAAGAGGTGGCATTTTTAAGGGCATCGCGAAGGCACTGGCTGCAGAATATATGACCGCATTTGGTTGACACAATGAGACGTCCGCTTTGTACAATCTAGGAGAAAATAAGCACAGCATAAACAAAAACATTCCTATATGTCAGAAATAAAAAAAAACATGAACCTGACAGAATACAGAGCTCGTTATGGACTAAATTATGCAGCAAGAAAGATAAGATGATTTTCTCTTGGTGACATGACTACCACCAACGTACAATTTTATCATGTCTGATAGCAAGCAAGCCCTTTCTTAAAAACCGCACTAAAACCAGGCACACTGTGGAACCCTCGAGATTTATATATATATATATATATATATATATATATATATATATATATATTTATTATTTTTTTTTTTTTTTTAAAGCCACAGATATGGACATAGAATACAAAAAAAAAAACCCTCACCTCTGAATACCCATCCATGCAAATAGGACAACTAACATGTGCTCCACTCGATCTGTAAAAAGACAAAGAAAAGGCCAGTGTTAGAACAACATTTGATGCAGTAAAGAAGAAGAAGAAGAAGAAAAAAAAAAAATTAAAGTGGTACTTATTAACAGAACTGTACCCCAACAACGTTACAGAAAAATATATACAGCATCTCACAAAAGTGAGTACACCCCTCACATTTTTGTACATATTTTATGGACTGGCCAAGACACCAGCTTTGGGATGTCGTCATGGAGGAGTGGAAGAGGACTCCAGTGGCAACCTGTGAACTCAATGCCCAAAAGGCTTAAGGCAGTGCACAGGGTTGGGCAGGCGACTGGTCATTCACGGAGTCTGCCATGTCATCAGTCCCCCCCACCCCCCTTTAACCCTTGCCCGTGCTATAGCACGGACCTACATTGCCAGGAGGCCATCAATAGACTCAGGTGATCACAAATCAGATCCCGACCCCTTACCACATAATCAGTTGATGGCCAATGACAGCTGATCACGGGATGTATAATAATAAAAAAAAAAAAAGTAATTTTTTTTTGTCCTTACGTTAATAGTGTTTGAAGAAAAAAAAGCTGATCACCGGCTTCTGTGAAAGGGACATCTGTTCCCACCATTGCATATCAGCGCTGCTCATCAGTCTCAACTACCAGTGCCCATCACTGCAGCCTATTAGTCCCCATCAGTGCAGCCTCATCAGCGTGCATCAATAAAAGGAGAAAAATTACTTGTTTGCAAAAATCTATAAACAAAATATAAAAAACGGTTTTGTTTTTCAAAATTTCATCTGGGTACAGTGTTGTACGACTGCGCAATTGTCATTCAAATAGTGACACCACTGAAAGCTGAAAATTGGTCTGGGTAGGAAGGGGGGTTCAAGTGCCCAGTAAGCAAGTGGTAAAGCAGTCCCACAGTATCCTCCATCACAGTGCCCCCTTTACATTACAGTGTCCCTTAGCATTAATGTAACAGGGGCTTCACATTAAAGGGGCATGGTAATGTAACAGGGACTGCACTGTAAAGGGGGGTACTGTGATATAAAGTAGACTGCACTGTAAAGAGACACCAATGACTGCAGTGTCCCTTAACACCTCAGCCCCCTTTATATTGCAGCACCCCCCGTCACAGTGCTCCTTGCATGATTTAAATCACTAGTAAAAAGGCTTGATATAAATCATGTTTTTTAAAGAGCAACTATCATTTGTCCCACTGTGGCTCCTCCTATGACCCGCTGTTGACTCACCAACAGTCCCAGTGATAACAAGGTGAGAGACATGGCGGCAGCAGGTGAGTGGATGCCGCTAACAGGCGCTGCCATGATGGACCTGAAATGACAGGTTCTCTTTAAAATGCAAGGACTCATTTTTGCTGGTAGTTCGAATCATTAATATTTGCAAACAAAATTAAGGTTTCCTATTTAGAATAATAATCTGATTTATCCAACCCGTCAGTGACACAGCTGCACAGCAGGAGGCGAGCGGCAATCGTAGTCTAATGGACTACTCGGACCGCCGCTCACCTTCTGCCAAGTGGCACAGCCATTAGCAGGCCACGAACAAGGGGTAGGTAACAGAGATCAACATTTCTATTTCTCCACATACAGCCAGTAAAATTGGTCCTTTATATGGCTTAAGGTTCCCAACCTGGATCTGGTGTGGACTGAAGTTAAGTCACTGGATCCACCGCCACTGACATAAATGTCGTTATTTCTTGAATCTTCATCATCACTGCTTAATATACAGCTTGCCACCTGTGAGGCCCCCCGGGCTGCATTTCTTCTTTGGCCTTGGTGCTCTGCAAATAAAGCAAACTGCAGCATTATTTATCAATTTCCACAAATCTTCCATAACAGCCCTGGCTGAAAGATAACCAACTTCTGCCACTAGTCCCATCCACTCCACAGATTTTCAGTGTAATGTTCTCACAAATCAGAACTTTACAAAAGGCCACCATTTTTTGGTCTGTTTTTGAGAATCACATTTTTTGTTATGCAAGGATATCCTTCCAATTGTTCCTCTATGGCAGCCCCAAGATATACACAGATCAACTGTTACATCTAATAATGAGTAGGTCCCTTTTTGCTACAAAAACAGCCCTGACCCATTAAGGCACGGACTCCACTAGACCTCTGAAGATTTGCTGTGGTATTTGGCACCAAGCAGTCAGTAGTAGATACCTTTAGTCCTGCAAGTTGTGATGTGAGCCTCCACGGGATTGGAATTGTTCTTCCAACACATTTGACTGGACTGATACATAGAGAATTTGGAAGCCAAGTCAACACCTCAAACAGCTTGTTGTGGCTGCAGCCACCGGTTGCTTCCACACTCCCCCAGTACTGCCCCCTGCCACGTGTTCTGGGCTCCGCTTGCCCATCTGTGGGCTTCTGACAGACATGCCGGGTTCAGGGGAGGGAGAAGAGCAGAAACACGTCTACTCTCCTCCCCTTCTTGCAATACATTCAGTGGAACTAAGAGAATGCATTCAGTGTCTTTAAGAAAAAGTGCACAGAAAAACAAAAACACAAAAAACAGTTACATCCAAGCACCTTAAATTCCCCCAAAAATGTTGAGGCCTCCCATACCCACATATGCGAACGTGTCGGAAGTGCCTACAAGTGAAAAACTTAGATTACAATACACGTTACATAATCACTGCACAGGTCGGAAAGAGACATAATTCTAGAACAAGTCCTCCTCCATAACACTAAACTGATGATCTATAGGGGGCTTTTGAAACATGGGAAACATAGGGTAATGAAATTTGATGTAATTTCAAGGGCGCGCACAAATTTTAAGGTGCCACGTGTTAAGCATCCATTTACCCGGTGCAACCTCATATATGTTTTTTTAATCAAAAATGTGGGTAGTTTATTGCGTGCGTTTGCCCTAAAAATTCACTTTAGTGTGGGTTTTTATACTGAAATTTTGCGTTTCCTAGACCTTTACAATAATATCAAGTGACGTAAAAAATTGAAAGCACCAAATATTTTACTCAAGGGTGTCTGCTTTAAAAAAATAATATGTATTCTTCAGGGTTAAAATGATTTGTGTGCAAATAAATTGCAAAAACTGCTCTGGCAGCAAAAGGGTTAAACCATCCTGCAGTATGGCAGGGTGCATTATCCTGCTGAAAGAGGCCACTGCCATCAGGGAATACCGTTTCCATAAAGGGGTGCACTTGATCAGCAACAACGTTTAGGTAAGTGGTGCGTTGAAAGTAACATCTGCATGAATGGCAGGACCTAGGGTTTCCCAGCAGAACATTGCCCAAAGCATCACACTGCCTCCACCAGCTTGCCTTTCTTAGTGCATCCTGGTGCCATCTGTTCCCCAGGTAAGCGACACACACACAATGTAAAAAATACAGGATTCACCTTCTTCCATTGCTCTGTGGTCCAGTTCTGATTTTTATGTGCCCATTGTAGGCACTTTTAGCTGTGGACACCAGTCAGCGCGGACAGTCTGTGACTACACAACAAACTGTGGTGCCCATTTATTCTGCTTTCAACAAATCAACCTCAGGGACAAAAGGTTTACGCGCTGCCTAATATAACCCACCAACTTTTAGATGCCCTTTGTAATGAGATAATCAATGTCGCTCAATCTGTCAGTGGTTATGTCTGATCAGTGCCAATTTTTCTTAGAAATGGACTGCAGAAGGCTTTCCCCATTATCACTACAGAGCCTCCAGTTCTCTGGCAGTGGGGAGCGAAGCCGCACTACCACTGAGATCTATTTAGGGTCCTTCTTGACAGGAGAGGGATTGGGAAACAAATACTATCCAAAAATAAAATTTGAAGTGTGTTAAGTCAAAACTTTTCCTTAGATATTGGAAAGGGTAGAGAATGGTTAAGACACAAAGCTTCCAGTCCCTTTGTAATGTTTTTAAGGGCCAGCTTCCTACATCAAAAAACACATGGAAGGTAGGTTATATGGTTTCCAATGGCATATTTGGCACCAGTGCAGTCACTTTTAGGGGCCTTTAGTTACAGAAAAAAAAAAAAAAAAAAAAAGTGGAATATGCTGCATTTTTACGGCACAGGACTGTACTGGAACGTGGTAAAAGGCACAAAAAAAAAAAAATAACTCACCGAACACCAGTACAGTCACAAAAAAACAAACAAAAAAAAAACAGCACACACGCATCTGGAATGCATCAAAACACGGATGCAGAAACGCATCCGGGAAAAAATACGGAGTGCATTTTTGTGGTGTGAAACACACCTGGTGTAGATTTGAAGGACACTGAGGCACTTATATAAAGGAGTATGGCCAGGTCTAGCAACAGTCTCAAGTAGAATAAAAGGTTGTCAGTGAAATCCAGCCAGGTCCTCAATGATATGGTAATTGCACAGAGTTTTGTTGGTGAACTGTAGTCTGTAAATACAGTTCAACATCCCTGGGTCTGTACATGCAGGACCACATTGCTTTTAGAGTACATTGACATTTTAACAGTTCTAGGTCGACTGATAGTAAGAAAAGTACTACTTTCAGCCCCTCCGTCTATGTATGCCTCGTGGTGTTATGAATCGGGACCTGATTCTGTTCAAAAATTGAATGGGGTAGGAAGCGGCACAAGACAGCTAGTCTACTGGGGCAGATAGTATTAACTGGTTGTGCCAACAATTTTGCTTTATGAACGCGGCAGTGGTTCAAGAACAAAGCGTGAATGCATGAGTAATGAAAAATCTAATTGTGTTAGGTAGGCAATACAAGGAAACCAATATAAAAACTCACCTTCGACAATCTGGTAAAATTGAGAAAAATAGGAGGGAAAAAGAAAAAAAAAATACTGTTAAAAATTAAAACAAAAAAATGGCAATAGTACAACCTTACAATAGCTATATGGATGAACAGAAGCAGTGATTTGCACAGCCACACTAATGGCCCAGCTATAACAGAACTAGCTTCTAACCAGGCTTGGGCATATGAGCTGTGCCTCAAAAAAATAAATAAAAAAAAATGAATAAAACCACACACATTTAAATTGCCCTAGACCTGGTCCTTCACCCCCTGTCCGTATAAGGCAATAGGTAAATCAGGGTTCAAAATTTCAAGTCCTGAGCTACTAGCCAGGCGTCAAGAGTTAGTCGCCACCAGTTCCCTTACCTAATTCTGCCCTGCGCCTAATTGCACCCGTAAACACGCCCTCGTAGATTATCTCATGGAATGACACTGTTAAATGTTTTATGCAGAATCAAGTTACAAAATTAAATATTACCAACAACAACTTTAACAAAATGGCACAGGGCACTGGGGCAGACCAGAGGGACAGGGCACTAGAACTGGGTCTCTTCCCCATTCTCTTGCTGTCTCCTCTGCAACTCCCATCCATCCTCTCTCTCTCTCCCATTCATCTCATCATCAGGAGCCCCTGTGTGCGGCTCCACGATTGCATGTCCCCACTTCCCCCTTTTATTTTCGCAATCCTCCACCTCACTCATTACTTTCTGCTCTCCAGCTATATTGTTCAGGGGAGGGGGGCAGGCTCAGAGAGGTCATACTGTTAGGTCCCATGGCTTAATGAGTATTGTAAGGAGAGTACCTGTGTACTGCTCTGCCTGTGCACGGCTCACCAGACTACTTTTCCCGAGCATGCACCTTTCCGCTTCGGCCACCAATCTCATCGGGACTCTAAGTGTAGGCACAGATTGGAGGGAGATTGGTCATGTAGCCCTGTCATCACTCGCCCCCAGCTTAAATCCACTCGCCAAATGCTAGTAGGCGAGTGGAAATTTTGAGGGCTGGGTAAATGATAAATATGTTGCAACAATATTGTTACAATGCATTTACAAAAAAACTTTATGCACGGATTAAAGGAGATGTATGTTTTTTTTTTTTTTTTAACCCATCATACTTACCTAAGTGGATGCTGCATCTGTCCCCGGCGTCTCTGCACTGAGAACTGAGCAATCGAATATTGCCGATGGCTCAGTTCTCACAGCTCCCCGAGCAGAGAAGCTGCCTGTCAATCAACAGCACTCCGCTTTGCTCCTCCACGCTCATTGGAGCGCCGAGCTGTGGAGGAGCGGCCCTCTCAACGGCTTTCCGAGACAGGCATCAGTCTACCGATCGCAGTGACGTCAGCAGAGAGTGGACCTCAGACTTCTCTCTGCTGAAAATGGGTCACAGGAGTGCAAAACTAATTGCAGTCCTGTGACCCAAAGGAGAAGCCCAGCCAAACGAGCTCAGGCTGAACTTCTCCTTTAAAAAAGGACTCTCCTCTGAACAGCACATCAGTTAAAGCAACTCTAAAAAGGGCAAATTAACACCAATGTCAATTCTTGCCACCTCCTTGAAAAAAGATCAGTAGTGGAACACTTTTCAGAGGGTGGCTGACAGGTGGCTGGGAGGCAAGAAGTTCTCACTGCCTGTTAACCCAGAAAAGCCTGCACCACAATGCATGCAGTTGCACTGTGACTTCATTCACTTGAATAGGTCTCATTCAGTGGTGGTATTGCCCACAGAACAAAGAAGGAGGTATTATTTTTGCCATCATGTGTACAACCTCCTCTGGTCATGGTGTTAAGGGGGCCAGTCAATCAATGGCTTAGCCACCATTTTACAGGTAAAAGCAACCATTTTTACTGAATGAATTCATGTCTATTGTTTTGGTTAGCTGTGATTGGCCCAGTCTGTACCATGTGATGATCACTGTGACAAATCACATTTGTACACAATGAATGAAATGAATCAGCCATTCATGTCCTACAATTGTCATGTGAGCTACTGTGATTGGCAACAGTGATCACATGGGACCTGCAGCTTGCCAGTACAGTGAATATAGTCACAGTCTGTGTCCAATTGAATTGGCGTCCACTAGGAACCATTAGGGTCCCACCCAGCTGTCATTTGACAGTAGACTGGGTGGGAAGTGGTTAAAGCAGAACCAAATCTAAATTTTAAATTCTATTGAGCAGGTAGGCCTTTATAGCAGAAGAAACCTGCAATATTTTATAACCGAAACAAAGAGAAACAAACTTTTTTCTCCAATCGCCTTTCAGGACAACCTTGGAGAGAGCGCAGCTCCGCCCATTTCCCAGGAAACACACGTGATCCTTTAAGATCCCTCCTCTTCCACCATGGCCTCAGTTATTGTGTTTCCTCCGCCATGGTGGAAGCATCACAGGGAACCAGGGAGCTGTCTCTCTCCAGGCGGAGAGTTTTGTTGAGCTTACCTTTGTTTGTATATTGTTGGCGGCGACCATCCTGAATCCTCTTCACGGGGAGGGGGCGCTCAGGAGTCCCCAGACGCTCCGGTTCAGCGGAACTTTCGGCCTCCCAGGGGACGGTGTCTTTGTGCCCAGGAACTGCGGTAGAGGTCCAGGTGACCGAGCGGTAGCCGGCGCAGGTCGGCGGTGGTCCGCATTCTCAGTTCCGGGTCCCGGCTGGCGACCGCGTCACGCACGGTGACGCCGTTTCCGGGGGGGGGGGCGTGGCGCTGTTGGTTCCCAGCGCCTGGAACGCAGCATCTGTGGGGCGGGTCAGGTGACCGGTACTTCCGTTTCCGGCCCCCGATGATGACGCGGGCGGCCGGGAAAGTTTAAAATGGAGTCGTTCTCCAGCTACTTGTGTGACTGCGCTCTACAATGGAGGAGAGACAGACAACACCGGCGGATACAGGCGCTGCAAGCACCGGTCAGGCCCAGGTAAGAGGGGTACAGCGGTGCCTTTTATTCTTACTATATTGGGCCTAATTTTGTGTTATTGTTGTTCCTCCCTGAGGGAGCCTGTGGTTACCAGTCCAGGTTAACGCTCTTGGTCTGTATAACCGTTAGTGGTGGTGGCACTTAGTCCAGGCCTTTGGTTGTATTCTGGTGGCGGCACTTGGGTGTTTAAAAAAAAAAAAAAAAAATGGAGATGGTAACTTTGGTTTCATCTCGTTACAGGAAAAATCTACAACCAAAGCTAGGCACTTGGATACACCCAGGAAATGCCCGTCTTGCAAAAACCCTTTAAGGGATTCTTGGCAAAAGCCAATGTGCAGATCCTGCATTAAAAATCTGGTGGAAGAGGAAACTTCACAACAGTATAAGGACCTTTTTTCCTCAGTACAGGAGCTGGCAAGCTCTTTAGGCTCAGTGAAGGATATGATCACACAAGGCTCCGCAAGTTTGGGGGAGCCACAGCAGCCACCACCTAGTCCGAAAATCCCAGTTTCAGGTCAAACAGAGGGGGATTCGGCAGATGAAGGGACTAGTACTCTCCCGTCTCTCAGGGATTCAGATGAGGAGGAGGAGGAGGAAGAAGATAGTAGCAAAAGCTCAAAGTTTAAATTGTCATTAGACGAAGTGGAGGACTTACTCAAGGCAATTTATGTTACCCTGGGTATCCAGGAAGAGAAGGTTCAGTTATCCATACACGATAAGATGTATCAGGGGCTGGATGAGTCTAAAAGCCGGGTTTTCCCGGTCCACAAAGTCCTCTCGGACACCGTCAAGAAGGAATGGAAGGACCCTGAAAGGGCCCCCTTTTTTTCAAAGACCCTTAGAAGAAGGTTTCCATTTGAGAGCAGTGAGACAGAGGTGTGGAACAAAAAGCCTAAAGTAGACGCAGCTTTCTCACAGGTGTCTCGTCATACAGACCTGGCTTTTGAGGACATGGGGGTCCTGAAAGATCCGATGGACAAGAGGGCAGATTCCCTCCTAAAGAAGGCCTGGGATTCTACTGCAACCAGTCTGAAACCAGCCATGGCCGCCACAATAGTCGCCCGCAATCTAGAGTGTTGGGTTGAGAAATTAAGGAGTCATGTCGAGGCAGGCACCTCAAGAAAGGATCTATTAGACTCTTTCCCCTTAATCTTAAAAGCCATCAAATATATGGCAGATGCTTCTGCTGAGTCCATTAAAATGGCTGCAAGGTCAGCAGCCCTGGCGAACTCAGTCAGGCGAGCAGTTTGGTTAAAGACCTGGTCGGGTGATATCCCCTCTAAGGTCAAGCTTTGTGGTCTGCCTTTCTCAGGGGACCTTCTGTTCGGTCAGGACCTAGAAAAAGTTCTTGACAGAACGGCGGATAAGAAGAAGGCTTTCCCCCCTAAAAAGGGTCGGAACCCTAAGAAAAATTTTCGTCCTTTTCAACAGTCCCATAAGAGTAAGGAAGAAAATAAAAAGAGATGGGGGTCCCAAAGAGGGAGAGGTAGAGGAGGTATCTTATTTAAAAACCCCTCAGAACCAACTACCAAAAGCAAGTGACGATCTGCTTCCGGTGGGAGGAAGACTGGCTGCTTTTCTCCCACAGTGGAAACAGATGACCACGAGCCCCTTTGTGGAAAGAATCATTACGGAGGGGTACAGTCTGGAATTTTCAGAGTGTCCCCCAACGAGGTTCTATGTCACAACCCTTCCCCGGGACAAAGAAAAAGCTACTGCAATGACGAACCTGTTACAGGATCTGATGAGTCAGAGAGTGATAATACAGGTCCCAAAACATCAAGAGGGTCAGGGTTTTTATTCCCACATTTTTTTGGTCAAAAAACCCTCAGGCAAATTCCGCCTGATCTTGAACCTAAAAATGTTAAACAAGTCGATAAAGTACAAACGGTTCTGGATGGATACGATTTATTCAATAACAAAGCTGTTGACACCCGGTTGCTTCATGGCATCTCTGGACCTCAGGGATGCCTACTTGCACGTCCCGATTGCCCAAGCATCTCAACAGTTCCTCAGACTGGCAGTAGACCTGGGGAACAGGATATGGCATCTTCAGTTCAGAGCCCTCCCTTTCGGGTTGTCGTCCTCACCCAGGATCTTTACCAAAATCATGGCAGAGGCCCTAGAACCACTGAAGCTCAAAGCAATCTCGGTCATCCCATACTTGGACGACCTACTGTTTTTTGCGGACTCCCGGGATCAGCTTGCGACGAATCTGCAGTCGTCGCAGGTTCATCTTGGAAGTCTCGGCTGGTTACTAAACCGCGAGAAATCGAATTTGATACCTTCTCAAGAAACAAGGTTTCTGGGTTACAACATAGATTCGATCCTTCAGAAGGTCTTTTTACCTCAGGAAAAGATAGAGAAGGTCATGGTGGCGGTGGCTCAAGTACAGACAAACCAAGGGGTGTCAGTCAGGACAGCAATGGCCGTCCTGGGGCTGCTTACAGCCTCAATTCCGGCGGTCCCATGGGCGAGTTTACACTCTCGTCCTCTCCAAATGAATATCCTTCAGTCTTGGTCACACCAAGAGTCACTAGAGAGACGTTTCAGGTCAACTTCAAACGTAAAATGAGCACTCTGGTGGTGGAGAAACCCGGTAAATTTGAACAAGGGTCTTCCATGGGTATTCCCAGTAGGAAAGCGTTTAACAACAGACGCGAGTTCCTGGGGTTGGGGAGCCCATCTAGAGGGACAGACTGCCCAGGGCGTCTGGTCCAAAACAGAGTCCAGAAGATCCTCAAACTGGAGGGAGTTGAAAGCAATATTTCTAGGGCTTCAAGCTTTCCATCAGTTGGTGAAGGGTCAACATGTGCAGGTCCTGTCGGACAACACCACGGCAGTGGCATATGTCCTAAAGCAGGGGGGGACCAGAAGCAGAGGCCTTATGCAACTGGCCAACCATCTCCTCTCATGGGCAGAGCGGAACGTAGCATCCCTATCAGCGGTGCACCTAAAAGGGTCTCAAAACCTATTAGCAGACCTGCTAAGCAGGAGAAGCATACTGGAGGCAGAATGGAGCTTAAACCCGGAGGTCTTCAGGGCAATCGCTCAGGAGTGGGGCCAGCCACAAATAGACCTGTTTGCCAACCAGCAGAATGCGAAAGTGCAAAGGTTCTTCTCTCTCCACAGAGAGGACCAGGCAGTAGCCATAGACGCACTAGCTCAACAGTGGCACTACCAGCTGTCTTACGCCTTCCCCCCCTTCACTCTGATACCTCTAGTCCTAAGGAAATTCAGGGAAGAGAAATCCAATCTGATATTAATCACTCCGTATTGGCCAAAAAGACCGTGGTTTGCATCTCTTCAGAGTTTAGCCACGAAACCACCGTGGAAACTTCCACTCAGGAAGGACCTACTGTGTCAGGGTTCTGTGAACCATCCAGAGGTAGAACGCTTGCAGTTGACGGCCTGGTTTCTGAAGAGGACCTCTTAAGGGCTAAAGGGCTCTCTAATAAAGTGATAAGAACTTTGCTAGACAGCAGGAAGCCGGTGACCAGAGCAATTTATCTCAAAGTTTGGCGAAAATTCAACTCCTGGTGTACCTCCAAAAACTTCCAGATTAGTAGTGTAATCTCCGTTGTAGAGTTTCTTCATGCAGGAATGGAGAAAGGGTTAGCAATTAGCACCCTAAAAACTCAAGTGGCAGCCCTGTCGGTTTATTTAGAAAGGACTTTATCTAAAGAACATTTAATTTCAAGATTTTTCAAGGCACTAGGTCGGAGTAGACCGATAGCCTTTAGAACTTTTCCCAATTGGGATTTATCAATTGTGTTGCAGGGTCTCACGGGGGCCCCGTTTGAACCCATAAGGGAGATTTCTTTGAAGAATTTAGTTCTAAAAACAATTTTTTTGGTGGCCATAACGACCGCAAGAAGGGTCAGCGAAATCCAGGCTTTGGCAGTTACAGAGCCTTTCTTAAGAATTTTGCCGGACAGAATAGTTCTCCAAACTGATCCAGCTTTTCTCCCTAAGGTCTCATCAACCTTTCACAGGTCTCAGGAAATAGTCCTTCCTACCTTCTCCTCAACTCCCTCTAATGCAGGGGAAGAGAATTTTCATACTTTGGATGTAAGAAGGTGTGTGCTTCAATACCTCGCGGTCACCAAGGATTTCAGGAATACCAACGCCCTGTTCGTGATATTCTCAGGATCCCGGAAAGGGGAGAAGGCCTCCAAAAGTACATTGGCCAGATGGCTCAAACAACCCATTGCCGAGGGTTACCAAGCCAAAGGAGAGGTGCCTCCTTCAGGAGTGACGGCCCATTCAACAAGATCTACGGCAGTTTCCTGGGCCGAAAGGGCCGGTGCCACGCCTGACCAGATCTGCAAGGCAGCTACATGGTCCAGCTATTCAACTTTTCTACGGCACTACAGGCTAGACTTACTGTCCGCTGCAGATCAGGCCTTCGGCAGAAAGGTGCTGCAAGCAGTGGTCCCACCCTAGGGTAAGTTACTCGGTTATCCTCTCCAAGGTTGTCCTGAAAGGCGATTGGAGAAAGGCCTAGTTAGACTTACCGGTGACGGTATTTCTAAGAGCCTTTCAGGACAACCGCTAATTTCCCTCCCTAGGTATTTTGAATAAAAAGATTGTTTGAAATGTCTATCATGGTTTTGTTGTGGTTGTTCTGTGCTTTATTTTCCAGTGGGCGGAGACCACAATAACTGAGGCCATGGTGGAAGAGGAGGGATCTTAAAGGATCACGTGTGTTTCCTGGGAAATGGGCGGAGCTGCGCTCTCTCCAAGGTTGTCCTGAAAGGCTCTTAGAAATACCGTCACCGTTAAGTCTAACTAGGCCTTTTTCTGTCTTCGCTTGTTTTGCAAAAAGTAAAAAATAAAAACAGCGGTGATCAAATACCACTAAAAGAAAGCTCTATTTGTGTGGAAAAAATAAATACATAGCACCCACATGTACATGAACTTTAATGGCATCCCAGTCTTAGTCCGTAGGGTTCAATATTGGGTTGGCCCACCCTTTGCAGCTATAACAGCTTCAACTCTTCTGAGAGGCTGTCCAGAAGGTTTAAAGATTGATGAGTAAGTTTGGGGGGGGGGGGATGGGGGACTTGACTGGCCTGCACAGAGTCCTGATCTCAACCCATTAAAACACCTTTTGGGATGATTTTGGCAGAGACCGAGAGCCAGGCCTTCTCGTCCACATCAGTGCCTGACCTCACAAATGCACTTCTGGAAGAATGGTCAAACATTCCCATAGACACACTCCTAAACCTTGTGGACAGCCTTCCCAGAAGAGTTGAAGCTGCAAAGGGTTGACCAACTCAATATTGAACCCTACGGACTAAGACTGGGATGCCATTAAAGTTCATGTTCGTGTAAAGGCAGGCGCCCCAATACTTTTGGTAACATAGCGTGAATATAAATACAATTATAAAACCATCGGAGCTCCAATTTGGTTTGCTCCAGAATTATGTTGTATGAAAGAAATAGAAACTTACCACCACAGAGTCATTTTGGGTTAGGTCTGTTAGGTCGACAACGGTTGACTCATAGGATTCACAAGTCAAATCCACAACGTCTTCCACTGTACACATACAAAAATAATCTATTACCGTTTGTGGTTTTCCAATTTTGAACTTTAAATACAGATTTAAAGCATAGATATTTATTTAAATCGCATACCCTATCAAACCAACAATTTGCCATTTGGAGAGGTTTAAATATAGCATTAGAAAAACACTTTACATTAGAATTTAAGATATAGAGAGATAGATGTATATGCGAGTATAAGCCGAGTTTTCAGCCCCTTTTTTTTTTAGGGCTGAAAATACACCTATCAGCTTATACTCGAGTCCGTGTACCTGAAAATCTTCTTAGACTGCGGGCCGCATCCATTGTTTAAATATCGTGGCTTCCTCCTGGTCCTGTTCCATGATAGGCGTTTCCAGCAAACAGTGAGCGAGTGTTCCGCCTATCACGGAGGTCCTCATCTTCGGACTCCATTACCTAGCAGGCACTGTGTTCAGTGTTCCGCCTATCATGGACATTTTCTTGTCCAAGGATAAAAAGACGTCTGTGATTGGCGGAACACTGAACATAGTGCCTGCTGGGAAACTGAGTCCGAGAATGAGAGGACCTCCGTGATAGGCGAAACACTCAACACAGGGTTTGCCTATCATGGAACGGGACCAGGAGGAAGCCGCGAGATTTAAACAATGGACGCTCACAGTCTAAGGCCGCGTACACACGATCAGACAAATTCGATCGTGTGTACGGGCGGACAGACAGGTTTTTCCAGCAGACAAATTTTAAAGCATGCTTTAAAATCTGTCTGCTGGGAACCCATCCATCCGACATGTCTGCTGGTTAGTACACTAACCAGCGGACATATCTGCCAGCACATGCCTCGAATGGATACAACGCATGCGTGGAAGTTTTTTACTTCCTGGTGAGGTGACGTGGCGGCGTCAACGTCACCACGCTGTCTGCCGGCGGGGATTTTGGTTTGATGGTGTGTACACGATCAAACCAAAATAGCCCAGCAGACAAATCCGATCAAATCGGTCTGTCAGACCGATTTGATCGGATTTAGTCATGTGTACGCGGCCTAAGAAGATTTTCAGGTACACAATGACTCAGGCACAGGGAGGCTGCAATGGACACCGTGAGGTGGCAGTGGGCACAGTAAGGTTGGGCACAGCGAGTTGGCAATGGGCACAGTGAGGCATGCAAATGGGCATTGTTGACCCTCTTTTCCGCTTACAGTAGCTGCTGCATTCCCCCCCCCCCCCCCCCGGCATATACTCAAGTCAATACGTTTTTCGTTTATTGGGGTAAAAAAAAAAAAAAAAAAACGTACGCAAATTATTTTTGTTCTTAAAAGTGAAGCCTCCATTTTTCATATGTCAGCAAACATATTTTCTAGTTCCATACAATGCAAAATAGTTACATATGCAACAACATGTTTTAGCAACTAAAGCAGTTCTCCAAGTTTGTCAACTTAACCACTTGCCAACCAGCCACTGTACATGTGCTGTGGCAGGTCGGCTCTATTGCGCAAAACGACGTACCTGCATGTCATTTCTTGCAATAGACAGCGGGGGAGCGCGTGACGATTGGCCAGAGGGGGAGCCAATCTGTGGGTCTGGCAGACGCGATGTCTGCCAGCCACCCGCGATTGCTCCCCAGAGAAACAAGGCAGATTTCCACCCTGACAGGGGAGAACACAGTGATCTTGTGTTCCTAAGCAATAACACAAATGGTCCCCCAGTCAGTCCATCCCCCACATAGTTAGCAAACACCTCCTAATGGACACACTTAAACCTTTGATCACACTTGGTGTTAATGCCTTCCCCGCCAGTGTCATTAGTACAGAAACCGTGCATATTTTTAGCATTGATCACTGTAATATCACCCCCCCCCCCCCCTCAAAAAAAAAAAAAAGTGTCAGTTAGGTGTCCGATTTGTCCGCTGCAATGTTGCAGTCCCGAAAAAAAGACGCCCCGGTCGGCGAGTCGCTGGAACGTGGAGAAGGTAAGTGAATGTTTATTAAAAGCCAGCAGCTACACTTTTTGTAGCTGCTGACTTTTAATAAACATTACATTTGGCTGGAACACCCCTTTAAAGTAACGCAGTGTCGTATCAAAAAAATGGCTTGGTCATTAACCACTTCAGCCCCGGAAGGATTTGCCCCTTAATGTCCAGGCCATTTTTTGCGATATGGCACTGCGTCGCTTTAACTAACAATTGCGCATTTTTTTTACCAAAATCGCAATAAGCATATATTGATTGATTTGCGCAAAAATTTATAGCGCCTACAAAATAGGAGATATATTTATAGCGTTTTTATTCTTTTTTACTAGTAATGGGCGGTGATCAGCATTTTTATTGGGATTGTGACATTGCGGCGGACAGTTTGGACACTGACAGTAATTAGAAATAAAAAACAGCCACCGATTACTGTATAAATGTCATTGGCAAGGAAGGGGTTAACAGTAGGGGCGATCAAGGGGTTAAATGTGTGTCCCAGGGAGTGATTCTAACTGAGGGGTCGTTGTTCATGCCATGAAAAACAGGTCATTCTCCTCACTCCTGAGAGAACGGAGAGCTGTCAATGTAATCTGTCTGTTTACATTGACAGATCTCCGTTCTGTTCCTTTCAGGAGCGATCGCAGATGCCCAGCAGACATTACGGCCTACAGGCACGTGCATTGGATCAGTTGTTGTGCCGCGCCCTCTAGGGGTCGTAAAAGCGCCCGGCGTATAGCTACGGTGATTTTCCTTGGAGAGCCAACCTGTAGCAGTATAACTGCGATGGCCGGTCCTCTAGTGGTTCCAGAACTGAAGTGGTTAAAGGCCCTTTTCACACGAGGCCAGAATCCATCCAAGTGGATCAGCCTGCTTAGCGGGGGATCTCCCTGCTGATCCCTGTTGAGCAGGCGGATGACAGGTCAGTGTCTCCACGACACAGCCCGCTGCTCTCTATAGGGCGGTTGGATGGAAACAGACTGCATGTCTGTTTCCATCAGATTGTCATCCGCTCCATTCTGCCGGACAGATGGCGAACGTATCCCCATCCGGACCAGATCGGATGCCGGGGGGGTGACAGCGGACACAAGTCTGCTGACACCCGCCGCTCCATAAAGGGGAATGGATGGACCATGTTGGTCCAAACAAACTTTTTTTCTTCACCAACTTCTGCATTGGATCCAAGTGCTGAATGAACTGCATGTTGCTTCAGCTACATACAGTAAACAATGCAAGGTTCTGGCTTTGATACAGACACTTCCCATCTCTGTCTCCCATTTCTTGAGGCAGACTGATGACATCACAATCTCTGGACTTGGCCAATCGATGGAAACTTTGTATTCATTCACAGAACACAAAGCTGCCAATGAATGACTGAACTTTTATCAGATTGACGGTCTTGTTCTTGGTATAAAACGGGAAGTCTGTCTCACAGGTGGAACCTGGCACATACAGTGCTGTGAGCCAACGCAGCGGTTAGGGAAGGAAATAGCTAGGTCCAAACGAACTAAAAGTGACAGGAAACCTGGAGATTAGACTTAAAGGGGTTGTAAAGGTTCGTCTTTTTTTTAAATTAGTTCCTTTAAGCTAGTGCATTGTTGGTTCACCTACCTTTTCCTTTGATTTCCCTTCTAAATGTTTTTTTCTTTGTTTGAATTCCTCACTTTTCTGTTCCTCCTCAGTAAGCTTTCCACCAGCATCCGGACGGTGGAAAGTCATTTAGAACAGCTTACTGAGGAAAAAAATGGAAGTGAGAAATTCAGACAATGAAAAAAACATTTTGAAGTGAAATTGAAGGAAAAGGTAAATGAACCAACAATGCACTAGCTTAAAGGAATCGACCGTATTTGCCGGTGTATAAGGCGACCAGGCGTATAAGACGACCCCCTAATTTTACAATTTCTTTCAGATTTTTTGCCTGTACTCACTCTATAAGACGACCCCCCTTCGGAGGCTTCCGACGCTTCATATTTCTTCCTTCTGGAGCCAT
The DNA here is from genome assembly GCA_029574335.1 of Rana kukunoris. Classification (NCBI taxonomy): domain Eukaryota; kingdom Metazoa; phylum Chordata; class Amphibia; order Anura; family Ranidae; genus Rana; species Rana kukunoris. Next base: position 673,460,918 of record CM056049.1, on the reverse strand, counting down.
ATTCTTCTTCATTCTTGCTGGAGCTGGAGCCAATCACGACGAGCGATGTATTCTATTAATGGATACAAAGCCTGCTTGGATTGGCAGAGGCTGTTACATCATCAGCCCACACCTCTCTGACTCTCAAAGCCAATCCGAGGAGCCTGCTCGAATTGGCAGAAGTTGTTACTCCAATCCGAGCCGGCTCTGTATTCATTTGAATACATCGCTCATCGGGATTGGCTAAGCGGTATATACTGTATGTAGCCGAAGCTACATACAATATTACCGCGCATCCAGCAGGCATCCGAGCAGCTGACCCGGCGTATAAGACGACCCCTGCTTTTTGGCCATTTTTTTTTTAGTGTAAAAGGTAGTCTTATACGCCAGCAAATACAGTATTTAGAAAATAAAAAACAAACCTTTACAACCCCTTTAAAAGGACAGTTTTCTTAAATGTGAATACATACTGCTTTCTTCCAGCTCTATTAGCTCCGAAACTGCTGTCATCGCACTGGTTGAAGTTTGTCCTCTTCTTCTCTTTTGTGAAGATTTGGTTTTTGTAGAATGAGATCCTCTACGCTTTCTCTGGGTCTAGAAGAAGAGAAGAATGAGAGAATGCATGAAGAAGAGGAAACTAAAATCATTTGTTGTCAAAGTGAATCTTTCAAAAAGTGAGTCTTTTCTTGACACAACTGCCCAATGTTAAAGACGATCCTCCAGCCAGATTGATTTATGGCATAAACAGCCTCACACAACAACATTTTTTATATAAAAATATATTATTTATCAATACATACACACACACACACACAGGCCAATATTAGGTACACCTTCGCGCACTGGGCCCATCATTTTGCGTTTGATAGGCCTTCTTCGCCTCGACACTCAGACAGACACGCCAGCCAGCAACACTAAAGTGCCAGGCTACAGAGGCCAACCAGCCACCCACACACCACGGTTCCAGACCAAAAAAAAACAAAGGACAAAAATGTTATTTGGGTACAGCGTCACATGACTGCAATTCTCAGGTAAAATAGCGCAGTTCTGCTCTTTATGAGATTTTTGATGGCTTCCTTTGCGGATGTTATTTCTGTGATGACTTTTGGTGATGTAATGCAATGTATTTTTTCTTCTGTACAATGGTAAAGAGAAGTAAAGCACCCCTGTTTTTGTAAAAAGTAGCACAGTGGCGCATTGCAAAAAATGGTCATGAAAGGAGAGGGGGGGGGGGGGGATCGTTTGGAGCTGAAGTGGTTAATATAGCTCTTCTGCAAATTTGCAGGTAAAAAATAAAAAAGGTTATGGAGGGGGCCTTGAGTAATGAAACTAGATCTGGGCAGAAGACACATTCACCTCCACTCATTTATAAACACCTCTGCACTACACAAGAGCAGCAAACGCATACCCTTATGCACTACATGTCATTCATATATCACTACTAGCAAAGACAGGAATTTAAACTAAAAGCAGATAAAAAGTCTGAATGATTTTAAACCAAACTGTTATGGATGTCATACACGTTTTGTTGCAAAAAAAAGAAAATAATAAAAATGCATGCTCTTGAATTGGAATATAACTACACTATAGAGAAGAAGAAGATTGAAATAAAATATAAATTTGCTGTGGTACTACCAGGCAGCTAGACTGGCACAACTGTCAGATATATACCTCAAACAGGACCAACCTGATTGGGTTAGTCTGGAAGAACAGGCGTCCCCCACATGCTCATTGGAAAATCCTGTGTGGTCTATCCCCAAACGCAGACATTCTATTATGTCTCCGGCACTGTCACAGGCGTTGGTTCTATGGGACTCGCTCAGGAGCAATCCCTCTTTAGTCTCTAAGAGTCTACCATTAACTGATATATTTCAGGTCCCGTCCTTTGCATCCAATGTGAACGTTGAATCCTTCCAGTGGTGGCGAGATAAGGGAGTATACCGCATTGGACGATTCTTCTTCCACTCAGGTCCTCTATCAGAATATTTTAGGGACAGTCTTGATCTTCCTCCTTCAGAGAAATCAAGATTTTCTCAAATCTACAGTTTTGTACAGAAATTCTGGACTGACAAGGCTGTAACTGGTAATTTTACGCCCTATGAACGAAAATGTGAACAGGCCCCAGTAAGGAAGGGTGGGATCTCACACCCCATAAAGGGGTGATAACATAACTTACTGTAGGCTGATGTACAAACCTGGCAGGTAGGATCTCTGTCTCTCTACCCTCTCACCCCTACCCTCTTTCGTTCCCTCTCTTTCTATCTTTCTCACATTCCTCTTTTCCTTCTCTATGTTCTGGTTTTATGCTGTGCTATTGTTCAGGTTTTTTGTAGAATCTGTTTTTGGGAAACGTTCTCCATATATATATACACATGTTACGCCTCTATCATAGGGGTGGAGGAAGTTGAAGAGGGATTCTCCTCTCTTTTTCTCCCTCCCTCTCCCTTCATCGAACTTGTTATTTATTCTTTTAGTATTAGGTTCATTTAATCGGTCCAGATATCATACACTTCGTACCAGAGGTACTTGAGAAGTTTTAAGTTTATGAAATGGAGGTACATCACGAAGTGGACTTCACAAAACTGTAATATTTATAATAACTTGCTAAGGGGGCGGGATGGTTTGGGGGAATTACTCTACCTCCCCGGGCACAGAGTGATCCCATTGGGGGTGTCAGTGGGGGTGGAGGGTGCCCTTCCCATCTCATTTCTATATATGTTGGACCAATAAGGTTTTGATTTATCCCAACTGCTATAGACTAGGGACCCTAGATGGATTGATAGGAACTGCAGGATTTGGGGGAGGGTAGGGAGCTACCCCGGTTAGACTATATGGCTAATGGTCAGAATTTACTCCCTTGTTGAACCTGTTTTCCTTTCATCGCAGATAGAATGTTATTTAGGTATGGTTGAGAAATGACGTAGTGATTACTTCAGCAAACGATGTCTCAATATTTAAGGATATGTAACAAAATGTATTGATTTCCTGATATGTTCTTTAAATTGTACTGACTTTATTCAGAAAATAAACTTAAACTTGAATGAAAAAAAAGAAATAAAATATAAAATTGTTGCCATTAGCCAGAACACAAGATCTTACCCTACTCTACCCAAAACGTTAAAGAAAAAAAAGAAAAATAAAGTTTTATCTATACATATGCATTTGCTGACAAACATTTGTAAATAGTTTTACCTTCCAAAATACAGTTCTTGTGATTCCACCCAGTCACCCTTGTATTTCACACCCTTCTGCCACACACAGGAAGGATAAAACGAATGCATGTTCCTTCATTATGGACATCAAACTAATAATGAGTGGGCGCTACAGATACATGCTACAAACACAGTAGTGGGCTGTCTTTATAAGCCCTGTGTACGCCCCCCCCTCCTGCTGCAGTCCAGAAATGATCAGCAGCAGAGGAGGAAGGAAAGGACTCAAATGTAATAGCTGTAGTAGCTTACATACGTGATTGGAAATTACAAAGCACAGAGTCACTTTCATCAGCTCTGTGCTGTTTGCCTGTGATCAGAGCTGTATAATGACAGACTTTCAAAGGGCCCACTGAGCAACCATGTGTGTTTATTTGCAATGCTGTTAATATAGTCAACCTTTCCACCACCATATTTTTTTTCCTTTTCACTATACAGCTTTCTAGTGGTGGTTAAAGGGACTCTGGCTAAAATCAAAGTGTTCATAACTGTTACTGCCAAGAGCATTGTAAATCCCTACCATTCTCTCTGCCTGTTATAAATGCTGAATTCTCATTAGAAACAGACACTACTTAGTCCCCTTTCACACTTGTACGAATTGTCCCATGATTTTGGACTGCAAAATCGTATGACAAGTCATTCTCCATTATTTTCAATGACTACCATTCATACTGGCAGGACTTTAAGTTGTGCCTAATTCAAAGTAGTCCTTGCACTACTTTGGTCCGATTTTGATGCCACTTACACAGGCATTCATTGAAATCGCGGCCGCGAATCGTGGCAAAATCGTGTTGAAATCTCGTGACTTTGAAGTCGTACAAGTGTAAAAGGTGTCTTAGGGGGCTGAGCAAATTTTACATCCCATCTTTTATGATAACTGCATTACATGCAGGACACACTTGTGGAAACAATAAATGGAATAAACCTTACACTCCTATTCCAGCATTGTAAATATACACATTCCTGTGGCAGCGACTTCAAATGATATAGGATATGCAGTGCAAACCATACACTTTACGTCCATGTGTAATTATAATGCATTAAAGCATGGGGTGTCCAAACTTTTTGGAAAGAGGGCCAGATTTGATGAAGTGAACATGAATGAGGGCCGACCATTTTGCCTGAAATTCTTTGAAACATTAAAATTTGGTCTAAGGGTGTTTATCCGAGCACTAATACACAGCCCAACAATAATTCTCTTGCCTTTGTGGCTGTGTGTGGTGAAGAGATAAGCTCAGGCGTGTTATTTGGATATATCGTATTTAATCGGTGTATAAACACGCACCTTCACTTTAAAAGGGAAGTTTCAGGCAAAAAAAACATTTTTAATTAAGAACTGTGAAGCAAAATAAGGGTCAGTGCCCATCTGTAGCCTCACCATTGCCATGAATGCAGCCTCACCATTGCCATCAGTGCAGCTTGATCGATGCCCATCTGCAGCTTTGGAGTGGGATCGGGACGAAAAGATTAGGAAAATCTCCTGTTTACCCAGCAAACTCTTTAATACAAAGTCCCGCCTCCTATGATAGACAGAACAGTCATACAATGGCAGCCCAGGAGACAGGACCTCGTATTACAGATGCCGCCAAGTAAACAGGAGATTGTCTTGTATGTAATCTGACAGCACTTGTCCCACCCCCTCTCTGTCCCCCTCGGAGGCAGTGCCAATAAATACAGTATATATATTTTGTGGCCCTGGGGGCCACAAAAGATGTATATATACAAATTACAAGGGGGGAAAAAAATTAAACCAGCACGAGGGCCGCAATTGGCCCGTGGGCCAGACTTTGGACATGGCTGCATTAAAGGAACCGATATGTTTCTACATACCCATCTTATTCAGCAAAGCGATCAGACAAACATTGTAATACTTACACTATTCATGCCCGGCGTTGAATAGGAATATATAGATACAAAAAAGTGAAAAAATACACCAGACAGAGTGAGAAGTCAGCTTCTTAGAGTGTGATGGTGCCCATTGTCATAGCAAAAATTACAGTTAAGATTCCAGATTCTTACAAGCTTGCTCTTCAGAACCTACAGAGAAGCAAAATGAGAAGGGAGGAACAGATGTTACCCAACTCAAGATATTTAAAGACCTCTCATAACAAATATGCATTGCTCTTGCTAACCTCACCATACAAATGCTAGTTGCCTGGCTGCAGTGCAGACTTCAAAAATCAACACTGACTGGAACATGCACATCGGGAATTTTGGTTTGACCTGCTGCATACTTGTTTTGGGTCAGTGTCTCAGTATAAATGCCAAATATGTATTTTCTGGAGTTTCCTTTAAAAGGTGATTTGCAGGAAACTTTTCCCTACGGAGCTACAGTATAGCAAGATAGGCAACCTCAGCATTGCAGCTGCTGTATAACTACAAGTCCCATGTGACATTGCAGGACTCTGAAAGCCACATGCATGACTGAGTAATGATGGGATGGGATTTGTAGTTTCAGTGCCGAGGTTGTTTACCCATCAGCTCCAACCTCTAATACAAACTTCACATTAACCACTTCAATACCCAGCCATAGTGAAAGGACATCCTGGGCTTTGTGTGGTAATATCTGAATGATGGGGGCAGCTAGAGGCATCATTCAGATATCATTCTTTAGTGCCGGCGATTCTGTGCACCATAAGAACGATCATATCGGCCGCTTGATCGTTCTTATAGGCGACGGGAGGGGACACCCGTCCCCTCCATCCGGTATTTCGCCGGGCTCTCCCGTGCCATCGGGGGGGCGGAGAAAGAATCGTCCGGCGCAGGCTAGTAAGCATAGAGATGACTGGTGACCAGATGGTCACCAGTCATCTCTATGGCCGTTGGAGGCCCGGGCGCGATGTGATGACGTCACGCCCGGTTACCCAGAAGTAAACAAAGCCGCGATTTCGGCTATCAATACTAATCATGAGATCAGTGAAATTTTTTCCACGATCTCATGCTTTCCAGCCTGGAGGAGAGATGTGGGGGAGGGGGATGTCTTATTGACCCCCACATATCTCCATAAAGAGGATCTGTCACACACTATTCCTATTACAAGGGATGTTTACATTCCTTGTAATAGGAATAAAAAAGTGTTAACATTTATTTTGTTTTAAAGTGTAAAAAAATTATAAAGAAAAAATAAAAGCCCCTGTCCCCGGTAGTTCGCACGCAGAAGCAAACGCACACATAAGTCCCGCCCACATAGGTAAATGCCGTTCAAACCACACGTGAGGTATAGCCCCATGCGTTCGAGTGCCAGCAACAATTCTCGCACTAGACCCCCTCTGTAAATCTAAACTGGTAACCTGTAAAACATTTTCAAAGCGTCGCCTATGGAGATTAAGTACCGAAGTTTGGCGCCATTCCATGAGTGTGCACAATTTTAAAGCGTGACATGTTAGGTATCCATTTACTTGTTGTAACAATCTTTCATATTTTACAAAAAAAAAATTGGGCTAACTTTACTGGTTTTGTTATTTAATTCGTGAAACCATTAAAAAAAAAAAAGAGTTGAAAAATTATTGTGCAAATACCGTGCAAGATAAAAAGTTGCAATGACCGTCGTTTTATTCCCTAGGGTGCCTGCTAAAAAACATATATAATGTTTGGGGGTTCTGCGTAATTTTCTAGCAAAAGAATGATGATTTGTACATTAAGGAGAGAAGTGCCAGAATAGGCCCGGTACTGAAGTGGTTAAATACTTCACATTATATACTTCTGAAAATATCAGTAACAGCCTTCCCTGTCCCATGCCGTGGTTCTTTGGCCACACAGAGCGGGGCCAGGGGGCAGCCTGTAAGCTTTCTATGGGGGCACTCACTGAAGAATTGGAGCCAAGAGCACCAGCAGAGAACCTGAGACAAGGAGGATCGGAGCTGCTCTGTGCAAAACCATTACACAGAGCAGGTAAGAATGACATGACTTTTTTTTTTTTTTTTAAACAAAGCAGCTTTACAATCACTTTAAAATTTCCCAATAATGGTTAGCTGTCATTTCAACCGAGCATTCAGCAAGGTTTCAACAATTTTCAAGCAGTGCTGAAAGCCTGCAGCATACGCCTTCAATAATTAACCATCTCCCTTATTTCTATTCAGACCGGCTCCCTAGATTAAAGGTGATCTCTGGCCAGATGGAACAGTTTATTCTATCTCAATCACTACAGCGTCCCTGGCGCTCGGACATACAAATAAACATTTGCAAAACTCTCAGACAGAGCCGACACTGCCCAGGGTTAGACATACCCACTAGTCACCAACAATGATAGGAAAGAAAAACTAATTTTACATAGACCCAAAAGTATAAAGCCGAACATCCAGTTGTCAAATCCAACGATGCATATAATCGAAATGTACCAAATAAAGGTCTGCCAGCTTCAGCATCAAACTCATGTGTCAATCAGTGAGGGGATACACAGCTGCATTACACTCTGTATGCTCTTCAGTTCTATGACCATGTAGTTTCTCATTCCTGGTAAACCTAAACCACAATCTAAATATTCACTTCCAGTTCTTGAAAGACATACTCCGAAAGCTTTATAGAGACATTGCTATACTTCTAAATTACAAAAGTTGAAGCGGTGGTTCACCCTAAATATACTCTTTCCCATGTGATCCAGCATACTGGCGTCAGCGAGTATTTTTTTTAAATGCCCCACTTACTGTGTAATCATTAATTTTGATTTATTTCCCCGGCGGTGGATGGCGCCTGTATACGTCATGGCTTCCAAAAATACCCGATTTAGGACTCTGGTATTTCCGGCGCTATGCGGCGCCTGCACACAGACCTAGGAGCTGACTGCGTAGGCGCCGTATTTCTCAGAGTCCTATTTCGGCTTTTTTCAGAGGGCGTGACCTGCCATAGCCATATGACTCAGAAATACGGCGCCTACGCAGTCCTTAAAATACTTTAAGGGCTTGTCCACACATGCGCGGATTATGAAATAATGCACGCCTATAGCAGCGACGACGAGTTTTCGTTGCGTTTATGAAGTGTTGCAAAAGCTTTAAGAATTAATAAAAGTGATATGGAGCAGAGGTACCCAACCACAGGGACATGGACTGGTGCCGCTCCGTGGCCTGTTAGTAACCAGGCGCCAAGGATGCACTGCAGGAGGTGAGCAAAGCGACTTAATGTTTATTTACAGAAACCATTATGTGAATGAGCGCAACTGCGTTTGCCAATGCCACATCCCCGAATTGTAAATTGAAAGACCAGTTATGAGAAGACCCCTTCTGCCAGAATAATTACACCAACGTGAGTTTGCTTTATTAAAAGCATACATTTTTTTTTTTTGGTATCGGTGTACAATACATGACTGAGTGCAGCACAGCCCCGCCTCCTCTTATAATAGCTGCCCCAGTGTCGGCCATCAATCTCCACCCCCTTCCTGTTCTACCCAGCAACTTCTACCCCTGGTGATTGTGGTACATCAGCTGACAAGGACAGAGGTGGTCTGAGAAATCTCATGGCTATGCATCTTCCAGGACAGCATCAGTAAGAATGGGACACTGCCATGGCCCCCTACTCATGTACTGCACGTGCTCCAGATCAGCTCTAATGTCCGCCAACACTGGTGTGGGACAGGAGTGCTCTGACTTAACTGGCTGCTTGATTTTTAGAAATAAAAGTTCAGCAAGTGCCGGAATCATCCTGACACTGCTCCCAACACCGCAATACCGCCCAAGGTCCATGGAACAGTTGACTTCCACGAAACCGGTCTCCAGTGCCAAAAAAGTTGTGGACCACTGATGTAAAAAAATTATCTACTTTGAGGTGTGGTTAGGTCGTGGTGCGATAGACATTTTTAGGAATTCTCTGCAAGATGTATTTTTATACTTGTGATCCCTTTGACACTTGGCTTGGTGCAGCTCAACTTTGCTGAAACAAAAAGCTTTGCCACTGGCAATAATGCTAAATGTCTCTGCTCCTGCACGAAGCCGTCAGTATTTTGCTGGCTGGTTGATGCTTTTGCCTGCACACAGAAGCAAATGGCGCTACCACCACGGTTTTTCTATCCAAACAGGAAGTGTCTGGAGCTGCTCAGTACTAGTTCTCTATTATTTCCTTGTGCATTCTGGGACACAGGAGCCTCCGCTGCCTCTCCCTCAACACACAGTTAACACTTTATAAATGCTTCACTAACATCCCATAAATGCTCTAGGTGCAGTTATAAAGCATTGCCACTAAAAACCAATGGATGAGTTTATGCCTGATGAAAGCGAAATGCTGCTTAATTTTTAACACGACCCAACGCTACAGCTCCTGTGTGTACAGCACTGTGGGGTACCATTGTAATATTCATAGCAGGTGTTGAAGGGCATATAGCTTCAAAAATGCTGAAGAAATGCAGCATAAACACAGGGTATTGATGCACTTGTGAATGAGTCCTTAATTGTATTTGTTAGGATAGTCTGGTTTCTGCAGTACTAACCTTTACAACGCTCCCAGAAAAATCAGTCTTCTCCTCACCACTCTGCCAAAACAGATCAAAAGAATGTTAATGTTAATGCTGAGAAAACATTACTAGTGAATCCTAATGCTTTGTACACACGGCCAGAGTCTCCGCTCGGAAAGTCCGGCCCTGTGCAGCCTCCATCTGACTTTTTTTTGTCGAAATCCATTTTAAGAATAAGGCTCCATTTACATTTTGGGATCTCCGGCAAAGTCACTGCGATTCTGTCCACAGACGCAAAACGCAGGTTCACTTGCCGTTAATTTTCAATGGCACCTAAAACATAGTGCAGTCTTGCCACAATAGATTGCTCTGCAATCCGCAAGGCATGAAGCTGGTCGTCCAAGGAGCTTAATTTGGGCGACAAGCTTTGAGCATTGCAGTTTGCCGTGATAATCGCAGCAAAAGGGAACAGTGCTTTAGGTGCCATTGAAAATTAACATTACTAGAACCTGCGTTTTGAAATTGTAGTGCTATTTGAGATTGTGGCCAAATTATTTAGCGATTCTGCCTGAGATTCCAAATTGCAACTTTGAAGTGAGCTTAAAGTACACCTGACAAGGGGAATATGGAGGTGGTCATTACTCTCCTCCATCCAAAATAAATTTTCGCTATAATGCTGCCTTATGATTTTATTGAAGTCAAGCTTACTTTCCATGAAAATTGTTTCATTCACATTATGTGCACCGGAATTACAACATTTAGGCCAGACGCCAAGAATTATACTTTGGTAGGGGAGATAAACCTGTTTGTCCCTTACACTGCATTTATAGATCTTCACTCTTCTACATGGAAGCCATTAGGTGCGACAAGAACACAATGAGACATGCATAATCTGAGTGGACATGTCATCTGCCCCACTCAGCAGGGGACCTGTGAGCAGATGCCCCTACTGATTGGAACGTATACTGCCTGTGTAAAAGGACCCCAATACTCCCTGCCCCTTTCCCTTCTTCCCCTCTTTCCTACATTTCTGCAAACCCCCCCCCGATGTGAAGCTAAGCAATACCTCTTGCAAGGCTATATGTTTGTATCAGATTGTGCCAAGGCATCTCTAGATTCCTTTGTGGGTCTCTAGCCGGATTTCCTATAAAGTCCTCTAACACAGGCCGAATATCAGTCGGCAATGGCCAGTTCAATAGAAACCAGGCGACATGCCGCCTGTGTGCACTGCAGCTGCTTGCCAGCCATCCATTCGGCTTCTGCTGAAGGGGCATGGCTGAAAAAGGTCTGCTGGCGCCTGCTTATTGCTCGCCGGAGTGTAATAACAAACAGGGGGGGGGGGGCTCTTATAGTCTTGAAAATACTTATAAAGTGATATTAAACCCTCACTTATTGTTCTGTTTCAAATACCAGTTTAAAGGGTAAGTTCAACTTTACAGAAAATCTGTAAGGTGAACTTAACCACTTAAGGACCCCCGCACGCACATATACGGCCACAGAATGGCTCGTACAGGCACAAGGGCGTAAATTTACGTCCCCGCCTTCGTGCGGTTCGGGGGTCCCATCGGGACCCCCTCCGCGGCGTGCGGGGGTCCCCCTGGCTCCGGGAGCGATCCGGGACGAGCGGGCGGATGTCGGCATTTACCCGCCCCCCCGCGATCGCTCCCAGCCAATGCGCGCGCTGCCCCTTTGTGTCACTTCCTCCTCCTGTGCTGCGATGGGAGAAACACCTCACAGTAAGTGTGCACCAACATTACACTGACACACTCACATAGGCATACTTAACCCCTTGCGATCTGCCCCCCACCCCCCCTGTCACAGTGTCACTGAATGCGGTGATCTAATCACTGCATTTAGTGTCAGTGTGACAGGCAGTGTAAAATCAGTTAGTGTTAGGTTCAGCATAGCCCCCCCACCCCCCTAATAAAGTTTTAACCCCCTGATCACTGCCCTAGTTAACCCTTTCACTCCCTATTGCCAGCGTCACTAAGCGAGCATTTTTCTGATCGCTGTATTAGTGTCGCTGTTCCCACTAGGTAGCTATTTTTTTTAATCGCGATTTTTTTTTTTTTTTTTACTAAAGACATGTGGCTAAATAAATTTTGGCCTAAATGTTTGACTAAAATTTAGTTTTTGATTTTTTTTTAACAAAAAGTAAAAAATAGTGTTTTTTTTTCAAAAATGTCGCTCTATTTTTGTATATAGCGCAAAAAATAAAAGTCGCAGAGGTGATCAAATACCACCAAAAGAAAGCTCTATTTGTGGGAAGAAAAGGACGCAAATTTTGTTTGGGAGCCACGTCGCACGACCGCGCAATTGTCTGTTAAAGCGACGCAGTGCCGAATCGCAAAAACACCTTGGGTCATTTACCAGCGTATTGGTCCGGGTCTTAAGTGGTTAAACTGGATACCCTCTCCCTCATTACTTACACCCCCCCCCCCGTGATCAGGTTACTATACTGTCCGCACATATTAGATCCAAGGAGGTATGTTAATGCGTAAAAGGGTAAGTTCACCTTCACAGAAAATCTAGACGGTGCTGACATTCGATGTATAGGTTTAGCACACTGATCACTCACCAATACAAGCAATGTATGGTGGTAAATAATAGGACAATATCATATTAGGGTTGCACCAATATAATCGGCCCCTGAGCCCAGGTTCACACTGGGCTGCGGGAGTGAAGCAGTGCGAGTTCAGCTGAACTCGCACGATTTCACTCCCGCCCGGCAGTCCCGATTTCAGCCGCGATTTCAGAGACATCTGTGCAGGTTTCTGCACAGATGTCAATGTAAATCGCAGGCTGAAATCGCAAAAAGTAGTACAGAGACTACTTTTTTAAATCGGTGCAATGCCGCAGATGCAGCGTCGCACCGATTAGGACGGTGCCATTGCCGTCAATTTGCCAAATCGCATCTCAAAACGCATTTTTGCCAAATCGCATCTCAAAACGCACCAGTGTGAACCAGGGCTAATAATGATTTGGCCGGAAAAAAACCAAAAACGGGATATCAGTGTTTTGCCAATAGAGAGGAAAAAAAGGAGCCGACAATGGCATGCTGCGTCCTCTACTGACTTCCAATATAAAAAAAAATAAAAAATAAAAAATAATAATCGCATCCTCCACTGAATACCATGAAAAAAATACAATAAAACATGCCCCCTTGAGTACAATGCAAAAGACCCAGCCACATTAATTTTAAAAAATATACATTTTTTAAAACTGTGCCATTTGGTTTTTGGCCAAGTGCATCCTGAATGTTTGGTTTCGGTCCTGAATTTATATTTCAGTGCACCACTATATTATACGACCCCTTGCATTTCATGTTTACCTCCACATTTTTGTTGTCCTAGGCAACCCATTGTTGTGCGATCTCCAACTCTATGTATCAACCTATTCACCTATATTGTCTATATAACCCCTGCATGGGTATACTGGAACATTTTCTCTGTGTCAAGATACAAAGCAAAAAAAGAGCGAAAATTTGGAAAACAAAAAAACAATATTTTCTTCTTTCTATTTTATAAGAAATCCAATAAAATAAAATGTTGTCATAATTTTAAGCCAAAATTTATTCTGATACAAAAATCCAGTTAAAGCAGAGTTCTACGCAGGAAAACAACATTTGACCAAAAATCATAAAAAAAACAAAAAAAGTGAAAAAAAATATTTTTATACTCTCCCGAAATACCCGTTGCTATGCGGAAGTCCGTAATCTGCCTCTTCCGCAGCCACGGTCAGTCTCCATCTTCTCCTGATGAATGGGGCGTGCTGCTTTCTGGGAACTGTGTGTGTTCTCAGAGAGCAGTCACCTATTCACAAGTCAGCACGAGACTCGCGCATGCGCAGCAGGAAATTTCCCCTAGTGTGAATGGTGGCACGGGACCTGTACCGATCGTGGGATCGGCATCGGGGGGGGCCATCAGCGCGGGCAAGGAGGACAGGTAAGTGTCCTTAGTAGCTGCTGACTTTAAAAAAATAAATAAATTGCGGGTGGAATCCAGCTTTAAAGTGTAAAATAATTGGTTTGTGTGGTCACTGAGATATGTATGCAGATGCTCATGTACAGATGTGCGCATGATCATTGGGACATCTGATTTTACTGTTACATATGTGGGAGACATGTGTGTGGGGACACTGGGCCAGTGATCAATGTGTAAAGAAACAGCTCATACACACTGATCACCAGCTGGCTGCAGCGATCTGCTCTCCTCAATGAGAGCTGAGTGAGGAGAGGAGAGACGATCTTCTAGCCACCAGCTCTCTATTTACATCTCATGATTGCAGTGATTGGACACGGCCGTCATGTGATCGGGAGGGCCAATCACAGAGCTCTCCTGCCGATCAGAGATGCACCGTATTGGGTGACACGAGCACATTGGGATTGCACCGATGTGCGATATCACCCTCCTTTTGAGGGATGTTCCTGAACATCCACTCAGAAGGAGGAAGCGCCCACCCGGCCGTATATATATGCAGTGACTGGGTGGGATGTGGTTAAAGCAAGCCGGTGACTTGTCATATTCGGCTCCCTATCGTACAATGCTCCGGAAGTCACGTGGCGGCCAACTGTGCATGCGCGATGCGTTCCAAACGCAATTGCGATGCGTTCCAATGGATTTACGACAGTACACACCAGTGAAACCTTGGTCGGCATCCAGGCTCTTTCCTTAACATCCCCGTGGATTGGATGAGGCCGAGCGAGCGAAGCGACTGGCCACTTTCCTCTAAGTCCACGTCGCCCTGAATGTCGGGTTCGCTGGTGTGCACTGTTGTAAATCCATTGGAACACATCTCAATTGCATTTGGAACGCATCGCGCATGCACAGTTGGCCTCCACGTGACTTCCGAAGCATTGTACGATAGGGAGCAGAATATGACACGTCACCGGTCCTAAAGAAAAAAAGAAAGTGAAATCACTTCACTGGGAGGCCCCCAGTCTTAGCTTGAAAGAAGTTCAGTCTGGGCCCTACCTACTACACAAGCAACGTGACCACATACATTCTTGCAGTGAAGTCTGTACTCCTCTCTATGGCCACATAGAGTATGGACCAGTCATTGGGATGAATGAGGCCATGGTTTGCATGCACAGTAGGTGCGGGGCAAAGATGGGACTGACGCTCTGTGAAGGCTGTGCAGGTCAACAACAAGTTTACATTTAAAAAGTCTCTTCACCGTAACAGAGAGACTTGTAGTTCTCAAACGAACACAAGTGTGGTTATCAGCACCTCTGTAGTCCACCGACACTTCCTCCAGCTGAAAGCCTGTACCTCTATGCAGACAGAGCTGGATGAAGGGCGTGCAGGAGCCTGGCATTGCACCCGCCATCCAAGTGCCACTTCTACAATGCTTTGCAGGCTTATTTACAATAATCTGCATTTATTTTTTGCAATAGGTGGACTTACCCTTTCAATACGGCCTTACGCTCAATGGTATGGTCCATTCACAGGAGGTAAGTAAGCACCTCTGTGGGGTGTTTAGCTTGGAGTACTTCTAGGGAATGGGCTAAAAATGGGTTTTGTTTTTTGAACTTGAGAGTCTTGTGTGAGATCTGGTTTAGAGAAAAATAGCTGGGCTTTCTACTTCAGATGTAGGGCCTCAACACCCCCATATCCCAGGGGGGCTGGCACCCCACCAGAGAGTCAGAATAAGGGGGGCTGGCACCCCCGGCCCAGAGGGCTACAAGGAGGTGAAGGGCTGGCACCCCCAGCCCAGAGGGTCAGAAGAAGGGGGGCTGGCACCCCACCAGAGGGCTACAAGGAGGTGAAGGACTGGCACCCCACCAGAGGGTCAGAAGAAGGGGGGCTGGCACCCCACCAGAGGGCTACAAGGAGATGAAGGGCTGGCACCCCACCACAGGGTCAGAAGAAGGGGGGCTGGCACCCCCATTAAAACAAGAGAAGGAGCTCACACTCACCATCCTGGCAGGCCCAGGGGCTCAAGTCTCCTACATCTAGGGAAAAGGGCCCCTAGCACTCCTCATACACACACACTATATATATATATATATATATATATATATATATATACACACACATACATACTATATACACACACTCCTCATACATGCAGCAGACAGCTGTAAGGCCTACACATTGATTGCACACCTATAAGCTCCAATAACAGCCCTTCACATAACAATGCTCACCTCTCCGCCTCTCCCACGCTCTCAGCTCACCTCTCTCTCCGGTCACAGACTCGTTATAGAGCCCACAAAACCCCTTCTAACCGACCCACGTCCAACTGTCTACTCTCCAGTTTCGCTTCAACTTCCGCCTCCGCCCGGAGCATGCTGGGAGATGTAGTCCTGTCAGAACGCCGAGCGGCTCACAGGGCGCATGTGCATTCGACATTCAAAACTGATGTGGGCGGGGTAATGGCTTGGGGCGCGTGATTGGTCAGTTGTGGATTTGTAGTTGCTCAGTTCTCTGAGTTTTCTTTTTGTGTTGTCACCATTGTAAAGCATTAGAGGACCGAGACTTCCCTGTACTGAGGATACCTCAGGTGTCAGCAAGGGGGGGGGGAGGAGGAGGGGTGGGTCCTGGACATGCTGTGATTTGTTGTGTTCAGGCAATAGGGGAACCCCTGTGTGACATGAAGGGTCCCCAACACTGGTGAACCATCCTGTTGGGGGGGTAACTGACTATTGTATGGTCGTGCTATGTTGCACTCCCCCCCCCACAAATAGAGCTTTCTTGTGGTGGTAGTCGATCACATCTGTGGTTTTTATTTATTTATTTTTGTGCTAAAAAAAACAAACAAAAAAAGAGTGAAAAGTTCGGAAAGAAATACTTGTTTTACTTCCTGCTATAATACACATGCAAAAAAATAAATAATAATAATTTATTCATCAGTTTAGGTCAATATGTATTCTACATATTTTTGTTAAAAAGAAAAACCGCAACAGGCGTATATTGATTGGTTTGCACAAAAGTTATCGCATCTACAAACTACGGGATCGATTTATGGACTTTTATTTTTTAATGTTTTCACTGGCGGCGATCTGCGATTTTTAGCAAGACTGCGACATTGCAAGAAACAAATCTGACCTCAAATTACACTTTTTGGGAACCAGGGACATTATTACATTGATCAGTGCTATAAAAATGCACTGATCAATGTATAAATGCCAACGCCAGGGAAGGGGTCAACACTAGAGGGTGATCAAGGGGTTCAATGTGTTTCCTGGGTGTGTTCTAAGTGTGGGGGGGGGGGGGGTTGTCTACCAGGGACATGACAGAGATCACTGGGAATAGTAGATCTCTGACATGTCCCCTGTCAGAACGGGCATCTGCCTTGTTTACAATGACAGATCCCCATTTAGCCTCTTTGTACAGCGATCGTGGGGGGGGGGGGGTGTATATCAAGCCCACCGCATTCTCACATTCATGGAGCTACGTACAGGTACATCGGTTCACGCAGGAGAGCGGACCTGCAGGATTAAATGTATGTCAGCTGGTCGGACTCGGCAACTGGTGAAGGATGGAGTGTGTGTGTGTGTGGGCACGTAAATATGTAATATATATCAGCCCCCTTTGAATAAGTGAGTGATCGATACCTCACTATGTTCATTCATAACTGAAGCACAGGAAACTGTTTCCTATGCTTCTGTTTGTGAAGGAACAGGAAGGCAGAGCACAGCTCCTC
Source organism: Rana kukunoris (assembly GCA_029574335.1). Classification (NCBI taxonomy): domain Eukaryota; kingdom Metazoa; phylum Chordata; class Amphibia; order Anura; family Ranidae; genus Rana; species Rana kukunoris. The sequence continues at coordinate 673,443,704 of CM056049.1, read as the reverse complement.
CTGTTCATTCTATGCACCTGAGGCTGTGAAATATCTTTCACCAAAGCCCCCAAGCAGGGCTGCTAAAACAAAAAACAAACGACTTGTACAAAATGAAACACTGACACCATCCACTGCCCCACTGTCACCATCAACTGTTCTACTGACAAAGTGTCCACTGCCCTACTAACACCATCCACTGCTCATCTGACACCGTCCACTACCATACTGACAAAGTACACTGCCCTACTTGCACCATCCTCTGCCCTACTGACACCATCCACTATTCTACTTACACAATCCACTGCCCTACTGACAATGTCCACTGCTCTACTGACACTGCCCTACTTGCACCATCCACTGTTCTACATACACCATCCACTGCTCTACTGACAAAGTCCACTGCCATACTGACAAAGTACACTGCCCTACTTGCACCATCCTCTGCCCTACTGACACCATCCACTATTCTACTTACACAATCCACTGCTCTACTTACAAAGTCCACTGCCCTACTGACACTGTCCACTACCATACTGACAAGGTACACTGCCCTACTTGCACCATCCTCTGCCCTACTGACACCATCCACTATTCTACTTACACAATCCACTGCTCTACTGACACCGTCCACTACCATACTGACAAAGTACACTGCCCTACTTGCACCATCCTCTGCCCTACTTGCACCATCCTCTGCCCTACTGACACCATCCACTTCCCTACTGACAATGTTTACTGCCCTACTGACAATGTCCACTGCTCTACTGACACCATCCACTGCCCTGCTGACACTGTCCTCTACCATACTGACAAGGTACACTGCCCTACTTGCACCATCCTCTGCCCTACTGACACTGTCCACTACCATACTGACAAGGTACACTGCCCTACTTGCACCATCCTCTGCCCTACTGACACCATCCACTATTCTACTTACACAATCCACTGCTCTACTGACACCGTCCACTACCATACTGACAAAGTACACTGCCCTACTTGCACCATCCTCTGCCCTACTTGCACCATCCTCTGCCCTACTGACACCATCCACTTCCCTACTGACAATGTTTACTGCCCTACTGACAATGTCCACTGCTCTACTGACACCATCCACTGCCCTGCTGACACTGTCCTCTACCATACTGACAAAGTACACTGCCCTACTTGCACCATCCACTGTTCTACATACACCATCCACTGCTCTACTGACAAAGTCCACTGCCATACTGACAAAGTACACTGCCCTACTTGCACCATCCTCTGCCCTACTGACATTGCTCTACTGATGAAGTCCACTTCCAGGGCTGGACTGGGACAAAAATTTGGTCCTGGACTTCATCCAGACTGGCCCACTTTTACAGGTCTCTCGCATGGTGGCCGGACAACTCCCGGCCACCCAAGCCCCCTCTCCTCCTTCACTAGCCGCTCTACTTTATTAGAGTAGAACGGCTGGAACTGGTACTCTTATAGGCAGTACCAGTGGGAAAGCTAGACATTATTTCACCTGGGGCAAATGATCAGTTCGGTGCACTCCCTATGGGACAGGATTAGGCAGAAGTGAGAAACTCCCAGGCCATTGCTGTTGAGTCAGCTGTCTATCCCCTGGTCCTCCTCCTGCTTCTCTGTTCCCCCCCCAAGTGAGGGCTGCCGGGAGGGAGAGACAGAGGAGTGGAGGGGAGCGCTCTGCTGTCACTGAAGCTGGCCCACTGAGCCATCAGCCCACCGGGAAACTCCCTGTAGTCCCAATGGCCAGTCCATCCCTGTCCACTTCCCTACTGACACCATCCTCTGCCCTACTGACACTGTCCTACCGACACCTGTAACGGAACATCCTACACTCCGCTTGAGTGCTTTTGTCATATACCGCTTCCTTCAGTCTGATTATTGATATTAGATATTATACTGTAGCAGCATATTACAACCAAGAACTAGGCATGACTTGTTTGGCTGCAAAGTAGCATGACACAGACAGGTGTATTCAAACTTCTCATCAGTAGACTGTCTCGCAGCTAGTCCACAGAGACATATAAATCCCATAATAGGTTGCTCCCAAGACAGACACACCCCAAATATATTGTGATATGGGGGTGTTTAACTCAAGTGGTAAATGCATTTTTCAGCAAGTCGACAGCAGGCAGTTGTCAAGTTTGAGGACATGGCAGCCCATTTTTATTAAAAGGAAACAAAATAAAAGTTCATATATAGCATTTCCTACACAGGCGTTCTTCTCCAGTAAAGTTCACTTAACAGAAAATGCCAAGGCTCCTGGCTCCTAGGCTTACTTTTCCGTACAGTTACCTGCTAAACCAGGCTACTCCTGGCCTCAACAGGATTCTCCAGCCCACTGTGTCCCATACTTCAGGACTTCCTTTAGCCTCCTCATCAGGGATGTAGTCTCCCAGAGGGCAGACATCTTTCCACACACAGTGTTGTGAAACAGCAGCCAGCTGCACACACTCCACCTTCCTTCAAACTCTGTTCTCACCAGCCCCTCGTTATATGGTGGGGTGACCAGACATCCCTGGTTTCCCGGGACAGTCCCCAGATTAAGGACACTGTCCCCGGACCAAGTCTGTCCCCGGTTTTGTCCCCTGGATTTGAAAAGGGGCTGGGGCAATTTCAAAGACAATCTGTGCAGAATAAAAAAAAGAAAATCTGAATAACACACCCCTGCTCGCTTAGGGGGGTGTATTTTTTCCATTATCTGTGCCCCTTTCTGATGATCATGTGCTGGTCAGAGCGGAGGGAGTATTTCTTCAGTTTTGGGTGCATGCCTATTCAGCTCCGCTCGCATGTTCTTCTGCCTTGGCTCAAGTCACGGACAGCCGCCTGCCTTCTTATCTCCTTGCCTTCCCTGGCAGAGTGATCTTCCTCCACTCCCCATCTAGTAGTAGTCGGGGCCCAGAAAGTAAGACTTGACAGGCTGTGTGGCGGGCGGCGGAAACGGGCAAAGAATTGCTGATTGCCGCCATTACTAGTAAAAAAAAAAAAAAAGTGTCCCTGGATTTCCTTTTAAAAATCTGGTCACCTTATTATATGGGCTGTGTGCACCTGGGCACACAACCTGCTGGCTATTCATAAGACCTGGACACAGGGTTGGAGATCCCATCCCACCCAAGTCTCTGCAGGATCTCCAAACTACACAGCCCCATCCAAACTTAGCAAAACCCGGAGAAAGCTGCCAAAACAGTTTTCTCTGTTTCAAAGCTATGCTCTGTAGTTCTGCAGTCCGCTTACATGCAGACTCTGTGTCAGTTTTTGCTCCCTTTCCATTGGGACAGGGACTCTCACTATTACAATATATATACACACACACAATATTCCAGTGTGGTTGAAATCTGACTAGTGCAGATCAGACTGGGGCTCTCCAAGATTCCACAAGCCCCCCGCCCAAAGTAGGGTGACCACATTTCCAAACTAGTATTCAGGGACACCCCCCTTCCCAAAATTCAGCTTGTGCTGTAACGAATCACAGCACAGTGATTGAACACAAGAGGAAGGATTTATGATTTCTCCAATCACAAGTAGGGGGCGGGGATTGTGCTCCCCCAGGCATTCCCGGCCAGGGCAAGTACTATCAGTGATAGCTATAAATGTACACTAGTACGCTAGTGATAATCAGAATCACTCAGTGAACGCTGGGTGACTAGGAAGAAAAAATTGAAATAAACAGTCCATATTTATATAAATGTGTACAAAAGGAAGTGATATAACAATAAATGTCCAACAATGTGATATAAATAAACGCTGTAAAGCAAAAAGCTGCGTAGATCATCATGGGACAAACATTCCTTCCGACTGGGTAGAGTAGATGGAATACGCTAACCAGATCCAGAGGATCTACCGGTCAGCGATAGTAGATCATAAGGGCATGGAAAATTCTGGAAAGCATCGACTCAGCTTGTAAGGCCTCGTACACACGATCGGACATATCCGATGAAAACGGTCCGCGGACCATTTCCATCGGATATGTCCGATCTGGAGTTTGATCCGATGGCGTGTACACACCATCGGATCAAATTCCCCGCCGGCGGACGGCGCGGTGACGTGTCGGTGACGCGGCGGTGACGTTGACGCCGCCACATCACCGCCACGTCACCGCACCAGGAAGTAAAACACTTCCGCGCATGCGCCGAATCCATGCGGCGGCGGTGCGGGACGACATGTCTGCTGGTAAGTGTACTAACCAGCAGACATGTCGGGCGGACAGATTCCCACCGGATAGATTTCAAAGCATGCTTTGAAATCTGTCGGGTGGACAAATCTGTCCGCTAGCCCATACACACGATCGGAGATGTCTGCTAAAACGGTCCATCAGACCGTTTTCAGCGGACATATCCCCTCGTGTGTACGAGGCCTTAGACAAGGCCGGATGCCTCATTTTCCACTTCTTGATTTGAGTTTGAACACTGCTGATTGGTATTCTCAATTCCTTGGATATCTTTTTATATCCCTTTCCTGTTTTATATAATGTACCATTGGATGAAAAGATGCAAGGGTCTGTCAGAAGTCCAGAAACACATTGAATTTTTATACAAGCACACCGATCCATGGGCGTCCGCTAAATGTTTTCGGGGGGGGGGGGGCGCTTCCGCATCGCCAAAACACAGTCACATTTAACCCTGTCTTCAACCACTAGCTGGGTTTTAACCCCCCCCCCCCCAGCAGCCAAATAGGATGGATGGTGTCAGTAGGGCAGTGGGCGGTGTCAATCGTTTTTTTTTTTTACAATTTTTTTTTTTTTTTTCATTTTTTACCAGTCTTGTTGGGGGGCTTTGGTGAAATATCAGGGGACTAAACAGATCCCTGATAGCTCACTTTTGAAAAATAGAAAGTGATTGAGTGTGAATTCTCCAGTTCCTTTCTCTGAGGCATAATAAACATAGTAAATTGGAACAAATATACTCTCTGTACTGTACTGTACTGTACCGAAATTTATTTGATTCCCACAATCTCTGTGACTGGTCCCCCGCAGCTTCTGTGAAAGTTGTGACAGGCTGTGGTAGCACTCCATCATCCTCATAGTACCATACAGGGTTAAAAGGAGTTTTAAAAGGAAAACATTTTTTTTTGCTGAAATGACTGTTTACAGGGTATAGAGACATAATAATTAACTGATTCCTTTTAACTATGATTAAAAATTGATAAAAATCAATCATATAATGTGCCTGCAGTTTCAGTTTCATTTTTCATCTAGTTTAATGCTTCTATGAAGGACAGAGACACAGAGCCAATACAGGGCAGGGTTTGTTTTAAATCACCAGGGTGGGTGAGTGAGTGAGAAACTTATATAGCGCAACACATGCAAACTGAATCGCCTCTGGGCGCTTGGTATCCATTTCCTGGGCCCTCAGAAGAGATGGGTCTTGATCTTTCTCCTGAAGGCCAAGTGGTTTACATCCAACTGGATGTTGGTTGCTAGAGCGTTCCATAGTCTGGGTCCTTGGACCGCAAATCTTCGTTCTCCTTTGGACTTGTATCTGGCTTTGGGTATCTGGAGTAGATTTTGGTTGGTGGATCGCAGAATGCGATTGGGGTTGTGAGCTTTTAGTTTTTCGCATAGATATTGGGGGGCATTTCCCAGAATACACTTATGCGTCAGACAGAGTGCCTTGAAAGTGATTCTGTCTTTTACTGGCAACCAATGAAGGGATCTCAGTAAAGGTGAGATTGATTCCCATGTTTTTTTCCCAGTCACAAGTCGAGCAGCTGTATTTTGAACGACTTGCAGACGAGTGATTTGGTATTTTGGGAGTCCAAGATAGAGGGCATTTGCATAGTCAAGTCTGGAGTTCATAATTGTTCCCACCACGACTGCGATGTCTTTTCGTGGGATAAAGGAAGTGAATCTGCGTAGTAGGCGCAGCAGATGGTGAGATCCGCTGACTACTGACCCTATTTGTGCGTCCATTGTCATATTGGTGTCAAAGATGACTCCGAGACTTTTGACTTTGGTGCTAGGGGTGATGGTTTGACCCAGAATGGGCGGGGGCATGTTGTTGTGGGATGAATCTTTCGATTGGCCTGAAACAGGAGAAGTTCTGTTTTTGAGCCGTTGAGTTTAAGATAACTCTTAGTCATCCAATTTTCTATCAAGGAAAGGCATTTCTCTAGTCCAAGATAATGATCCTTTTTGTTGCAGATGCGAAAATACAGTTGTGTGTCGTCTGCATAAGAGTGGTAAAGTAACTTCTGGGTACTGATGATTTAAAAAAGAGGGCGAAGATAGATATTGAACAGAACAGGCGACAATGGGGATCCCTGGGGGACTCCGCATGACACTGTGCGTTTTTCAGAAGTGAAAGGACCAAGTTTCATTATTTGTGATCGGTTTTCCAAGAAGGAGGAGAACCAAGGTAAATCACCTTCTGCGACTTTAGCTACTTCAGCTAGCCGTGTCAGCAATAATTGGTGATCTACCGTATCAAAGCTGCGCTTAGGTCCAGGAGTACTAGAAGACAAGATTCTCCTTCGTCTGCGGCCTCTAGAGCGTCATCTCATATTTTGAGCAGTGCTGTTTCTGTCCCGTGACCAGGACGGAAACCAGACTGGAATGGGTCAAGTAATTTATGGGTGTCCAAATGATGTTGTAGCTGTTGTACAACTACTTTCTCCATTACCTTGGAGAAGACATTTAGGCCTGTTATGGGATGACGGTGGTTAGGGTCTTTGGGGTCGAGGGTGTTTTTTTTTAAAATTGGTTTATACCTTGTTTCAGCAAGGGTGGCACCATGCCTTCCTTGAATGACTGGTTTATGAGCTGCATGATAGCTGGTGCCAAAATATTGGCACGTTCTTTCAGCAGTTTAGTGGGAATGATATCATTGGGCACTGTGCTATTTCGCAAAGTCCCGATAATATTTTCAGTGACATAGATGAAAATGGGTTTTAGAGTGAAGTTGGATGATTGGGGCGGAATTATGTGGGTGTTAGGTTTGTTATTTAGGTGGGGGGGGGGGGGGTATATGGAGGTTCTATTTTACTGAATACTTTCATGGATTCTTTCAATTTTATTGGTGAAATAATCCGATAATTCGTTGCAAAAATCTTGTGACTCAGAAATAGGGGCTTCTAGACAGATTGGGTTCATGGTCTTGGTGACTAGATTGAAGAGTTCACGGGGGCGGTTTAGGGCATTAGTGATAATATTGGAAAAATGTTTTTTTTGGGCAATAAAGATTTCTTTATGGTATTTTTTTGTTATTATCTTATAGATACTGGCCGGGATTCAGATACATCGGCGCATATTTATGCCGGCGTAGCGTATCTTTTTTACACTACGCCGGCGCAGCACGGAGAGGCATGTACCGTATTCAGAAAGGCATTACTCACCAAGATGCGACAGCGTAACGGTTTTTCCAAGGCGTAGGCCAGCGTAAGTGGGCGTGACCTTATGCAAATGATTTTCTGAGCGTGTCGCAGTGGTTTACGTTGGGCGTATCTCAAATGGCGCATGCGCTGTGACGTGAACGTATGGCCCGCACCCCTCTGCGCATGCTCACAACTGTGCCCGGCGTAACCCTTAAGATACGCCGGTCCACTGCCTACGCCCAGTGCATAAATACGCCCAGACATGCGCCCGTCGAGCGCAAAAGTACACCAGCAGCTTTTGGTGTTTTGGTGTAGGTACTTTTGTTTTCCGATTTCTGAGCCATGTCTGGTCCAGTGACTGAGCCTAAGGAGAGGAGGAAAAAAAAAACTTTTCACCAGAGGAGAAGGAAATTATCATCGATGCCATCTCAAGGCACAACAAGTACCTCCATGGTGCTAAGAGTAGCACGACCAGCAAAAAAAATAAACAACCTGCGTCGTCTGGTCAAAGACAAGGTGGGCAAGATGAGGAGGCATGTCAGGGGCACTGGAGGTGGACCAGCCAGGAAGATCAGGCTGACTCCTGATGAGGTGGTCATTGCCCAGTGCCTGGAGAGGGAGCAGGTGGAGGGCCTGGATGGCTATGACTCCGTTGATCAGGCCTTTAGGACAGGTAAGTGTGTTTTATCTTCAATCTGGGGTGTAGCATGTGAGGGGGTGGAAGGGAATATGTGATAAGTGTGTGGGTCCACCAACATGTGAATGCTTTGTGTCATCCACAGATGTGCTGGAGGGAGCTGGGCTGTCGTCGGCTGCTGGGAGACCCACGCCTTCCAGGGATGAGTGTGCCCACACCTCACCTCTAGAGGAAATAGAGGAGGAGCACGGTACTCTGGAGGAAGGTGTCTACCTTGTGGAGGAGATCCGCATCCCAGGACCCTCCCAAAACTCCTCCCCTATCAGGGATAGCCCCTCAAGGGCCTCCTTCCCTTATCAGGGATAGCCCCTCAAGGGCCTCCTCCCCATCAGAGGAAGCCCCTCATCCTCCCCCTCTATCAGGGAACTCCCCTCAAGGGCCTCCCCATACAGACGGCCCCAAGCCTCTCCTGCCCCCAGGAAGGCTACGAGGAAGACCAGGGGTGATCCAGATGCCTTAATAGAAAACCTGGCGAGGGACCAGGCCCAGCAGACCCGCCATATGGCTTCTATAGCGGGTGACATGCGCCGTGTGGCAGAGAGTCTGGCCTCCTCAGCCCAGACCCAGGCTGCCTGCACACTGGCTGTCCAGCAGGCCCTGACACAGCAGGCTGTTCAGATTAACTCCATCACTGACAGCCTGCAGGATGACAGTGCAAACTGCACAGCGATAGTGACCTGCCTGGGGGAGCTGCAGGCCATCACATCAGGCCTTGTGGCAGAGGTCCGGAGCCTGGCAATGGCCATACAGGCCAATACAGCTGCCATTGAGGCGGAGGAGAGGCAGACCAATGCGGTCCTCACCCGCATTGCCCTGGCATTGGAGGGCAGGCAGCCAGCCAGGGAGAGACCAGGGGATGATCCTCCTCCAGATGCCCCACCCCCCACCCGAGGCTCCCCCCAGGAGCCTTGCCACCAGGGGGACCAGGAGCCTTGCCACCAGGTGTAGCCCACGACTGGGCAAATGAGTGCCAGTTTTGTTATTTTTAGTTTCTGCTCAGGTTATGAGTTTTATTATTTTTGTCGTGTATGCACACGGTCAGTAGTGCAGGCTACAGTGTGACTGGTGTGTGAATGTGGGGGTGTCATTCCTGGGGGGGTGTCTGCGGCTCATTTTCCCGAATATTAATTTCCAGATCTGGTCTGAAAATGAGATTGAGCGTGTGGCCTGAGGTATGTGCGGGCACACATAGTAGTTGCTGGAGACCTAATCCTTCCAAATGGTCAATGCAGGCGTCGGCAGGTGGAGATGAACTCTGTCAATGACATGAGCAGGTGCGTTTTTGGACCCGGTGGTCCAGGAGTATGTGAACGGTGTCCTGGGGATTTGTTTGCAGTTGCAGAGTGAGGGTTTCCATGAATAGAAGTGAGTACTGAAGGACTAGTTTAGTGATCAAGAGGTGAGTCTTGTGGATCACTGCCAGGCCTCCTCCTCTTTGCCCCACTCTGTTTTCTGTTAGAATGCGATAATTCTCTGGCACCAGTTCTCCTAGAATGGTGTTACAGTCGGCTGTGAGCCAGCTTTCTGTGATAAAGAGACAGTCGAAATCATTTGGAAGAATGAAATCATGGATTTCTTGTCAGTGTTTTACTGCCGATCTTGTATTGACCAAAGCGCATGATATGTGCTTAGGTTGGGGTAAATGCATGTAATTTTTAACTGTCGATCGTTGATTGATTCTTAACAGTTGCTCATTTCTTAGGGCTTTTGTGGTGACGGCTGGTAATATTGAGGCGAATGGCTTTAGGCCCCAAATGATTTCTGCAGAGTATCTCAGATTAGGCATAGTCGCAGAAAATGCGAGAAAAGTGACATTGATCGGGGAGGTATTTGATAGAGATGGGAAGGAAGATTTCCAAGTGAACCTCCACTCGCTAAGTCTTCCCGTTCCATTTGATCCAGAGGAAGGCGAAGAAAAAAAAACCCAGCCGTGATGTACCAATCTGCGGCAGCCAGGGAAAAAAAATCCTTCCTGATCCCACAAGGGCGATCGGGCGAGCCCTGGATCAAATGCTGAATTGTTTAAGTCCCTCGATTTATAGCTGTTAGTGCTAATGGAGGGGGGCAGGGGGGGGGGTATACGCACCCCTGAGTTCCCAGGTAGGGAGCCAATTCCAGCGATAGGGCTGTGGAAGGGAAAGTGGGGGTGAGTGGTGGGGGGTGTCTCAATTGCTGAGATGTAGCAAGATGGCCGCCGAACCGGGCCTAGGCCCAAGCCAGGGGCTGAGGTTCCGGGGTACTGAGGGGAGACGGAGGAGATCCTGCTGGGGTGCCGAGGGGTGATGGTGGGGATCCTCCTTGGGGACAGTGGGTTTAGTGAAGTTTGGAGGGGGGGTTTAAACTGTTGTGAGTGCAGTGCGCCGCTAGGCCGCAGCTTAAGCCACGGACTTTCCTAGCTGCGGCCGTTGCGACTTTGTGCAGAATTGTACGGGCCCAATGTTGGGGGTGGCGGGAGCGGTGGTGGGGAGATGGCGGGGGGATATTATGGATGTGGATGGGGGTGTGGGGGAGAACAGGTCGGCCGTTACTCAGGCCGTAGCTCCGTTGGGCCACAGCCGCAGCTTATCCCAGGGTAGGAGGGAGGAACCAGAGCCCAGAGAAAAACAGGCTTACCTGTGAGGCCCCCAGGAGAAACGTGCCTGCGGGCAGAGGAATAGGGAGGCCAAAGGGGAAGGGAGAGACGCAAGTCCTGGGTGCTGCAGCAGGGGGGCTGGGAGAATCCTGCCTGTCTGTTCTAGCCCTGAGAGGTGAAAGCAGACTCGTTAGAGAGCGTCCTGCTTCAGCACGGGAGACTGACTGACTGACCAGGGTATGTAAACTTTTGATCAGGGTCATTTGGGTAGTTTCTGTTGCTATTATGATTTAAAAAGAGTAAATTGATAATAAATGGCTTCAGCCAAACACTAAACATGAGTGAGGCCCCGTACACACGACCGGTTTCCTCGGCAGAATTCAGAAACTCGATGGGAGACGTATTCTGCCGAGGAAACCGGTCGTGTGTACACTTTTCGCCGACAAAACTGTCAAGGAACTCGTCGAGCCAAAAAGAGAGCATGTTCTCTATTTCCTCGACGGGCAATGGGAAAATTTGGCTCGACGAGTTTTTTGACAGCCGAACAAGGAGCTCGACAGGGAAAACTATGTGTTTCGCCCGTCGAGTTTCTCGGTTGTTTGTACGCGGCCTGAAAGAAATGTTTTTGTGTTACTTTGTCATTTTGTGACAAAGTACGCTGCCGTTCTTGCTCTGCCCTACTGACACCACCCACTGCTCTACTGATCCTGTCCTAAGCCCTACTGACACCACCCACTGCTCTACTGATCATGTCCTCTACCCTACTGACTCGATCCACTGCTCTACTGATCCTGTCCTACTGACAAAGTCCACTTCCCTACTGACACCATCCACTATTCTACTGAAAGTCCACTGCCCTACTGACACCATCCTCTGCTCTACATATGAAGTCTACTGATCCTGTCCTCTGACCTACTGACACCATCAATTGCTCTACTGACAAAGTACAGTACCAATCCTGTCCTCTGCCCTATTGACACCATCCACTGTTCTACTGAAAGTTCACTATCCTACTGACACTGTCCACTGCCCCACTGACAAAGTCCACTGTCCTAATGACACCATCCACTGCTCTACTTTCAGAGTCCACTACCCTACTGACACCACCCACTGCTCTACTGACACTGTCCTACAAAGTCCACTTCCCCACTGACACCATCCTTTAATCTACGAACACTGTCCTATTGATAAAGTCCACTGCTATACTGACACCATCCTCTGCCCTAATGACACCATCCACTGGTCTACGTACGAAGTCCACTGCCCTACTGACACAGTCCACTTTCCTATTGACAATGTCCTACTGACAAAGTCCACTGCCCTACTGAGAGACAGAGATTGTCGCTCCAGGAAGGTCTTGTTGGGTGCAATCTTCTTCTCAGGAACTAAGGGTGCTAGCAATGCACATGGCAAATAAGAACAAAAGATGATCAGGACAGCCGCACTCCAATCCAACGTAACTTTAATGTAAAAAACTGGAAACAGGCACTACAAGTCACAGCAACAGAACCTAGGACAGTTGACGTGTTTCACACTAACTTCAGTGTTTACTCATAGCTGCCTTACTGACACCATCCACTGCTCTATTCACAAAGTCCACTGCCCTACTGACATCATCCGCTGCTCTACTGACACTGTCCTACTGACACCATCCTCTGCCCTAATGATACATCCACTGCTCTACTTATGAATTTCACTGCCTTACTGACACCACCTGCTGCTCTACTGACACCATCCTCTGCTCTCCTGTCCTCTGCCCTACTGACACCATCCCCTGCTCTGTTGACAAAGTACACTGCCGTTCTTGCTCTGCCCTACTGACACCATCCACTGCTCTGCCAATCCTGTCCTCTGTCCTACTGACACCATCCACTGCTCTACTGATCATGTCCTCTGCCCTACTGACATGATCCACTGCCCTACTTGCACCATCCACTCTTCTACTGAAATTCCACTGCCCTACTGACACCATCCACTGCTCTACTCATGAAGTCTACTGACACTGTCCACTGCCCTAATGACACCATCCACTGCTCTACTCATGAAGTCTACTGACACTGTCCACTGCCCTAATGACACCATCCACTTCTCTACTTACAAAGTCCACTTTCCTACTGACACCATCCACTGCTTTACTGATCCTGTCCTCTGCCCTACTGACACCATCCACTGCTCTACTTACGAAGTCCACTAATCTACTGACAACAAATAATAATAATTACAATAAAATGGAGGTAGTACCAAATGTTGCACAATATTAGATTAATGGTATATCGAGCACAAACTTTCAGTCCAAAAAAAGTACTGCAGTTAATTTTAGAACACACAAGTACAATATATTACCCAATTTTTGGTAAAATAAAAAAGATGATGTTGCTCCAAGAAAATATATACTCAACATTCCAAGCCTTAAAATTGCATGTGCCCATGAAATGGTGACCAACTTCAGTACCCTATATTCTTTATAAGCAAGGTTTTAAAAGCAGCATATAGCTCATCACTTATCAGTTAACATGAATAATGAGCCTCAAATTATTGCTTTGTCTCCAGCAAGTCCCTTATGTGATAGTATTTTGTAGTGAAAGGTTCTCTTTAATTAGACCCTTGATATCTCGCCTGCCCCCCTTTGAAGCTAAAAGAGTAAAGATCTCACTCCATTAGCGTCTTTGCTGGCCAAAGCAACGGGAAAAAGTGACAGCCAAACCTGGAAGTGATGTAATATAGGTCGCTGCCAGGTTCATACAAGGTAGGGGAGTTCAGAAAACGATCTGGTCTCCCTTCCCTCTACCTGGGGCCACTCACCATGCTGGTCCCAGCTCTACAGATGGTAGTGCAGAATCTGGAAAGCATGGCTGAGGAAAGGGGGGGGGGGCAATGTACCAGGGGTGCTTATCAAATGTACACACATTCCTGGCTGCTGTATCAGAAACCCCAAAATACTGCTGAAACATAGCATATATGTGGGTAGCAGCTATTTTTTACAGCCATTCAATACTTTATACAGCTGGTCCGAGTTTTCAGAATGCAGGGGGCAGGGAAGTAGAGTTAAACTCTGCAGAGCTTTGTGAGGGCTGATTGAAGCCAAGGGACACCCCCCCTTTCATACAGCACACAGGACCAGAGCTGAGGCTGTCAATCACAGACTGTGTGCTGGAGGCCCCTCCCTGTCACCTTTTTACCTCTTAGCGTCAGGAAAACTGGTCATAAGTGATTTATGCCGATAGAGGCAGGAGAGAGAAATGACAGTGCTTTGGATTGAGACCAGTACACACTACAGAGGGATATGCTTTGTTCATATTTCATGTCTGAGGTTTACAACCACTTTAAAGGAAAATTTCACCTTTGGTGCAGTTGTCCTTTAATAGTTGCCCCCTCCTTCCACCTGAGTGCTGTCCCATATTAGCCTTGTCCATCTTCCTGCAATCTTTCTTCCAAAATGGCCCAGACAGGCTCCTCTTCATACTGTACAGTGCATCCAGAAAGTATGTTTATTTAGATGTGTATTAGATTATATGTTACAGATGAAGAGGACCAAAAACCAGGAACACTCCAAGATCCACTTTTAAACCCCAAAAATATATGATCGCTGCAGCTAAAATAATGTTGATTATTATGTTGGTTAACAGGATATACATAGTTGTAGTTCTTCTGTTGTCCACGAGAGGTCAGACAAGGTCCAGGCTTATGTTTTCATTATTTGCAGTAGGAGAATATTGTACCACATTACTCATTGATGTAGACATTTTTGTACAGAGTAGAGTAATGGAGGGTTATAATAACCCGTTCTTTTATTTTTGTAGCATGTGTCTCATTCACTTCCTTACCCAAAGCCACAACAAAAAATTAAGCAAATCCCTCCAAAGTGAAGGAATCCCTGGCAGTCATCAAAACTAGTGTCCCCAATGAAGGATTTCTCCTCAATTCCTGTTCTGGTGGGCACTAAAAATTTGGGATTTACTTTAAACACTTTAGCCCCCGAAGGACCTTAATGACCATGCCATTTTTTGCAATACGGCACTACGTCCCTTTAACTGACAATTGTGCGACGCTGCACCCAAATAAAATTTATGTTCTTTTTTCCCCACAAATAGAACTTTCTTTTGGTGGCATTTAATCACCTCTGCAGTTTTTATTTTTTACGATATAAAACAAAAAAAAGCGCTTCAATTTTGAAAAAAATAAATATATAAATCTTTTACTTTCTGCTATAAAATATTTCCCGCAAAAGTTATAGTGTCTAAAAATGGGGGATAGATTTATGGCATTTTTATTATTTCTTTCTATTTCACAAGTAATGGCGGCAATCAGTGATTTTTAGCGGGACTGCGGCGGACAGATCAGATGCCTAACGGCCATTTTTGACACTTTTTTGGGAACCAGTGACATAAAAATATGCACCGTTATTGTACGAATGACACTGTCAGGGAAGGGGGTAACATCAGGGGCGATCAAAGGGTTAAATGTGTTCCCTCATTGTGTGTTTTAAAATATAAGCAGCGCTGTAAACAATGTAAAATGAAATATCCGTTTACACAGGTATTCAAAAATAATGCTAATGAGAAAAGTGAACATGTGCACAAATTTCAAAAAATATATAAATGTCTTTAAATATTAAATATAAGTTCATATAACACATCAAGTAGGTTTGTGAAAAAATAATAATAATAGCTTCCAATCTTCCACCACACCCGGTGTTAGTGAATTCTCTCCCTTCAGATGCAAAACTCACCAACTCAAATTGCCTTACACTCTCGTGTTTGGCGTCTAAACGTGTACAAAAAGACCTCACTGGTAGGTATAGCAGATAATCCGAGTTCCAACCAATTCACTGCCAGAAAGCTCCACATGTAAATAAAAGAAGTGCTCAAAATAGCGTGATACCGTAAAATCGGTTTAATAACACACTTAATTCTTTAAATATAGCACTCACATGAATCTTAAAAAATAGAGCAATACACTGCACAGCAAACACTCGTTCAGAGATGAACCAAAAACCAAGTATATTGGTCACAGCAGACCCAAGGTGTCAACTGATCGCTCACCACCTCCCCTCTGTTCCTTCCTGGATCTCTGCTTTTTCTTTGATCGGCCTTGATACGTCACACGTTCACTTCAGATGGTTGCCGCACAGCCACGCCCCGACACGTTTCGTCATAAAAGTAGTGTTAATCATATCGGCTAAAGAGTGTAGCAGCTACTTTAAACAAATCAAACTGTGAAAAACATTCTAAAACCCCAAAAATGAGTGTAATAAAATATAAGCAGCGCTGTAAACCATGTAAGATAAAATATCCATTTTCACAGGTATTCAAAAATAATGTCCATAAACATCACCATGTGACAAAAGTGAATATGTGCACCAAACATGTCAGGAGCGTGGTTGTGCGGCAACCATCTGAAGTGAACGTGTGACGTATCAAGGCCGATCAAGGAAGCAGAGATCCATGAAGAAACAGAGGGGAGGTGGTTTTCGGTTAATCTCTGAATGAGTGTTTGCTGTGCAGTGTATTGCTCTATTTTTTGAGATTCATGCGAGTGCTATATTTAAAGAATTAAGTGTGTTATTAAACCGATTTTACGGTATCCCGCTGTTTTGAGCACTTCTTTTATTTACATGCGGAGCTATCTGGCAGTGAATTGGTTGGAACTCGGATTATCTGCTATACCTACCAGTGAGGTCTTTTTGTACACGTTTACACGCCAAACACGAGAGTGTAAGGCAATTTGAGTTGGTGAGTTTTGCATCTGAGGGGAGAGGATTCACTGACACCGGGTGTGGTGGAAGATTGGAAGCTATTATCAATATTTTTTCAGAAATCTACTTGATATGTTATATGGACTTATATTTAATTAATATTTAAAGACATTTATATATTTTTTGAAATTTGTGCACATATTCACTTTTGTCACATGGTGATGTTTATGGACATTAGCATTATTTTTGACTACCTGTGAAAACGGATATTTCATCTTACATTGTTTACAGCGCTGCTTATATTTTATTACACACATTTTTTGGGTTTTAGAACATGTTTTTCACAGTAGCTGCTACACACTTTTGCCAATTTGATTAACACTATATGTTCATAAGTGCAGTGGTGGGAACACAGAAAGGGCAGATTCATCTTTGTTACCATTATTTACTCATTGTGTGTTTTAACTGTATGGGGGGAGGGCTCATTGGGACAACACACAGATCCATCTTCCTGCATAGCATCTGTGTGATCTCCCCTGTCAGAATGGAAACCCAGGATGTCTGGTCTCCCCAATTTACTTTTCCTCTCATTGATAACAGTGACCAGGACAAATAGAGAGGGTAAATCTCCTTAAACGGTGTGAAGACACCGGTACAAAACATGACAGGGGGTCTAATCCCTCCCCACTCCATCCCAAAAAATGTATATATAAAAAAAAAAGTCTTGCAACCTTAGGGATTTTGACTCTAGTTCTGGTGACAACCAGGGATTCTCTCACTTTGTTTTGGTTATGGAATGGAAAGTGAAGGGAAATTATAGGGCACTGATGGCGAAACAAAATTGACAGGAGTTTTAACCCTTCCTTACTCTCACCTCTAGTGATAAGGATTGATAACCCCTGACAAGTATTAATAGTTTAAACCATCTGTCTCTTGTCTCCACTGCAAGCTGAGATTTTATTGTAACTTCATTCTGATGACTTATTTTAACCACTTAAAGACCCCCGCACGCACATATACGGCCACAACATGGCTCGTACAGGCACAAGGGCGTAAATTTACGTCCCCGCCTGAGTGCGGTTCGGGGGTCCCATCGGGACCCCCTCCGCGGCGTGCGGGGGTCTCCCTACCTCTGGGAGCGATCCGGGATCTGCGGGCGGATGTCCGTGTTTTCCGCCCCCCCCCGCGATCGCTCCCAGCCAATGGGAGCGCGCTCCCAGCCTGTCACTTCCTCCTCCTGTGTTTACACAGGAAGGAGGAAATGATGTATTCTCTCATCGCAGCGCTGTTTCCCAGCGCTGCTGATGAGAGAAGACATCACAAGTAAGTGTGCACCAACACAACACTGACACACACTCACATAGGCATATTAACCCCTTGTGATCGCCCCCCCCCCACCCCCCTGTCACAGTGTCACTGAATGCAGTGATTTAATCACTGCATTTAGTGTCAGTGTGACAGGCACTGTAAAAAACAGTTAGTGTTAGGTTCAGGATAGACCCCCCACCCCCCCTAATAAAGTTTTAACCCCCTGATCACCGCCCTAGTTAACCCTTTCACTCCCTATTGCCAGCGTCACTAAGCGATCATTTTTCTGATCGCTGTATTAGTGTCGCTGTTCCCGCTAGGTAGCTATTTTTTTTTATTGCGATTTTTTTTTTTTACTAAAGACATGTGGCTAAATAAATTTTGGCCTAAATGTTTGACTAAAATTTAGTTTATTTTTTTTCAAAAATGTCGCTCTATTTTTGTATATAGCGCAAAAAATAAAAATCGCAGAGGTGATCAAATACCACCAAAAGAAAGCTCTATTTGTGGGAAGAAAAGGACGCAAATTTTGTTTGGGAGCCACGTCGCACGACCGCGCAATTGTCTGTTAAAGCGACGCAGTGCCGAATCGCAAAAACACCTTGGGTCATTTACCAGCGTATTGGTCCGGGTCTTAAGTGGTTAAGGATAATAACACTTGTTGCAATACACCACACATATATATTTATCAAGAAATAAAAGAATATACGAAAAACAACATTTGAGTAGTTTGGGAGAAAAGTAACAAACACAAAATAATAATTTTAGTAACTCCATCACAGTCCCCCCTTAACCACTTGCTTACTGGGCACATAAACCCCCTTCGTGCCCAGGCGAAATTTCAGCTTCCGGCACTGCGTCGCTTTAACTGACAATTGCGCGGTAGTGCGACGTGGCACCCAAACAAAATTGGCGTCCCTTTTTTCCCCACAAATAGAGCTTTCTTTTGGTGGTATTTGATCGCCCGTGCGGTTTTTATTTTTTGCGTTATAATGAAAAAAAGAGCGACAATTTAAAAATATATATATATTTTTTACTTGTTGCTATAATAAATATCCCATTTTTTTTTTTTTTTTATATTTTTTTTTTCTCAGTTAAGGCCGATACGTATTCTTCTACGTATTTTTGTAAAAAAAAAAAAAAAAAAATCACAATAAGTGACTGCTTTGCGCAAAAGTTATAGCACCTACAAAATAGGGGACATAATTATGATTTTTTTTTTTATATTTTTTTTTTACTAGTAATGGCGGCGATCTGCGATTTTTATTGGGACTGCGATATTGCGACGGACACATCGGACACTTTTGACACATTTTTGGCGCCATTCACATTTATACAGCGACCAGTGCTATAAAAATGCACTAATTACTGTATAAATGTGACTGGCATTGAAGGGGTTAACACTAGGGGGTGAGGAAGGGGTTAAATGTATTGCCTGGGTGTGTTCTAACTGTATGGGGGGAGGGGGGTGACTGGGGGAGGTGACCGATGCTGTCTCCCTATGTACAAGAGACACAGCATCTGTCACCTCACTGACAGGACGTGAAGCTCTGTGTTTACACTCAGAGCTCCACGTCCCTGCTGTCTCACCGACGATCGCGTGTACCTGACGGACATCGCGGCCGCCGGGTACACGCATCGTATCCTCGGTGATGCGTCGGGACTGTTTTTCCCCGCCGCGCGCCACCCTGTGGCGTGCGCGGGGAATTACAAGCAAATCACGTCCAAAGACGTCAACCCGGCGCCTCAGGTCTGCGCTGTTCACGTCTTTGGACGTGATGCGGGTTTGAAGTGGTTAAAATACTATTTTATCAGTACTGTCCCTATGCTCTCTTTATGCCTACCTATGCTTGGCCTCCCTACTGGCAACTCTTTTATGTCTGTCTCGCATAGCGTCCCAGACAGGGCTTATCCATAGTCCTTCTTCAACGAAACTTCAGGAAGCTGTTAAACACTATTCTTTCCCTCACTTGAGAATGTGGTATGTTTTTTCTAACAGGTAAGGACTGTAATGGAGGATACGGTCAGTACAACAAGACATTATCGTAACCGATATAAGCAGAAACAAAATCGCAATACCTGAGTACAAATATGTTATCACCCAAAATACTGTCCCCAGGAAACATTCTAAATACACCCCCCTTGTTAGCTAAAATCATGTCTAGGGCCATACGATTTAACAAAGTCATTTGTGAAGTGGCCTCTAGTTGTTCAGCTATACCTTGTGCATCCCTGTTTAGTTAACGAACCTCTGTTGGTTATAGTGAATATAATTAATATGAATATAATTAATCCAATCTACATTTTCAGTAAAAGCAACAATCTCACCAGATTACTGTATTTTCCTTCTTACTATACTTTCAATTAAAACCATTTTAATTTTGGAAAAGAACATTAATTTATATTGGGCTTTCCTAAATATTTTATTTCTGAAAGAAACTTAATTATAATGAATTACACTATTTTTCAGAACCAATCACAGTATGATCGAATGAACCACATGTGCTCTTGTCACACTATGACTGTTTAAACATAGCAGCCTTAGTTCATTCTTCAGCGTAGACAAACATACAGGAAGTTCCACCGTACTAATACATGGATCCATTTATAAAAGCACAATATTCCTCCACAATAAATACATTTGTCAACCCAAAGCGTAAAAAAATGACCTTTTAATTTACAATTGTGGCTTTATCACACTGCATCATTTATTCATAATGTATCTATACGCCATTTTAACGGACCTTTCTTTTTAACATCCAGTTGTCACTAGACAAAGCTCAGTCAAAGCTGCGTATATTGACACCTCATGTTTTCCTTAAAATAACAAACTGGTGCAAAAACCCACATGTTTTTTCAGAACAATTACTTTAGTAAGTAAAAATATCTTTTAAATATATTTTTTCTCATCCATGAACCTTTATTTCAGATTTCTGAAAGATCTGATCCATAGAAGTGAAAAAACTGCCATGGCATGACTGGACTGACTAGGCTGTATAACTTTTTTTTATCCAACAAAACGTTTTTTATTGATGAAAAGGTGGTATACAGCTCATGACAGTTATACATTGTACAGCATAACCAGACAGACAGCCATCAAAAACAAAATACGACAGCGTTATTACTTATTACAAAGTCGCCACTTCTATAACCCTCAAACTTCCATGCTATGGTACTCATCCCGCATTCAGTCCCAGCAACCTGTCCATGACCAGGTCCACCGGGGAAAGCCCTGGCGTATCCAGCCACGGAGCCCATATATTTTCATATTTCCCCCTGTGTTGATAAATAAGCTTCTCCATGCGTAACATATCTCCTACCTTAACAATACATTCCCCGGAAGTCGGGGGGGTTCTCAGATTTCCAGTAGAACATAATCAACTTTCTAGCCTGGAATAGCACCCTATGCACAGCCTCCCGTGAGTACGCCTCCACCACATACTCCTCCAGTACACCCAATACACAGACCCTGGGGTCCACAGGTATGGAAACCCCAAATACTGAATTAACAGTACTCACTATATCGGTTCAGTATTTATGCAGTTTGGGGCATCTCCACAGGAGATGAATAAGATCCCCATGGTCACGCTTTCATCTAGTGCATGTATCATCAGTTTACATCCTCATCAACTGCAATCTGTGTGGCGTATAATATACCCGAATGATGATATATAGCTGAGTGAGCCGCTGGGCCACATTCAGTGAACAAGTGCTCACCCCTTGAAATATCTCTTCCCACTGTTCTCCATCCAGTTGGCCCATGTCTCTCTCCCATTTTTCCCTCACCAGTATTGGATGCTGCCCCAAGAAGTTCTGTAATAGGATGGCGTAGCATTGAGAGATAAATCCCTTTGAAGACACAGCATCCCCAATGAGACTGAATACTGGGGTTGGCGACAAATGCCACTCAGAAGACCTACTCTGAGCCCTTACTGCGTGTTGAAGCTGCAGATACTGGAAAAGCATTGAGGACAGAGGCCCATATTCCGTCCGCAGGTCTGCAAACGGCCTAAGTCTTCCATGTCTAAAAACGTGTTTAATATGCGTGATCCCGTATAATTTCCAGAGAGTCTCTATCTGTAGTTTAGCCAGTTCCGTGTAGGCTGTATAACTTGACCATCTGCTTTTTCTGTTCATAGTACATTCCTTTACATGTCACATTCCAGAGAATGATCTGTCACTGTCAGCCTTAGCTACCATGCTTTTGTATCTCCATTCACTATACAATTTGTCTAAACCAATCTCATTTATCGTTTTTATAATTTTTAACCTTTTTTTTTACCATTTTTTAAAACATATTTGGTTCGTACATCTGCTAAAAATCATGTACATTACGTTATAATATGACGTTTGACTACAGTAGCGACAAAAAAAAATACTTTAGAGGACAAACTCGTGAAATTCACAGACTAGCTCCAGTCTAATGAACTATGAATTTGACATTTTCCCGAGAAACTCCTCCTCCCAACCAGAGCCTCCACTCTCATCAGAAACATCAAATTACAAAAACGTTTAACACTTGTTTGTTTTCTACAATGGTGCACCCTGCTGTGAGTCAGTGGGTGGGTGGCTGGCAGGATGCACCCTGCTGTGGTTGACAAAGAGGGGCGGGCTGACAGAGAGAGGTGGGTGGGCTGACAGAGAGGGGGTGGCGGGCTGACAGAGAGGGGGTGGCGGGCTGACAGAGAGGGGGTGGCGGGCTGACAGGGGGGATGCAGACAGAGCGGATGGGGGCACTGACAAAAAGGTGCGCTGGCTGACACAGAGGGGGAGGTGCGCTGGCTGACACAGGGGGAGGTGCGCTGGCTGACTGACAGAAGGGGAGGTGCGCGCTGGCTGACTTACAGAGGGGGAGGTGCGCTGGCTGACTGACAGAGGGGGAGGTGCGCTGGCTGACTGACAGAGGGGGATGCTGATAGGGGGGTGCAGACAGAGAGGGAGGGGGCGCAGACAGAGGGATGGGCTGATAGAAAAGGGGGGTGCTGACACAGAGGGGTGGGCTGATAGAAAAGGGGGGTGCTGACACAGAGGGGTGGGCTGATAGAAAAGGGGGTGCTGACACAGAGGGGGGGCTGATAGAGAGGGGGCTGACCGACAGCGGGGGAGGAGAGCTGACAGAATGATCAGAACAGGAGATGTACAGCGCGGCAGGCAGAGACTCACACATGCAGTTCCAGTCCTCACATCTGACGGAACACCGTTGTCACTCACAGACCAGCCCCATCGGCAGCGCGCACATGACCCCTTTCGGCGAATCACAGGGTGCTCGTAGTGATTACTGCGCGTTAAACCTCACAGGTCCGCCCCTGCATGTGCTGCTACATTTGTGCGGGAGTCGGCAGCGGGAACACAGGTGGGGGGCTTTTTCTTATACCTTTGGCAAAACACAACACTGAGGAGGGACGGGGGGTTCGTTGATGGTGGTGGGGGGTGTTGACAGCCGAGGAGGAGGGCAGGGCCTGATTTACTTTCACTCTAGAAGACGCAGGCACATTTTTACCCATATTTTTTGGGGGAAAAAGTGTGTCTTATAGTCCAAAAAATACGGTATATAAAAAGCCTATATGCCCAGTCATCAACTATATTCCAACCCAGAGATTCCCAGTGGTCACAATCATCACCTATAATACAGTAATCAAATATAAGAAAAAAAGATATATAGTTTCATTCTGTTGCGGGTAGCATAGTTCATCTTATCTCATCTACAGAGAATGTTTTCGAAGGAACTTCTTAACCATTACCCAATCAACAGGGAGTATGCGGTGAATACCTGTAACTAAACCCGGATCTGGAATGCAAGAAAATAATCGTACATGGGTATTAGTTAATTATTTTTCAAGAGAGGTCACATCATTTCTCAAAGTATCAGACTAATTGCAACTGTCATGAGTAAATAAACTAATCTAGAGGCTGTTTCAAACAAGATTTCAAAAGGGGACAATGAATGCTTCCCCCTTGGGGCCACTTTCCCACTATGCTGAGGGTGGTAAGGTGTGTGAAATGTTAAATGTGGTACCTAGGGCCTTCCATATTTCTTTTGTAAATGTAGCAGTGAATGCAGGGCCTTGATCACTCTCTATCACCTCAGTTACCCCATATCTGGAGCAATCAACATACAAGGTGATTTAAGGCATTGGGGTCGGGGCACACAGGACAGAGGGTAGATGAGCAGATTCCACCTGCATGAGTTCAGAGCAATCATGTTCATCCAGGGTAGGAGCAGGTAGGTCTTCCACCCCATCACGGTCCTGTTCCGGCGGGGGTGGCTTCCCCCACTGCCGGGAGAATACAATGTCTGTGTTGATGGGGGAATCGTGCAAATTTCTTTCCTTTAACCAATACGCTCTGTTTATGGCCTACCTTAGTCTGAACGATAAAAAATAGCGCAACCACCAACTCAACCCTACTGTGAAATAAATGTGCCCCAAAACCCAGGCATACATTTCTGCTATCACTTCTTTAGTGTGTTCACTAAAACCACCACTTAAGTATGCTAACAATATAACATTTTGTTCACATTAATATATGGTGTTTCTGATCACAAGTCCTGTGGACAGTTATTTGAATAATGAGTATTTGTTAAATGCATGTGAAAATGTGGTACACTTGATTGGAGCACTAATTACTAAACTTAATTCTGCTAATTCTTTGATATTCACATACCTGTTGCGCTAGACTTTTTTTTATATATTTCTCAATGTGAATGAGCCTATTGGACTTTAATTTATGAAAACTGTAGTTGTTGCTCTTAGGGACCAGTTTTTTATTTTTTTCTGGACAAAAATTGCAATGCTGCTTTCTTTACTCCAGACTTCATATATCAGTCACTTGCAGCTCAGAGGAGAGCAACCGAAGGGGCTCATTCATATGGGCAATGGGGGAAGGTGGTTGTTGAAAGCAGGTGGTTAAGCTATGGTTTTAGCCCCCCCCCCCCCCAACAGCCCACCTAAAAAAGGGACATGCAGCCGTTTAGGGCAGTGCACATGCAACCAAAGCATCGTGAATGTATAAAGAATGAAACTTCATGTCGCATTTGCAACGTTTTTTTTTATTATGCTGCTAAACACCTTATTACAGTGCCCCACTGTGCAGTCACATGACCTCCCACTGCTCTCCTCCCTAATCTAAGGACTACAGTGGGAGGGGCTGAGTGGACAGCACATTGGTTATGTGAGCTCCCAACTGACATCAGAGGGAAATCTCAGCCCCTCCTGCTGTAGTCCCTAGATCAAGGGGAGGAGAGCGTCCGGAGGTCACGTGACCGCACTGCTATACTCTGAAAAAAGGTATTTAGCAGCATCCATTGACACTGTGTATTATATCTTGTTATAACAGAGGGGCTGGCTGTAATGGTACTCACTGACTTTACAACCACTTTAAGCTAGCCATAGATGGTTTGAAACTTGGCAGGCTCTGCAGGGACTGGCTGAGATTTGAACCATGTATGGACAGGCTGATTGTACCCAAGGGGATTGATCAATTAACTTGGGTGCAACTAGCTTGTCTGATATTTTTAAGCAATTTTTGCTAGCGTCTTTGGCTCCCCCCATTAGGAGAACACAATAGGTGGAAGGGAACACAGTGTTTATAGGGGAATCAATTTGGTTGCAGGAAAGAAAATTGCTCCATGGTTGGCTTTAGGCTGGCCATACGTTGGTAGAATTTTGTTCAACATTTTTCATTTGAAAAATGTTAAATTTTCTAATTGTTAGTGGGGTTAAATCAACGTTTTTTCCCCCCATCATAGTAATGAGAAATTAGCAGGGTGGAAACATTACTTTTTGGTTTGTGTTTGGAAAATGAAGTAATTCTAAAACTGATTGTAAAAACCAACCCAAATTTTTAAACACTTTCAAATGTTCCATATTACTATTTGTTAAAAAATCTACTAGTGCATAGGTCATCTTTAGTGCTATTCTTCACCCCAAAATTAGCTGCATCTGAGTGGTGTCTCATTACGCAATAAACATTTCATTTTAAAGCTGACCTGCAAGGCCTCATCCTATGATGGGATCATGCCTGACCCTGGTTTGAGCTTCTTGTTCTTTTTACTTTTTTTTATCCATAACAATAAAAGAAAATGCAACCCACATATAGAAATTACGGACATTTTAATTAAGTTTTTACAAGACCCCCTTCAAGGGAAATGTGTAGTATGTTTATTGTGCTTTTTAATAAAGAAATCCCATTATATACATTGGAAACTACTGTACAGCATCTGAGATCAGGAAATATATTTATGGAAATGTTATCTGAATTATCGCATTTACAAAATAAGAACAGCCTGGAAAAAAAAGTACAATCCATTAAATATCATTCTAATATTACAGAAGACTTTATGCTTATCCACAGAGTGATTGCAGGATGCTGCGTTTTTCTTTATCATACAAAATCAAGCAGTATGTATAGTTAAATAAAAGGAAATCAAACTGCATTAACTATTGCAAAATTAAGCCTGAGATATAAGCTTGAATACGTGTCAATGACCAAGCAAGTGGTTTCATAACTGGGGGGCCATTTTGAATACTCCATTACTATGCCAAATGGTAGGTCCCACACTGTACAGCAATGACTAAGGACTAACATCTGAAACGCGTAGGTTCTTTGTAAATGTATTTAATACAATAATACAATTTTGGATGTCATCCTGAGTGCCGACCATCCCTTTCCTTATTCTACCACACCGTACAATAACCTGCATATTGAGGGCTCTATACCAAAGTCTCTTGGATTTTTTTTAACTAGTTACCTCTTTATAAACATGGTGTTCAAGTTTTCCCTGGTGTGGGTCACTTATGTTAAGTACCCTATGATTTGGGAACATTTATTATGCGCACTCCCAGAAAACCATATTAATGACAAGCTAATCATTTTTCTTTTTTAATCTATATGATGTATTGTTTGCAAAGCTTTCACTGTGAATTTACCAGACAATAGGACCGCCTGGAGACCCTGTGCCCTTACTACTACTCTCTACTGCGCTAAACACATTATAAAATGTACAAAATTATTCCACTCAATCTGATCATTGCACAATCACTAAGAGGTAGGTTCTCTTGAGTTAGGAGCCATTGGGGTAGATTTACTAAAGCCAAAAAGGCTGGACATTTTCCCCTGGATAGGTGAATGAGGTAAAGTTTCACTTTGCAAAGAATACCCAATCCAATCACCCAATCACTTGCAAGAAAAATACCATAAATAAAAAAAGACTACATATTTATTGCGCATTATTAAATGCTGGAAGTCAGCAGAGCTTCACATCATTTACTAAACTCTGGGCATAATTCCCTTGCAAAGTGAAGTCTATTTTATTTTAGTAAATTAAATCTCATTGTTTCTTTTTTTTTTTTTCTTTTTTTTTTTTATAAAGTGTATTTTTGTGCGTGAACTCGAGAGAGAGGAGCCGGACTGCAGGATTTGGGAGTAGGTAGACCCTCCCCCCGGAGGCAATCGCCATCCTTCTCCATGCCCCTGGTGGCAATGGCGGGTGTGAAGGGGGGCCTCCCACTCACCCCGCCCTACCTGCTCCTCTTGGGAGCCCAACTGGGGCCCAACGGGACCCCAATGGGGCAGAGGGACTCCCCCTATGAGGGAGTGAGGGGGCCTAGCCCACCCAGCCAGCCCCGTAGGTCCTTCGCCTCTCTTTATTTTTATGAGACCGCATGGCCAAAGTGCATGTGTTTTTTAAACCAATTTTTTTTGTGTGCGTGCAAGTGTGGTGGTTTTTGTGGGGGGGGTGGGCGTACTAAGCACAGGCGTACCTTGCATAGCACACCCACCGGGAGCCGGGCTGAGACCACCAAACTCAATTCACATGTAGCCGAGACCGGGATCCGAACCCTTGGCTGCAGAGGTGAATGGCTTGTCAGCGCAGTGCCAATCACGTTGAGCCACCACAGCTCCCAAATCTCATTGTTTCTGATGGTCCTATAATGCTTAGTTCTGGTTTCAATAGAGGTGACTGGTTGGAGGGTCTAGGTTTGCTCACCAGAACCCCATTTAAACACCAAAGGAGCTTAGGATAATGATGTGTTCCCCTCCCATCAATAGGAACACTAGTTTAATCAACCCATTATCTCTGCTTTTATAAAGGAAACATAATGCCAGTGTTCTATATTTAATAATAAAAAATGGGCTGGCAGCTCAGACTGAAAATTTCCCCTATCTGGATGGCAGTTGTTCCATAGTGGGACATCTCTGTTTTAGATTATCCATAGGATTTTGTGATGCATCTTCTATATAATGAGCACACTATATTAAGGAAAAGCTGGATTTTATTACACCAACCATACAGCTACCAATCAGGATGTCCAATTTGCTCTCTGGAATAGACATCCAGTAAATCCAGCATATCCAGGCACACTGAACTGCCGCCATTCCATAGGCCATTGGAAATGATCACATGATGATGTGGCCAATATGTTCTCATCTCAACTTCCTATGGCAGGGATCTGCAAGTAGTGGACACCCAGCTGTTGCAAAACTACAAGTACCATCATGCCTCTGGGTGTCATGCTTGTGGCTGTCAGAGTCTTGCTATGCCTCATGGTATTTGTAGCTGCAATAGCTGGAGGTCCGCTAATTCCATTATCCCTGCCCTATGGGGTCTGGTTTACCTGACATCTGCCAGCAGGTGTGCAATTTTTTACTCATTTAAATTCAAAATCTTACCCATAATGAAATCTAAAAGACAGTGACATGTAAACACGGCTGGCTACTTATTTTAAAATAATTTTAGTGAAAGGTTTTGCTGCAAACATTTACAGTACTTTAAAAAATAATTTGATGGTATAACGCTCTAGATGTTAATCTCACCACTGACCTCCACTGGATAAAGAAAGGGTGCTGGCTTTGCCTGCAATGATCATGTTGTGAAGAAAATCCAGATAGCTGCACTCTAATGCAATCACCTTTATTGGTATAAAAGACAGTCCATACAGCACAAGAAGCATAAGAGACAGCTGTAGCTAATGCATTTCACACCCTCACTGGTGCTTAGTCATAGCTAAAATAACATACTAACACACGGCTATATACTGTATAGGATAAATGACTAAGGGCCAGATTCAGCAAGACTTGCGCTGGAGTAAATCGATATGCGCCGCGTAACTCTAAAGATGCGCCGTTGTATCTATGTGGCCGTACCCACCAACCTAGATGCGCCAGAAAACGGGCCTTTTCCGATCGGCTTAACTTTCCCTCGCCAGAGTATCGTTAGCGCATATTTTCGCTCGTCGCATCTGTCGCGCCTATTGATTTGCCATGCAAATGAGGGAGTTTTCCCGATTCGCGAACGGATTAGCACCATACGCTGGCTACATGCGCCGCGCGTATGTGGAACGGCTAGCGCAAAGTTATTTCTACAAATAGCTGCTTTATCTTTACTCCAGACGGCCACAGGTCAGCAGGAGAGCAGCTACATCAGCAGCGTTACCGACAAAACTAGCAAGCTGAACAACCACACGTGCAAGGACAACACCTCTGTGTGCCAACATGCCAGGGGCAGTCGCGGTCCTAGCACTAGTACTGGGTCCCCCGGTACAGAGGAGACGGGCACGTGAGAGGATATACCGCACGCGCATGAGCCTCTTTGGCATGGGGGATGAGGAGGTGTATCGCCTCTTCAGATTCAGCCCTGATGCAATACTTAAACTAACCACAACCCTGCAGGGTGACATCACCAGCAAGACACACCGCTCACAAGCAGTGCAGCCACTGGTGAAGGTCCTGTCAACACTCCATTTCCTTGCAAGTGGATCATTCCAGCGTACAAGTGGAGTGGTGGCTGGGATGTCACAGTCCTCCATTAGCAGATGTGTGCACCAGGTTGTCCCTGCAATTCTCAGACGCATGTCCAACCAGTTCATCAGACCAACCACTGAGGAGCTGCGGCTAAAGGCAATGACAGATTTCTACAACATTGCCAGATTCCCACGCACTGTGGGGGCCATTGATTGCACACATGTGGCCCTACAGCCCCCCAGTGCCACAGAGCACATATACCGCAATCGGAAGCATTGGCATTTCATCAACGTACAGGTGATAGCTGATGCCCAACGCCTCATATGGCACGTCCGTGCCAAACACCCCGGATCCAGCCATGACAGCTTCATATACAATCAGAGCCCCATCCCAATGGAATTCCAACAGAACATGTATGGGGACAGCTGGCTGGTTGGTGAGTGACATGGGTGGCAGGCATGACTATCCCCTCCCATGATGCACACATCACAAGGGGCACATGCATGACTAACATCCTCCTGTCTTTTCCCTTACAGGTGACTCTGCATATGCACTGGGACCCCATCTCATGACTCCTTTCCGGAACCCCCAAACCAGAGGAGAGAGAAAATACAATGAAGCACACATCAAAACCCGTGCAGTGGTGGAGCAACCCTGCAGATTGACATACGTGATGACCTGACCCCCCAACCAGAGAGCCCCCCCCTGCCAGAGGAGACCCATTCAGCTGATGGAAGAGCAGTCAGGAGGGTCCTCGCCGTAGGCATCTTTGGACAACAAAAACATTGATCACACGGACAATGCACGCATGCACACCACTGATGTCCCTAGATCACACACACCACATCGCATTGGATTAGCCCAAGTCCAACATGTAGGACTTGGGAGCAGCAACGCTAGCATCAAGGCCCCAATGATGTCGCTGTCCATTCATACACCTTTCACACGTCATTCACACAGCCGTGGGGATAACTTCTCCACCACGGCCGAGGGTGACACCCCTTACTGGCAGGAGTGCCACCCCCTCACATTCACACACCATTCACACTGCAACGTGTGCAGTATCAAAAAAAAAAAAATATCATATCCTGAGCATAATCACAAATAAAAAAGCTCATATCCTGAGCATAATCACAAATAAAAAAGCTCATAACCTGAGCATTAAAAATAAAATAAAAATCTCATGTCCTGAGCATTAAGAATAAAATAAAAATCTCATGTCCTGAGCATTAAGAAAAAAAATAAAATAAAAAAAATCATCTGGGATGCCGGGGGCTCCTTCTGGTGGCCCCTCTCTGGCTCCTCAGCTGCCTGGATGGAGTGGGTGGGGGGGCATCTGGAGGTGGCTGATCCCCGGATGGGCCACTCCTGGCAAGTGTGGCCTGCATGCCCTCCAAGGCCATGGCTATCCGGCCGAGGTAAGAGTTGGTCTGGGCCTGCATCCTGAGCTGCTGGGCCTGCATCCTGAGCTGCTGGGTGACCTGGTATTGTTGGGCCCGCCGATTCTGCCTCCCCTGGTCCCGGATGGCAGCAGTGTTTGCCTGGACGGCTGCAGTGAGGTGCCTTATATCACCCTGCACCTCCCCCAGACTGGTCACCACTGCAGCGCAGTTGCAGCTGACATCCTGCACTGCATTGGATATCTGGGCCACGGAGCACAGGTTGTCAGTCACTCTGTCCCAACTATGTCCCCCATTTGCTGCGTCTGCCTGGCGTGATCCCTTGCCACCTGGTCCTGGACCAGATCAGACACCCCCCTGGTCTTACGGGTGGCCTTCCTGGGGCCAGGAGATGGTTGTCCCCGGGGGGATGGAGTCGCCCTTGAGGGGCTTCCTAGGATGGGGGAGGGTATTGCAATGGGCCCTGCAGAAGAGGAGGACTCTTCCAAAAATAAAATTATGTCCTGCTCTGCCACAACAGGCTGCTCCTCAACCACCTCTGCAGGTGAGGTGTGGGCACTCTCCTCCTCCACCTCGGTCTCTTCACCACCCATGGGCTCGGGCACAGGATGCCGTTTGGGGGATGGGGTGGACTGGCCGCCAACAGATGATGGCCCAGCTCCGTCATCTGTGGATGACACAAAGCAGACACATGTTGGGTGGTCCCACACACTTGGCACATGTACCCTCCCCCCCCCACATGCAACACACCAAAAAGGGGGTAAAAATCACTTACCTGTCCTGGAGCCTTCCTCCACGGAGTCATATCCAGGGACCCCCTCCAACTGCTCCCTGTCCAAGCAGCGGGCGACTACCTCCTCCTCCGTGGTCAGGCTGACCGCACATGGGGGTCCACCACCCGTGCCCCTCTCATGCCTCCTGATGGTGGCCACCTTGCCACGGACCTTGCGCCGCAGGTCATTTTTTTTTTTTTTGGATATCGCCAGCAGTCCGTGTGGAGTACCCCAAAACATTCACCCTGCCAGCAATGGTCTCCAGGATGCCTTGCTTCCTATCACGGCTGGTCTTCCGACTTGTTTTGCCGTGGAGGAAGTCATTAAAAATCTCCATAGCCAAGATTATAACAGAGACCTCCTGGGAATTGAAATTGAGGTTCCTCCTCTCTTTGGGGGGAGCGGGGGAAACGGAAATACTTTTGCGCCGGAATGTCGCTTCCGCTGGCGCTTTTTTACACGCAATGGAACACATTACGCTGACGTTTCCCGTGAAGTGGTGCCGACGGAAGTTGTGAGCATGCGCAGAGGGGGCCGAGTGAAGCCTCACTCACTGCGCATGCTCCGTGGATGATGCGCTGAACGTAAGCCTCTGCGCTGGGCTCCGCCCATCATTTACATATGATCACACCCACTTCCACTTGCGTCGGGTTACGCCAGCGCATTTCCGTTACTCCGGCGCAAAGTAACGGACAGGCGCTTGGTGAATACTGTGCTTCACTCGCTAGTTTGCGTCAGCGCAGCATATATGCGATACGCTGGCGAAAAGATGCGCGCATCTACCTGAATCTGGCCCTAAATATGTCAACCTAAACCTAGCCGTGTGTAGCTAATAAGATTAACTCCAGAGATAAAATGAGAATTCTACCGCTCTACAAGACTCTGGTCCGGCCTCATCTGTAGTATGCAGTCCAGTTCTTGGCACCAATCCTCAGGAAGGATGTACTGGAAATGGAGTACAAAAAAGGGCAACAAAGCTACTAAAGGGCCTGGAGGATATGAGTTAGAGAAAGGTTGCGAGCACTGAACGATTGAGAGGGGATATGATTTAAATTTACAAAAACCGTACTGGTGACCCCACAATAGGGATAAAACTTTTTTTGCGGAAGGGAGTTTAATGAGACACGCAGCCACTCATTAAGATTAGAAGAAAAGAGGTTAAGTATAAACTACGTAGAGGGTTCTTTACTGAAAGAGCGGCCAGGATGTGGAATTCCCTTCCTCAGGCGGTGGTCTCAGCGAGGAGCATCGATAGTTTAAATAAATAGATAGATAAGCACCAGAGCGACCACAACATACAGGTATATACATAGTAATACTGACTTATAATCAAACACATAGGTTGGACTTAATGGACTTGTTTTTTTTAACCTCACTACTATGTACTGTATTTATTGGTGTATAACACTCACTTTTTTACCCTGAAAATAGAGGGTAAACTGTGCCTGCGTGTTATACGCAGGGGGCTGTGGAAAGTTTTTTTCCTGAAACTTCCCTTTTAAAGTTAGGGTGCGTGTTATACGCCTGTGTGTGTTATACGCCGATAAATACGTTAGATATCTGATGACATCAGATAAATACCGAGACATCAGACACATATCAGTGTGCAACAAAGTAAAAATAAAGGACCAGGAAGAACTTAATCGAAAAACCTTCCACATTACAGGACGACGATGATACCCTACGCACAAACAGAAAAACAGAAATACAAGTCGAAAACATCAACAGAAATATTAACTTAGACACAGCCAAATGTAGGACCAAAAGATACAGATCGCGTAATGCAGTCATAAAAGTAAAACCAATGAACTCAAAATGCCAAACACCTGGCTGTAAGTTATCAATGTTAACCGTTCTCTGTACATA
Organism: Rana kukunoris; assembly: GCA_029574335.1. Taxonomy (NCBI): domain Eukaryota; kingdom Metazoa; phylum Chordata; class Amphibia; order Anura; family Ranidae; genus Rana; species Rana kukunoris. Next base: position 673,410,358 of record CM056049.1, on the reverse strand, counting down.
CAATAGCTCACAAAAATGAGTACACCCCTCACATTTTTGTAAATATTTTATTATATCTTTTCAAGTGACAACACTGAAGAAATTACACTTTGCTATAATGTAAAGTAGTGAGTGTACAGCTTGTATAATGGTGTAAATTTGCTCTCCCCTTAAAATAACTCAACACACAGCAATTACCGCATTTATCGGGGTATAGCGCGCTCCCGAGTATATCGTGACACACGTCTTTGTACTCCTCACCTGGTTGCCGCCACACGCTTGACACCATCTGAACCAAATACGTTTATCTTGGTCTCATCATACCATAAGACATGGTTCCAGTGATCCATGTCCTTCAGCAAACTGTGGGCTTTCTGGTGCATCAACTTTAGAAGAGGCTTCCTTCTGGACAACAGCCATGAAGACCAATTTGATGCCGTGTGCGGCGTATAGTCTGGGCACTGACAGGCTGACCCCTTCAATCTCTGCAGCAATGCTGGCAGCACTCATATGTCAATTTCCCAAAGACAACCTCTACGTCTTAATTTTAAATAGGATGTTTCCCATTATTATAAGTGAGGTATTTTTTTTTTAACTCCAAATTTTTTCCTCCCATGTATATATTTGTAAACTGGATATGAACATACATATGTACAAAGAACAGTTAAAGCGGAAGTAAACCCATCCATTTACCAGTTTAAAAAAACTGTTTAATTTCTGTGCCGGAAATGTAACACTCCCACTGGCTGTGCTCTCAACCAAACTGTCAAACCAGCCAACGGCTGGTGTCATAACTGATCACATGTGCAACATCTTGGCAGTTGTAGCGTAAACTTTAACATTGGTATCTTACAGCCAGCCAGGTGTTTGACATTATGAGATTTATTTGTTTTACTTTTATGGTTTTAGGTTTGATTTAATTATGAGCATTTTGCTCCAATATGTGTCTGAGGTCTCTGTATTTTTCTGATGTCATATATGTATATACTTTCAAGATTTTTGACACATTCTTTTGATCGGTACTCACCTCTCCACCGGCTTCCGGTCTTCAGGGAGTTCCGTCGGACTTCCGGTGACGTGAGGGACAACGGCGGGGATTGCCGTGTCCATCTGAAGGGCTCCTTTGCTGTGCCTTCATATCTGCATGCCGGCGGGACCTTACTATCTGCCACACGCAAGGGCTGTTACACTTCCCTCTATCAACCTGGGATTCTACAGCCATCCACTGGGAGTTGTTATAGTTTACTTCATGGGACATCTATATGCCAATGAACTGATGTTAACCCCTCATCTGGATTTAGCAGTGGTATCGTTGTACACATTTTTATACCAGTATCATACTTAGTTACATGTTTTTATGACAACTTTTGCTATCGCTTAGTATTATACCATTTTTACAGTTTATGTAGCTACATCGATTTTATCTCCAGTGCAATATTTTGTTACCTACTTGAAGACTATAAAAGTTTTAATGCTATTCCCATCGAGCGCCGCCTTTGTGTGTTTTTTGTATCCTGCTATCCATTTTTCCAGTGGTTGGTAGCTGCACTGGGAATCAGCCTGCAAGGAGATCAGCTAAAAGTGGTTGGATCTGTATGTGTGTTATAATTAGTCGATTAAAAAAATAAAATCGATTAATCGAACACGAAAATTTTAAATCAGTAACAGCCCTAATATATATATGCGCATATAATCAAAGGGCATATACATTTGTTTTTTGTTAGTTGATTTATGATTATTAAACTCAATATTGCAACATGATCATATTCCATGTATATGGGTAATGATAGTGAGTTTGTTATTATGTATGTCTTTTATAGTGCATCAATGTTTTAGTTTCATATGTTTCTATTTACTGCTTTTGTTTCACTATTTTCATTTTTATTTTCATCTGTTTAAGGATGGCATTAGTGAGTTTGAAATTACATGGGTTCATTTTACTATTCCAGCCATCCTAACTGCCATATTCACTGATGTGTGTTCTATTAGCCACACACGGCTAGGTTGAGGTTGAAATATTTAGTCATTTATCCTATATATAGTCGTGTGTTAGTATGTTATTTGGCTCTAAGCACCAGTGTGGGTGTGAAACGCGTTAGCTACAGCTGTCCCTTATGCTTCTTGTGCTGTATGGACTATCTTTTAAGGCAATAAAGGCAATTTCATTGGAGTGCGGCTATCTGGATTTTCTTCACTACTTAAAGTATTTATACCCCTTGAAATTTTCCACAGTTTGACATGTTACAACCAAAAACAAACGTATGTTATTGGGATTTTATGTGATAGACCAACACAAAGTGGCACATAATTGTAAAGTGGCAGTTCTTTTGTTTTCTGTACTTAATATACAAGTGTATAATCTGTGTGAAGGTCATAAAAGCCTGCTTGAAGAACTTTGTTTTCACCATCCATGAATCACCTTCCAAAGTGCTCTACTAAATCCCTTTCAACTCCATAAGATGTCTAGTCATCTTACACACTGCAAGTTTCAGGCAATGTCACCAAGCTTTCAATCACATCAATGACTCAGCAGGATCAAGGCAACCAGTAGTTTCTACCGTTTGATATTTTTGCAGGTTGCATTGAACCGCAGTTTTTAAAATCAAACATGGTCAAAACAGCTTAAACATTGTATGGCTCATACTGAAGATGGGTGAGACATCATTGGCTGGGGGATTTCACATTAGGTGTGACAAGGAGATTTCCAGACCAAGAGTACGGAGAAGAACATGGAGCAATGAGGCAGATACAGCTCAACGTGAGGTATAGTGAACCATAAGCAGCCTAATGTGCCCAATATATCTCAAAAAGAAAAAAATATTGTTCCTTTATGATACCTACAGTTCTCTAGTATGATTATTCCATTATCTGATTTTGTGAATCAGCTAACTGGTGGAAGTCGGTGTTCTAGAATCATCTAATGATTATCAGTATTGCAGAATGACTGACACCTTCAATGGACTGTGATATCCTGTTTGAAAGTGGCTGTAGGAAACAGTAGTGGAAGATACCCCATGAAGTGACAGAGTTTATAACACATGATGTATAAACAACGTATTGTAAAACAAAGCGTAACAAACCAGTGTCCAATCAAGTCCAGTCCACAATTCCACCCACTGGAACTTAGTAACGTCATTATAGCCAATGTACATATCTTTATTGACAGCCCTCATTGGTACAAAACAGTTTTCCATATACACATTTATATATATCATATAAACAGTGAATTATTACATCTTCCAGTGTTTATAACATAAGCCACAATTACACGTGACCTACCCCACAAGTGAGAGAACATTGGCTTCAAAGTAATTGATTTGGTTGATGTGTGTTCATCAATGAATTTGTCTATATGTGTGTTTATGAAATAAGTGGTAGATGGTAGGGAGGGTGAATGAATATGAACACATCATTTTACAAAGGCCATTCCCATGACCACCTCATTTCTGGTTTATGGTATCTAGTAAGCAATCTCATATACATAGCATTTATGTATGAAATTCTTAAAGCAGCTAATCTCGTCACTTACAATTAAAAAGCTATATTGGTGAGGAGAGAAGTTAAAAGGCCATTATACCTACAACATAACTTGCCTTGCTATTTAAAATAAAGCTTCCAGGTGCTAAGATAGCAGGACTGCTGACCTTGTGTTCCCAGAAAGTAACTGTATCAACCTTCAAATAAGTTTCAGTGTCCATGTTGCGTTCATTGGATTCCATGGCTTGGCTGCCTACAAGACCTCAACTTTGTCCAAGTCGTCCCACCATTCAGCAGTCCAGTGTTAGAGCCTCAGTGGCCAGTAGAGGTTTTGGCATTGATTTCTGAATGGTGGCATGTGGAGAGTCTTAGCAGGAAGAGGGATTACTGAAGAACTGAGCAGACATTAAAAAGGTCCTGTGTTTGGATTCCAAGGAGCTCCATATGGACACAGAAACAGACTTTAACATTGACACAGATACTTGCAAGTGACTTAAGGTAACTGCACCTCAGATGTACTGCTAGCTTAGGAACTCACAGATTCACTTAAAGATCCCATAAAACACTACATTTAAGCTGGCCACAGCATTCTGATTTGCAATCTTAATAAAATCTCCTTTATGTAGCATAGGTACCTTTCCAAATAATGTATTCGGCTATTATAATATGGTAGACCATCGCACTTCATAGTTGTTAGGTAAAACCCTTAAGATTATCCATCAGATTTTAAGGGCTTATGTGGACAGATATGGTTTTCCCATATTTATAATGTATGTCTAATGCAAGAGCAGTGCACATGGCAAATCAGAAGCTGGGTTTCGCCCCCAGTATTTCTTCGGACACAATGGGGGGGGGGGGATTTACTAAAACGGTGCACATACCGCCCACATTTTTGAGATGGGAAGGGGGGACACCAATTAGCAAATGTATGTAGGCATGGGATGCACTCCTTTAAATAGGATTTATGCAAAAAATTATAAGTTGAACCTACAAGTGCATTTTTTTCACCAATACTATTCCTTTATACTGGAAATTTACAAATGCAGCAATTTAGATATTGGGTAAAGGGTTTATATACAACTATATAGATCAGACCAACATGAGAGACAAATGAGGAGGAAAGAGGGAGAGAGGGACTTTGTTTCAAATCAGGGATAGTTGGGGGCTATGGGTGTGCATAGTAATCAATCAGCTTCCGGGTTTTATTCTCAAAGCTTAATTGAACAAGCTAAAGTTAGAAGCCGATTGGTTACTATGTACAGCGGCACTTTATTCTGTGTGCTCTAGTTTTAGTAAATGTCCCCCAGCATGTTTTACAGAAGTGCATTTGAAATGCAGGCAAAGCAGTCTTTTCTTGTCAAGCACTATGTTTCCAAATGAACACAGCTGTACGTGTTCTAATAGAAAGGGCAACACCTATCATCATGAACCCTAATGTATGTTCTGCACCAGGAACAGGATTGTCAAGATCTTTGCATATGGGTTCCAAGTTCCGTCCATCTGCTGAAGATAGACCAGTGTCCCAGCTAGATTTTATTTTTTAATCTACATTACAGGAGAAGATGTGAGATTCACTTATGAGGACCCATTCTGGAAGCAAGAAACTGCCAATTCCTATCCATAAGTGAGGCATACATTTTGGGTGAAATAAAAGTAGGTGAACCTCAAGTTTGCTGAACTTAACATAACCTGACCGCTTTAACATTTTTCATGCTTTATATCTGAAGCCGAGTCAAACCCAACTGGCATTATAAGGTGGAAAGTCAGCTGTGTTCAGGAAATATCAGTTTCAATAAGTTCCCGAGACATTATTTAGACCAACACGTCTTAAACAATACTATTTATGTACAGACAATTCACACCAGACACAGCTTCATTGTAGCATGTTTAGTCTGCCGCACCGTCATCTAATTTACTGTTATAGGAACATTTAAATAGCGTCTAGAAAATCTGAAATATACTGGCCAAAAAGGCAGGAATACCCAACTTGCGTGGCCACTAATATTTTGTATACTGCAATAATCATATTCTTAGAAGTAAAAACAATCTTATTATAGAATTCTCCATAGTTGAACATCCTATTGGTCAATTTGACAGGTGAAATGTGCTTCATACTGAGAGACACCATTCTGTGTCCATAATATCTGCAGGTTCCTGCCTTTTTATAACTGCAGATTCACATGTGACAAATGAGATGCACATAGAACACAGATCGACACAGAAGTCAAACCAGACTCTACGATTCCACTAAACACCTGATTTATTGTCAAGACCTGAAAGGGTCCCTATACATCAAGAATATAATGTGGTAGGTTCAATAAGGGTGTTAAAGAAGAAATAGTAATAGAGACCATTGCAGCTTGTAATATATTCTTAGTTGTATAAACATCAATGGGCCTTATTTATCAACTGTTTTGAAGCCGCCTGGTGACTTGTTGGTTAGCACTGTAGTCGTGCATCAACTGTTGCATCTGCATGTAGCTTGTTTTGTGTGTGTTGATGTGTGCTTCCTACACGTTCTCCAGTTTTCAACCCCAAACTAAAAAACTGGTAAACTTACATCTATCCAGACAGTGTGTGTTTGACCTGGGTAAGGGCTCATCTGTAGGTGGTCAATGGTTGTATTAAAGCTTTGTGGAAGTTAAATGTGATATTGACATTGGCAGAGCATCCCAAATGTCATCTTCCAATGCATGTCTGAATCAGAATAAATGGTGGTGTGGGATATCACAGACATGTCTTATTTCAGATTAAAGTATTAAAGTGGCTGTTTATTAAAGTAGATCTTTTTATTAAAACTGTACACCAGGCATATAGCCTTTTGACCTGCCAACATTTATGTTATTCTGTTGTGATTTACAAACCTTGGCTTCAGTGAGTGGGGAGGATGGGGTAGGTACCTCCAGCCTTGTGCTTGGACAATGAATCAGCATCATCATGCTACTGATCTGTAGCCAACTGAGGATGTAGGTGCCACAGAAAGATGTCAAGATAAACCAACATTGTGATATTAAAGTGTTGTACCGCATTAGCCATGAATTAATGCAGAAAGTTTGATGTTTAAGTGATGCCCAATTGGCCAACTTTCGTTTACAATAATCATTATTATTCAAAGTATGTCAAGACAAATAGCTGCATTTAATTCATGGTTGTATTTCATAGTTTCTCTGGTATGTGGGCATTTCAAAAAGTCTAATTTCAGGTGAGAATACTGCTTGGTCTTCTTACCTCTGAGATAAAGGAAAATAAGTGCGCTGATTACATATAATATTACACAAACTAATGTGCTAAAAATATACTTAACCAATTGAGCACTTTTGGGTGGAATCAATTAGAGTGTGGTGAAGGTTTTCTATACACGCATTCAAGATTTTGGAAGAATTTTCACAAGTTTTTCAGCAACTGTTACACTTATTGGGACTATTATCACTACACCGCTATGAATTATGTGGTGGTTGTGGAACATTAATATGGACATTACTAATTTATAGTGCAATGTTTATGTATTTAAGTATATTTGTAGCACATTGGTTTGTGTAATATTATATGTAATCAGCGCACTTATTTTCCTTTATCACAGTTTGACAAATTAATTATTTGTTTATCAAGTAGCAGCTTTATACAATTTTTTTTTGGCGCGGAACATTTCACCATTATCCTTCTTACCTCTGAGTCCAAAATCTGATCGCCAGCTTTACACGCCAGGATTTCTTTTGTTCAGTCCATGGAGGAGTCCTCCAAATATTCTTAACAATGTGAATGGAGGAATCTCCCCCCTGCCTGCTGTTGTATTCACAATCTCAGCAACTGAATACCCAAACAGAAACCGCACCGGATTGGATTCAGTTACATTTTCGGCAGACAATTTTCCACCTGGCTCCTTTACATGCAGGCAAGGAAAGTAAATAGGCATTCATCTGCTGTGTGGACTCCCCCCCCCCCCCCCCCAAGCCAAATTTTACAGGTATGCAGGGACAGGCACACAAGCAGTCTTGTGGGGGGGGGGGGGGGGAGTAAACAAACCGCTCTATTCACGGCACTGGGCTGAGCGCCCGCGTGAATAAACCCTAAAGCCTGAAGAAGGGATCTAGGTTATGCTGGTATGCTAAGTGAGCCAATAAAGTGCATAACCTAATCTCCAAACATCCAAGCTAAACCAATAAATAGCTGAGACTACTGCCTGACTATAATATGGCAGAAAAGTGGGACAAAAAAGTCCTACTTTCTTTATTGTTGTATTTAGCAGCCACTGCTCCAGCAGGTGCTGAATACTTAGAAAGACCATACACGGTTCAAATATTGGAGGGTTCAGCAGGGACCAACTGAGATTTGAGCTGTGTATAGGCAGGCTGAATGTACCAAGTTGATCGATCGAATAAAATTAGTACAACCATCATGCCGGGTATTAACTGCAATTATCACTAGCGGCTGCTATAGCCACTAGCAATAATCATTGTCTTCTCATGGCGGATATGGCTTCTCTGCCTCCCCGTAGGGAGAAAACAATGGCCCGGCAGGAGGGATCCCTGCATTAACAATTTCTATGTTGATGGGGGAATCAAGTAATTTCCTTTCTTGCAACCCGCTCCGTGTATAGCCAGCCTTAGCCACACTGGTAGGGCATTGTGTTTAATAAGTAAGAGATTCATAGAAATGAATTGTGGGAAAAAGCAAAGCCTTAGACAATGCCTACATCTGATTGGATACAAGCACTGTTCAGCCAAATCATTTCCAACGTTTTTACTTTTACTATGTGGTGGGGCCACCCACAGCTCGAATTATGGCCACCTCAGCAGGAATCGGGCATATTTAAAGTGTGTATGGTCATGTTAAAGCAGAGTTTTTGGGGGGGGGGGAATGGGGGCTTCAGCAGGAGTGGGACTTCCTGTCCCACTTACCCTCCCCTCCTAGGGGGCGCTAAGGCGATACATCATATTGCCATTTGGTGGCCCCTCCCTGTAGATGATTGCCTGGGACATGTGACAGGTCTCAGGCGATCGCCTGTCCAATCAGAAAGAGCAGCGCCGTTCGCGACTGCACAGCGAGTGCCTGGCCGTGAAGCCGAAAGCTGTCAAGCCCGTGTGCCCACAGTAGCAATGAGGACGCCGGCTGGAGAGGGTGGGAGAGGAGCGGAGCTCCGGCTGGCGTGTCGATGGAACGTGGAGCAGGTGAGTGCATGTTTATTAAAAGCCAGCAGCTAAACTGTTTGTAGCTGCTGACTTTTAATAAACATGAAAAATGCCTGGAACACCCCTTTAATGCTACAGACCACAAAATACCACTTACTTAGGCCAGAACAGGCACTACAAAATTGCACAATGTCGCAAGACAACTTAAGACACGTCTGTGTCTATGAATTGCTGTATCTATCTTCTCAGAGCTTACAGGAAAGTATTCAGTAGATTTTTACTACTTGCTACTGAACAAGAGGAAAACAATCTTAAAATTTCTGAATATAGTCACAAAATAAAGGAAACAAGATAGATGTACTAACAGAGTTGATTTGCCTGCACTGCCTTGCGATATTTAACACATCAGTAAAGTGCAGTTATGCTTCAAGGTAATTCAATGTGAGAAGAAATTAATGACTTTTTATACTATTAGAGGACTGGTCCGGTGAGATCTCTACATCTGCTCCAACCACCTGCCCTGGCCTGGATTTACTATACTGTGTAATGGCAAACGTGGGAGAAATCTGGAAAACTCCTTTACCGAGATCTCTTGGCTACAACAAGCCAGTGGGTGATGGAGCTCAAAAGCAAAGTTGTAGTTGCAATGCAATTTCCAATATTAGGTGCTTAAATCACTTTTTTGCTATAGCTGATTAAAAAGAATGGCCAAATAGAAAAACCTGAAAGTAGGTTGCATTATCAATTTAATATAGAATATCACAAGTTTTTTCATGCTTTAGCACTCTTGGCATGCTTGCTACAGGCTGGCTGAACCTACCCACCCACATGGCCGTTTTACACACTGGTGAGCACTGGTGAGCACTGTCAGAAAAAGGGATTGTGACTTCTCTAGAAATATATAGAGCTGGGATCAGGGGCGGACTGACCATTGAGTCACTCAGACACTGCCCGAGGGGCCCATGCCTCTAGGGGGCCCCATCAGGGTTGCCAGGCTCAGTAAAACCAGGAACAGTATGTAAAAATCTTTTTTTTTTTTTTTTTTACATCTGTCCCTGATATGTCCGAAACTGACATGCTTTTGATGTGAAAATACAGAGATTTTAGCTGCCCCGCCTCTGCACTGCCTCCTGGTGTGGTGGCCATCTGTAAGCCTGGGGGCCCCATAATCTTCTATTGCCCGGGGGCCCCATGAGTTGTTAGTCCGCCCCTGGCTGGGATCTTCTACTAAAAGCAGCAAAGACATTTAAAATGCTGCTATTCAGGCATCAATAAATTTGATAGAGAGGAGCCCAGAAACACTTCAGAAACGTCTATTTTATAACTAATTTCTCAGTTGGAGATGCACTTTAACCCTCTACTTTACAGAATGAATGTTTTACCTTAAAGTGGTTGTAAACCTCAGACATAAAATATGAACAAAGCATATACCTCTGTAGTGTATACTTTTCTCTCAATTAGGAGCACCAAGTGTCATTTTTGACACTTCAGACAAGCTTTCCTGTCACCACGAGAAAAATGGTGACAGGGGAGGGATCTCCAGCAGATTGACAGCCTCAGCTCTAGTCCTGTGTGCGGTGCGAAGGGGGCATGTGTCCCTTCCCTACAATCGGCTCTCAGGGCTCTCTTCACTGAGCTTAGCTCTCCGACCCCTTTTTTTGAACTCTGACAATCATTAAATATTCAGCACTTTGAACAGCTGTAGTGCAGATAAACAGCTATAACCTATGTAGGAGGTTTTTTTCATCTCTGTGTATTCCCTGAGGCCAGTCACTTCAATGGGTATAAGTAAGGGTTTACAAACACTTTTCTCACTGTATCATCTTTTAAAGGACACATCCACCCAAAAAGAAAAGTTTTATTTTAATTGACTATGTCAAACTACCCAGTGACTTCTCATATCTCCAGAGATGCCAGCCACAAAAACTGTGCCGCCATGAAAACCCTGCACTGTAATATAAATGAAAGCAGCAGCCATTAGGATACCAAACATGGACATTCTTTTTGTAAAATATATGCAAAAAACAGCAGAAAGTATTTCCCCTGGTGCAGGTGGGCAGAGCTGAGAACCTTCAGAGATCCTACTAATAGAAACAAATAAAACCAGCTGGTATGTGGCGATTGAGCCTTGTTGAACCCAATAAATGACAGTTCTCGTCGGTCATATTCTTGGCTGTACATCAGTAAATGGATTGCACTTAGTCTCTTCTGTTGGGAAACCACTCTGGAAGAACTGCAGGAACTTTTATAGTTCCACACGTGAAAACTACAGAAATGCACTCCATCACCGGATTCATGTCACGCCATGTGCAGTATGGAGTCATCAGCAATATTTTTTTTCTAGTTAAAATAAAAGGTTCTGAGGTGTCTTGTTTTCAGCAGCTGAATATGTATATGTATTATTTAAAAAAATAAAATTAAATTATTGCTGTGTATTAAAAGGACAACTCCATCAAAAACGAATAAATCACATTTTGGTATGCCTGGGTGGCGTAAGACACCCACTCCCAGACACTCCATTAGTGAGGTTTTACTGTAGCAGTTTGACCCTCTACACACCTAGCAAGGTCCTTGTCACTTCTGTCGACAGATAGCCCTTTGTACTCCCTTGGTGAACTTCCTAGCTGTTATGAAAAGCAATAAGACCACACTGGCCATAATAAAATGAGACGTGTAACCAAAGCTTTTTTGCAATACTTATGTGGATCACAGGAGTACAGTTCCTTCTTCACTCCCGTGACCACTAAAGCCTGCAGTTGGCTGTCGTCATTCAGCTGGTCCAGACTTAGGAAAGATATGTTGGATATCCACCCAGAAGTCTGGACTGACACCTGGCTCAGCCTCTCAGAAATTTGCTAAGAGCTTGAACCAAGTCCCACAGCCCCCTCCACAGCCCAGCATGCCAATGAGCACTGGAGGGGAGAGCATAGAGCCGGTGACTGATAGTCATGGCTCTCTACTCGAGGTAGAGCAAAAGAACTGAGCGATCTGCAATGTTTGATCACTCAGTTCTCACTGCAGTTCCCAGCGGGGGATTAATGCTGCATCCACCTAGAGCAGTATAAACTTTATTTTTTTTTAAATCACAAATGTCTCTTTCAAGACAAATTTATTTTCTACCTTTATCCTTGAAATTTTTTAAAGATGGAAAAAAAACCTAAGAAATTACTAGGATTTCATTTCTGTGTCGTTAGGTCATAAGCACTTAGCTCTAGTGACTGGTAGTACATGGAACACAGTACAGAGATGTTTTCCTTAGAGGGCTAGGTATAGATGAAGGCATGTGTTCTGCAGAGGTAGGACCAACCACTCTTTTCTCGTAAAAGCTCACTAATGGACTAAAGAGTCCCAAAAGCGGTCCTGTATTTTTCCAGTTTTCCTTGCACAGGGAGAATACTTGTCAATGAAAGAAGGGGGAGATCAGCTGCTTGATGGGCATTCAGTCCATCAACTAACTAAAGGGAATAAAGATCTATCATTATAGTAAAATCAAGCCAATGCGCCTCCCCCATCTACAGATGTTTGAACCAAGTACAAATCCTGAAGCCCACTCTAGCTTCAAAGTTTCTTATTCTGGAGAGCCCATCTCATTGCAGGAACCGATCCTGGGTTTGTGTTGGCGTGTTACAGAGGGGTTTAGCTTGCTATATCTACAGTAGTCCTACTTGAAACAATAGCCCTCCCCTCTTTGTCTGCAAAGTGCTTGGCACTGAAACCTATATGAAGCTCCGACATTCTAGCTGGTGGGGTCACCAATGATACGGAGCATTTATGGAGGGTGTACAGTACCACAATCTAGCCTTGGAATGGGTACATTAGTTGGAAATTCTGGAGGGGATATCTCATCTTCCCCACAAAGTCCCTGAAACATTGTTTAAAAAAATACAATATTGAATTATTGATTTTGAGAGGAGTTTACCTTAAACTATATAAATTAAAATACAGAAAGTATTACTAAATAAATGACTTTAAGCCCTCCTCTTCCTGACACTGTGAAATATTGCTCTGTACACAAACTGTCTATTCTCTTCTGGAACACAAAACAACTCTTCTGCTCGATTTGCTTTTCTTCAAATAAAAGGGAGACGATGACAAAGGTAAAATGGAAGCGTAACTGTGCAGGTGACGGCAGCGTTCACGAGCGCACAGACGTGCAGCCATGCCTCAGAGTTGTGTGCTGTGACAGATGCTACAATCTGGTAATCTTTACCATTCAAGGTACTCCGTGACGCAGTGAGGATCTTCAAAGCATTATGGTGTCATGGTGTCTGTCTTTTTAGAACCAAAACATCTGGAAGACTGTACTGAAGCTGGGAGCCACAGACATTTCATCCTTTTCTTTAGCAGCTTAAGAAATAAAGGAAAAAAAATCCATAATCAAACTTCTCTTTACAGGTGTTAAGTTTTTAAATGAAAACCGGCATGCCTCCAGCAAAGTCCTTTTCTCAGAGTAATTCTTGGCGTGGGTCAAAAGCAACAAGACTTAGGAGCCATCTGCCTGCGAGGTGGGTGGGGGAGGGGTGTGTCAGGACATCATATCCCAGCTTTGTCGCTGTAGAAAGGAGTGACATGGAACATATAACAGTGTGTGCAGACGCGGACTGGTTTCATCTGCCCATATCGCGGTAGAGGGGCAGAGTGGGAAGAGCAGCGGGAACAGAAGATCTGGAAGAAAGAAATAAAATTCATAAGTCAATATACTGGTCACAATGCAGAACCATGGCTATATACGAAAAATATTGCTGGTAGCAAAGAAGTACTGACAATAGGGGAAAGATGGGGCAAAGACCTCCATGTTTGGTAAAGTTGGGATCAAAGTGATTGTAAAACTTAATTTTATTTTACAAATAATAAACGTTAGACTTACCTGCTCTGTGCAATGGTTTTGCACAGAGCATCCCGAACCTCCTCTTCTGGGTTCACCAGCTGGTGATTTTGTCTAATTCTCTTTGGCGAGTGCCCCCCATAGGCACTCCTATCGGGGGAAAGGGGGGCGGCCTTGAATCAAAGCCATTGCTGGCTGCCTCCATAAACACAGATAGCGTGGCTTGGCCCTGCCCCCGTTTTTTCATCACAGAATTTGACCGACAGCAGCAGGAGCCAGTGGCTCCCACTGCTGCCCTTTTGATTTTTTGAGGTGGTATAGAACGGTGCTGGATCAAGATCGCACTTGGGTATGTATCAGGGTAGGGGGGTTCCGGGGGATCCTAATAAGAGAAGGTTGTTTTTTACCATAATATACAGAATGCATTAAGGTAACTAACCTATATGCTTTAGAAACACTTTACAGTGGAAGTTTAGGCAAAAACTAACTCTAATCCTACTGAATGCCCGATTCCAAGACTAATCTATCTAGCCCTGTAAAGAAAAAAAATCGCTGTACTCACCTGTTCTGAAGCCGATCTGGTCTGGTCTCCAGCGGTGGAAACTATGTCCAAGAGAGACATTGGCTGGGAAATGCCTAGGAAGTGACGTAACCCATAGAGTTACTATGGGGCTTCGGTTGTTTGCTGCCTCTCCTGCACACTCCCACACAGTGAAGCCATCTCAGCAAGGGATAATAAAGATCCATCAATGCTGCAATTTTGGGGTTTGGAAAAATGTAAAAGTCATCGGAGAGGAGAAAATAAGGTCAGGTCTCTCACACAACAAGAATCGAGGTGGATTTAGGAGTTAGACTATGAAATCTAGAGGTCTTAACATTGAATTTGACATAAATTGTTTCACTAGGGATTCTTAACCACTTTAGCCCCGGACCATATTGCTGTCCAAAGACCAGAGCACTTTTTGTGATTCGGCACTGCTTCGCTTTAACTGACAATTGCGCGGTCGTGCGACGTGGTTCCCAAAAAAAATTGGCGTCCTTTTTTTCCCACAAATAGAGCTTTCTTTTGGTGGTATTTGATCATCTCTGCGGTTTTTATTTTTTGCGCTATAAATAAAAATAGAGCGACTATTTTGAAAAAAATGCAATATTTTTTACATTTTGCTATAATAAATATCCCCAAAAAAGAAATAAAAAAATTATTTTTTCCTCAGTTGAGGCCGATACGTATTCTTCTACATATTTTTTGTTAAAAAAAATCGCAATTAGCGTTTATTGATTGGTACGCGATTTATCGATTTCGGTACTGCAATATTATGGCGGACACATCGGACACTTTTGACACATTTTTGGGACCATTGGCATTTTTATAGCAATCAATGCTATAAAAATGCATTGGATTACTATAAAAATGCCATTGGCAGTGAAGGGGTTAACACTAGTGGGCGGGGAAGGGGTTAAGTATGTTCCTGGTGTGTTCTAACTGTATGGGGGGGGTTGACTCACTAGGGGGAATAGCTGATCTTCCGTTCATACATCGTATGAACGGGAGATCAGCGTTTCCCCCGCTGACAGGAACGAGCGGAATGTGTTTACACACATACCTCCCGTTCCCTGCTCTGTAACGAACGCGCGCGCATGCCCGGCGGCGATCGCGCCCGCTGGGCACGCGCGCGGGACTCGGGGGCATGCGGGGGCTGCGCCCCCTAGTGGCCGAAAAAGATAGGACATAGAGCTACGTGCTCTCGCCCAGCAGTGCCACCGTCCCGCAGTAATATGACGGCGGGCGGTCGGCAACCAGTTAAATACAAATATGGGGGGTGCAAAAAGTTTTACGTCCATATAGGCGTCAATACTTGGCGGATCGCTGTGAAAGTGGGAAACGCAGAGTGGCCACCTGCTACTACAATGTTCTGTATGGTCTTCCAGGTTCCGTGCCGAGTGGCTGCCTTGCTGCATAGTAACCACAGGGGGTTGCTAGTTTAGCACAAGTGGCATTCAAAGAACAATCTGCATTTCCTCAAGGAATGCAGTGTTCTCTGATTGGACAAGTGGAGAGGTGAGACAATGGTATCCATCTTGTCCATTTAGAGGCACCTTATACTCATTGAGTAAATGCAAAGCCCAAAGCACCCATGCTGAGCATGCAACTCTTTGTGGTTGCTACGCAGCAGACCAGCCAGTGGTGGCAGGTGGCAAACAAACCCCCCACTAGGTCTGCATTCGCCTCATCCAGTTGCAGCTTCCCCAGCATCTCCACCCGGCTAATACGTTCTTAAGATCCACCTCGTTTCCTGATTGGCATGGGAGGAGAAGCTAGAAGACAATAGCGAATATTGATTCGCTAATGTAACAAGTGGATGGGTTCGGGCGCAGAGCCCAACTTTTTTGAAGCCAATTAGAGCCTCAGACTAATCACGTGCTTCCAAAAAAACCTCAGAAACCTATGAGTTCAGCACCCTGCATGGAAATTAGGGGGATGGCGCCCCTGCACCCCTTATGAACTGGCCGCCGCTGAGACCAGCCACTGAGCATGAGATCTATAACATGGTGAGGATGTCGGTATTAGTGGCAGTGGTTACTGCAGTGATTTTCTGCTTCCACCTGGATTGGAATACTTACACTGATCCAAGCTAGACCAAAAAAAGAGCATACCGGAAATTTAGCTTTAAGACTTTAGCAACTCACAATATTTGTCTGCAGAGTCTTCCTATTAATCTTATTCTTTATTTCTGGTTAAGAAAATGCAACTACAGGACTGTAGATATGAGGTTGCCTATTCTATTGTTCTCCCCCAACATCCAAAGGGTTGGAAGAGGCACAAAATGTCCAAATCATGGAGCTGTGGCTACGCATGTGTATTGCCCAATTCCTTGAGCGTTGACTTACAACCTAAATGATGACTGCTCACTTTCTACTAGCTTTCTGCTGGGTGTCCAGTGTGTCCCTGTGCCCAAGGAGGGACAGGCTCCCTCCAGGCATACCTACCCCCTACCCATCTATTACATGCATCACCCTTTCATGTGCTTCTTGCTGTTAAGGCCAGTTATAGGTTGGGGCAGTTGCCATTTGTTTGTACCATTGGTTATTTGGTGAAGGGGCGCACCGGACATCTTTGCTGCCATTGTGCCATTTGCAGGGTGTCCTATGCCTTTAAGGAGGAGTCAGCTCCCTCCAGGGATACCAGCCCTCAATCAATCTATTACTATATATAGTATGTGCTCCTACTATGGAGGCTCTTAAAGTTTTTAGAATTAATGTTACACATAACACTGGGGTGCCTTGTCGCGCCCTCTGCAGCTTACGCATGTATTTGCAAATGTGTGCAAACATAACCCCTGTTTTTAACGTGAACTGTTCAGTTTGTTGCAAACTGCCTGGTAAGTTGATCTGGGAATTTGTCGTTGTTCTTGTTGGTCACTTTTTACTAAACCAAGACTACAACCCAAATGTTTTTTAAGAAGAGAAGACCAAACGTTGAATCGCATATACAAAAGTAACGAAAACATATTTTCCCTTCATTCTACCACTGAGAGAAAACAAAAGGCACAATGTGGTTGGCTGCCAGGGACACCCATTTTCCTACATGAAGCATACCATGACTTGGTGTTGCCGTTACGGACCATGCATGTTCATCTACATAGCTCTGATGGCCCACATCCACTGCAAGCCTATGCGTTACAAACGGCGGCTGGCGCCTTTCTGATGACCTTGCAGCAACTAGGATTGTACAAGCACAGAATAAAAATGTGAATAATGAGATGTAGCAACATGATTCAACATCTTTACATTACATTTCTATCAAATTACCCTTTGTTTTACATGCAGTGACGTCTCACCGGGGACCTGGTAATTGTTTCATGATTCACTACGGCTTTAATGTCTGGAAAATATATGCGGAAGTGCAGTGAAGGCGGCCCGAGAGCGGGTGTGATTTATACAAGATTATTACACGGGCCCGCTGTCATTTTCTGCAGCACCACTCCTTCATGACAGGAGCAGTAAATGAGCTGTACAACCATCAGCCTGCCCACAGCCCTCATATACTGGATGTTTAAAGGGCTACTCCGACATAACATCATAAAATCATTTCCCATACAAAGTGTGTGGGCTCTGACTTTCCAATAACCATAAAGTCCTTTAGGGTTCATGCACACTAGCAGTGGAGGGGCAGTAAAACCCTGCGTTTGAGACACATGTTTTTACCACCGCCTAATTGCTCCCTCTTTAGCTGCAAAGGCAGTGGCCAGGGGTGTACACATAAAGCTCCCACAATACTTTGAAGATATGGCATAAATTATACCCCCTTTCGCTTTCAAGTGAATAGGGCTTCTGTGCAAGTGCCCTGCAACTGCGCTAGTGTCGGATTTAAGGGGTTAAAGCTGGTGTTTTTTAAATACTCTCTGAAGAGCACTCTGAATTCAGACTGCTCTTCAGGGATCAAGGCACATGTGAAGAAGCCCCTTAACCCCTTTACTGACATTCACGTACATCGGTGGCAGCGGTAGTTAAAGTGGTTGTTAAAGTGGTTGTAAAGGCAAAAGGTATTTAACCTGAACGCATTCTGTGCATTAATATAAAAAACCTTCTGTGTGCAGCAGCCCCCCCCCCCCCCCTAAAAGTTACTCGAGGTCCAACTAGATCCGGTTATGTTGCACAAAAGACTTGGCTGTCCAGGACTCTCCTCCTCATTGGCTGAGACAGCAGTGCAGCCCCATTGGCTGTCAAATTCAGTGAGTCAATGAGGAGAGAAAGGGTCCGGGCCACGGCTCAGTGTCTAAATGGACACAGGGAGTTGCGGCTCGGGTGACCCCATAGCAAGCTGCTCAACAGGAAGGAGAGGCCAGGAGGTGCCGGCGAGGAACCTGAGAAGAGTAGGATCTGGGCTGCTCTGTGCGAAAACCACTGCACAGAGTAGGTAAGTATGACATGTTTGAAACTCTTTTAATAAAAAAAAACAAGACTTTAGAATCACTTTAATTAAAAACTGCCAGCCGCAAAGGATGTTGGGACTCGTAGTTCATTTATACACAGAACTCTGTGAATGAATGAGTGGTTGCCATTTTTGAAAAGGTGACACCTAGAACAGGGAACTTCTTCAAAGGGAGAGAGAGCAGCACTGGGAACACGTTACATGTTCCACATTATAAACAAGTGGAACATATAGCATGCCCCCAAAGGTGAACTCATTCTTTAAAATGGACAGTGTGAAAAAAATAATAAAAATAATGATACAATTTTTTATTTTTTTTTAAAACGCCCTGTTGCCTCGTGCTTGTATGCAGAAATAAATGCATACATAGGTCGCATCTGAATATGTAAATGGTGTTCGCACCACACATGAGGTATCCCGCGAACATTACAGCGACCCGCTACAGCTGTGATTGGACACAACAGGAGCCAATCAGCATGTCCGGTGCCCGCGCGAGACAACAAGACAGACCGCCGTTCTGTGGGGGAGGAAAATGGAGATCCGGTGTTCCTCCAGTCACAGCACCCCCCCCCCCCACCAGTTAGAAAGCACTCCCTAGCAGCACACTTAACCCTCTGATCACCACTAACATGAAGCCCTTCCATGCCAGTGTCATATTCACAGTGACAGTACATTATTTTTTAGCCCTGATCATTTGTGTCACTGGTCCCCAAAAAACTTAGTGCCAGATTTGTCCGCCGCAATGTCGCAGTCCCGCTAAAAATCATTGACTGTCGCCATTACTAGTAAAGTAGATTTTTTATTATATTATAATATATATATATATATATATATATATATATATATATATATACAGTATAGACCAAAAGTTTGGACACACCTTCTTGTTCCAAGAGTTTTCTTTATTTTCATGACTATGAAAATCGTAGCGTTACATTGAAGGCATCAAAAATATGAATTAACACATGTGGAATTATATACATAACAAAAAAGTGTGAAACAACTGAAAATATATTTCATATTCTAGGTTCTTCAAAGTAGCCACCTTTTGCAGCAGACACATCTCTAGAAGAACTGTTAAGAGGAGACTGTGTGAGTCAGGCCTTCATGGTAGAATAGCTGCTAGGAAAGCACTGCTAAAGAAAGGCAACAAGCAGAAGAGACTTGTTTGGGCTAAAGAACACAAGGAATGGACATTAGACCAGTGGAAATCTGTGCTTTGGTCTAAAGTGTCCAAACTTGAGATCTTTGGTTCCAACCACCGTGTCTTTGTGCGACGCAGAAAAGGTGAACGGATGGACTCTACATGCCTGGTTCCCACCGTGAAGCATGGAGGAGGAGGTGGGGGTGCTTTGCTGGTGACACTGTTGGGGATTTATTCAAAATTGAAGGCATACTGAACCAGCATGGCTACCACAGCATCTTGCAGCGCCATGCTATTCCATCCGGTTTGCGTTTAGTTGGACCATCATTTATTTTTCAACAGGACAATGACCCCAAACACACCTCCAGGCTGTGTACGGGCTATTTGACCTAGAAGGAGAGTGACGGGGTGCTGCGCCAGATGACCTGGCCTCCACAGTCACCGGACCTGAACCCAATCGAGATGGTTTGGGGTGAGCTGGACCGCAGAGTGAAGGTAAAAGGGCCAACAAGTGCTAAGCATCTCTGGGAACTCCTTCAAGACTGTTGGAAGACCATTTCAGGTGACTACCTCTTGAAGCTCATCAAGAGAATGCCAAGAGTGTGCAAAGCAGTAATCAAAGCAAAAGGTGGCTACTTTGAAGAACCTAGAATATGACATATTTTCAATTGCTTCACACTTTTTTGTTATGTATATAATTCCACATGTGTTAATTCATAGTCATGAAAATAAAGAAAACTCTTTGAATGAGAAGGTGTGTCCAAACTTTTGGTCTGTAATAAATATATATATATATATATATATTTATATATATATATATATATATATATATATATATATATTTATATATATATATATATATATATATATAAAATAAAATAAAAAAAAAGTCCATAAATCTATCACATAGTTTGTAGATGCTATAACTTTTGCGCAAACCAATCAATATACGCTTATTGGGATTTTTTTTATCAAAAATATGTAGCAGAATACATATTCAACACTGAAGAAGTCCCCGCCCATAGAGGACGTAACGCGTACAGGAGGAGCGTCGTGACGTCACCCGCGGCTATCACTTTGCTCAATATACACGCTGTATACATCGGCACCGACCTTGGTGCCTTTATTGTGAGTGTTTATCTTTTATTACGATTAAATTGTTTATCCAAACAGAGAGCACTATGTTTTGGCATTTGTTTATTACATGACCTGGGGTGACCCATCGGTTTCTCTGTGACATCTGAACTACTGCTGTATTTGCTGATATTTACACATAAAGCGCATTTGACCCTCCATAATCAAAGGGTCCAGGTGGTGAGGTGAGAGGCCATTTCATGTGGTGGTGGATGTGTGTGTAGCATGTGTGAAGTTATCTACACAGTCATCTGTCTGTCTACATTGGCACTCACTGGAGGTGTACTGCGATTTTATGAACTTTCTATTCATGTTTTACTTTATTTGAGCACTGCACCATCTGTATTTGTTTCTCTACAGGGATTTTGTGATTATTGACCCTGGTGTTTAGCTGCTATACAGGGGTTCATTTGTCATTTTTGCGCCGATTTATTTTCTTTTTATTCAGAATACATATTGGCCTAAATTAATGAAGAAATTAGATTTTAACATTTTTCTATTGGGTATGTTTTATAGCAGAAAGGAAAAAAATTATATATATATATATATTATTTTAAATTGTCAGTCTTTTTTTTTTGGTTTATAGCGCAAGAAAATAAAGACTGCAGAGGTGATAAAATACCACCAAAAGAAAGCTCTATTTGTGAGGACAAATTTTATTTGGATACAGCGTCGCACGACCGCTCAATTGTCAGTTAACAGCAACGCAGTGCCGTACCGGAAAAAAGTCTCTGGTCAGGAAGGGGTCGAAACCTTCCGGGGCTGAAAAGGTTAACTGCAACGTGCATGAAAGGAGCAGGCAGAGACTGGCAACAGGGTCTTTAGAAACTCTGACCTTTTCAACCAACCATGCAATAAGTGGATGAAGATGCATGGTGTACAGTAGACAGAAAATTAATTACCTTGCCACAGCTGCGGCAATGATGCTTCCTGCGTATCACTGTGAAAGGAGCTTTGCATGCGGTGCACAAACTGCAAGCTTCATCCGGGACCCAGTCAGGAGGATCTGTATGAAAAAAAAGTGTTAGAGAAGGAACAAACCGTTCCCCCCCCCCCCCCCCCCGCAAACATTTTTAATTGAGTTTTTTTTAACAGATAATACAGAAAGTACTACAAAAAACATAACCAAAAAGGGAGTACATGGTTCCATAAAGAAGGGGCAGAGGTCAAATATCTGTGTGTGTAAGAACCAATCAATGTTGCCCTCTACGTTTAGCCAAAAATAAACCGACATGAAGATACAAAGATTTCCCTAGTAGTTTGATGAGATATAATTATTTAGAGAAAAGATACTTCAGTGTATTATAAACCTGACGGAGTCACCATGGCATGGGGGTCTTCGAAAATGTACTCAATCTTATCAAGCTTCTGGTTGTACTGTAAATCATATAGGGAATAGGAATAGCGCCCAACCTCTAGGTCTGCCCACTACTCCACATCCTTCCTATGCAAGGAATTCGTATAGAAGGGGAGCAAAAGAAAACAGAAAGGACAGGATGTAGAGGTGGGGGAATATGTGGGGAGGGGGTGGGATGACCACAAGCTACCCTCTCCAATAGACCCCGAGTATTGTGAGTGGCATGTGGAATCCACTGCTTTCTCAGTACGCCCTCTATAAAGGAGAAAGACCCGTATTGCACACTTCAAGTGTTATCCCATATCAGATCCTGATATCGTTGTGAGTTTCGGGATTCAAGCCAGGGCGCCCATGTAGGTGAGAAGTTTGATATTCTATCTTGGGTGGTATCAGTGGCGCCCCCTCCCAAGCTGTAAAAAAAAAAATTGAAAAAAAAAAAAAAAGTCACGTGATCAGGTGCCGGACATGCAGCGGTCTATGGGAAGCTTCCCAGCCTGCAATCAGCCGTGTTTAGGGCATGTGCAGGGCGCAAGCTGTGCGCCCGCACACACTCTCACTGTCCTGGTATTTGCTAGCGTGCCCACTAGCTGTCATGGGATTGGCGCAGCGGGGACCGGAGCGCGCGTGTGGGCGTCATGGAGGAGCGGCGTCATGGAGGAGCGGCGCCATCCCCCGCATCCACAATTGCCTGCCAGTGCCAGCCCCACCTCACCACTGAGCCCCGCAGCCGCTAGCACTGCCAGCCAGCCAGCCCCGCCACCACCAGCATCAGCAGCGCCCCCCCCCCACCCGGCCAGCAGTTCACTCTGAGTCCCGCCGCCTCACTCAGCTCCGGAGAAGCAGTGTCCACCTCAGACGGAGTTGCTGCAGCCTAAATGGTGTGAATTGCGATCTCTCTCCCTCTCCCTCCCACCAGCAGCAGCTGAAGGGGGGGGGGTGCTGCTGGTGGGAGAGAGAGAAAGTGCATTCACTCCATTTAGGCTGCAGCAACTCCATCTGAGGCTGATCCCACCCTCCACCTGGGCACTGACGCTGATCCCACCATCCCCCCGGGCACTGACGCTGATCCCACCATCCCCCCGGGCACTGACGCTGATCCCACCATCCCCCGGGCACTGACGCTGATCCCACCATCCCCCCGGCACTGACGCTGATCCCACCATCCCCCCGGCACTGACGCTGATCCCACCATCCCCCCGGGCACTGACACTGATCCCACCATCCCCCCCAGCACTGACACTGATCCCACCATCCCCCCCAGCACTGACACGGATCCCACCATCCCCCCCAGCACCGACACTGATCCCACCATCCCCCCAGCACCGACACTGATCCAACCATCCCCCCTCTGGCACTGACACTGATCCCACCATCCCCCCGGGCACTGACACTGATCCCACCATCCCCCCGGGCACTGACACTGATCCCACCATCCCCCCCGGGTACTGTTACTGATCCCATCCTCCCCCCTGGCACGGACACTGATCCCACCATCCCCCGGGCACTGACACTGATCCCACTATCCCCCCGGGTAATGGACACTGATCCCATCCTCCCCCTAGCACTGACACTGATCCCATCCTCCCCCCCTGCACTGATCCCATCCTCCCCCCCAGCACTGACACTGATCCCATCCTCCCCCCAGCACTGACAATTTGTCCACAGTCTTTACAGCACATGCGCAGGAATGATGATCAGATTTTACTACCGCGGTTGAAGTACCCATGGTAGTAAAATCCAATCGTTAATGCTCCTTTCACACTCGTGCGACTTGAAAGTCACGTTATTTTGCCATGATTTTTGCCGCGACTTGAAGCAATTGCTGTGTAATCTTGAGGTCTCTGCCTCAAGTCCCATCAAAGTCGGACGAAAGTAGTACAGGGACTACTTTGAAATCGCACATTATCTCATGCAGTATGTCGGCAGTCTCTGGTAATCTCGTGCAGTATGTCACAGTATCTGGTAATCTCGTGCAGTATGTCCACAGTCTCTAGTAATCTTGTGCAGTATGTCGGCAGTCTCTGGTAATCTTGTGCAGTATGTTCGCAGTCTCTGGTAATTTTGTGCAGTATGTCCGCAGTCTCTGGTAATCTCGAGCAGTATGTCCGCAGTCTCTGGTAATCTCGAGCAGTATGTCACAGTATCTGGTAATCTTGTGCCGTATGTCCGCAGTCTCTGGTAATCTTGTGCAGTATGTCACAGTATCTGGTAATCTTGTGCAGAATAAATTCAGTTCCTCTAATCTTTCCTCATAGCTGAGCTCCTCCATGCCTCTTATCAGTTTGGTTGCCCTTCTCTGCACTTTCTCCAGTTCCCCAATACCCTTTTTGAGAACTGGTGCCCAAAACTGAACTGCATATTCCAGATAAGGTGACTACATTGTTTAATAAAACAAGTCTTTCACGTATGCTGAACACTGAATTGCAACTATGAAGAAAAACAAATTCCAATCCAAGTGAACTACATGCATAGCAAACTTTGCTACAGCTCCTTCTGTTCTGGAGACATTGTGTAAAATGTCATACTGTGGAGGCCTTGGCCATAACTTCTGCTAAGTGGGGTTTGGGGTCTGCTCTCTCTATAACCACATAATCAGTCTTTACTGTTGTAATAAGAAAATCTGTAATCTGAGCAAATCTGAACCCAAAAACACAAACTAGCAGTATTGAAGTGCTTCTCCCTTGGGCCTTATTCACGCCTGTGTGACTTGTAATGCGACTGGTCACATCCTATATCTCCCTATGAGTACCGTTCAAATCTGTGCAACTTCAAGTCACAGCGAAGCAGTTCTTGCACTACTTTGGTCAGACTTTCATGCGACTTAAAGGTTCATAGACCTCAATGTAAACCTTCAAACCTCCATCATATAGATGCGATTTTGATGTGACTTGCGATTTGTGCTAAACTGAAAAACTTGTTTGGTTTCTTTATTTTCTAATGAATTTCAAATTTTCAGAATGATTGAAATTCTAATCGATCAAAAATTGATCAACCGATTTTAATTCTATCTGAAAAATATCTGGGGGTCTGCGGGCGAGGAGTTATCGGATTTTGGAAGCCCCCTTTAACAAGGGGCCTCCAGATTCCGACCCACCCCTACTCATTCACCCAAAAAAAAAAGTGTAGTGTAAGAAAAACAGGAGGCAGTTTTTCACAAAT
This sequence comes from Rana kukunoris, assembly GCA_029574335.1. NCBI lineage: Eukaryota > Metazoa > Chordata > Amphibia > Anura > Ranidae > Rana > Rana kukunoris. The sequence goes on along the minus strand of CM056049.1, from coordinate 673,385,221 downwards.
CCTTTATTAAAAATTCAATCACGATGGCCGCCACCGATTATATATATAACTATGGGGTGTGGTCATGCAGTGACGCCACCCAGAGACTCTACCCCCTTGAGACCTCACAGATCCAAAAAAATTATAGGGGGAAAGGGCCTCTTCCCCACAACCCTGGACGATGGGGGGCCCCTAGATTCCGGTCCACCCCCCCTATCCATGTGAATGAGTACCCATTCACCAAAAAAGTGAGTAAACACAGTACACCAGTTTTTGACAAGTCCTTTACTAATTTTTTTTTTTTTAAAACAGTCCCCTGGAGTAGAACCATCGTCAATCAGGCCGCCCGCAGCACGGCTGAAAATTTGGAATTGGTTAAAAAATAAAAAGACCTAAATAATTTTTTGCAGTTCTGCACAAGTCGCACTCATTCAAAGTTGCATCAAAATCACATCAAAGTAACAAACGCCAAATCTGAAAAACAGCCAAGGTCCTTAAGTGGTTAAAGTCCCATCAAGTTGCATGGTCAACTCACAATTGAAATCACATGATTTTTTAAGTTGCACAATCTGTCATCAACACACCTTCTGTCCGACAGTAACAATTGTACTGAGCAGAGTTGTCACCCTTGAACAGGGAGTGAGTTAAGGTTACATAACACTCTTAGGACTACACCTCCCTCTCAGTTATTGTGTTTTGCTCTTGGCAAACAGATATGATAAAAACACTTTCAATGGCATATTTACTAAACCAAAAGGTAGCAAATAAGAACAATTTGTTAATATAGTTTACCATTGTGGGAAATGTCTGTAAAGTGACTGCGAGCTTTGTGCGTTCATTTGCAAAGAGCCAAGAGCACTGCGGTGAGATGAGATTTTCTGTACAAAGAACCAATTGCTGCCTTGGTTGTCAGGAAGAAAAATGTTTATTTTCTTTTTATTTTAGAAAAGCGTAGCTAGCTGCAGATTGGAATAGAATGGCCCTGCTTCAAACCATAAATTACAAATTGGCTGGTGTAACAATGCTGTAAGTTACATGTCTCCCTTTATAAAGTTCCAAACACCCCAACAGATCATGCCGGCGGGGAATCGACGCATGGTATGGCCTTGCATTACCCAAACTTGCGTCCCGTAAACCCAGCTGCTTTGTACGATTACTGAGCGGGTCTATTGTTCAGTGGGAGGTTCGTTAAGCATTATTCAAACACACAAGGCAATAAGTACAGCTGCTTACAGCGGATAACGATGAGGGAATACAAATTAAGAGAAAATATGTGTTTGTGTCATCTCAAAGATCAGGCACACACACACCTTGTGTTTCAGGGAATTTGATTCCTAAAATTGCTTTAGCAGGCAGTGAAATAAATGAGACCGATGTGTACTAGAGAATACCTCTTCTTCACAAACTAAATTCCTGGTAATAGGCCCTCACCAGCATCCCTTAGCTAAGCTCATGAACCCAACCTGTCAGCAGGAGAGTCTATGACTACGTGCAGGGCCGCCATCAGGGGGGTACAGGCATTACACCGGTAAGGGGCCCGATGGTCTCCAGGGGTCGGACCACCCCCCCATTTTTTTCCCATTGACCACCCCTCACCTTTAGTTCCCCTTAGGAGAGAGATAGCAAGGAGACATGGCAAATCACTCACTTTTTAGGATGGTGTTTGCATATTGAGCATCCAAGGATTACAATGGGGCCCATCTATAAACGGCAGTATGGCCTAGCCATGGCCTAATCACAGCTTACATTTTTTTTTTTTTAAAACATCAAATTTATAACGCACAACATGGTGTGATACAGATGTGCTTAACACTCCACCTGTTTTGTAGCTCTAAAGCCAGCAAAGCTCGATTAAATAAATGGCGTTGATAAAAAAAATCTGTGAGGGGGTCCTGTCATGTTAACTTTCAATGTCACTTGTTGCAGAAAGATGGCCATAGAAAACCACAGGTTTCAGCTGCTTTATATTAACCACTTATTCGCACTGCGTCGCTTTAACTGACAATTGCGCGGTTGTGCAACATGGCTCCCAAACAAAATTGATGTTTTTTTTTCCCTCACAAATAGAGCTTTCTTTTGGTGGTATTTGATCACCTCTGCGTTTTTTGTTTTTTTTTGCGCCATAAACAAAAATAGAGCGACAATTTTGAAAAAAAGAGCAATATTTTTTACTTTTTGCTTTAATAAATATTTCCTCAGTTTAGGCAAATATGTATTCTTCTACATATTTTTGGTAAAAAAAAAATCGCAATAAGCGTTTATTGATTGGTTTGCGCAAAAGTTATAGCATCTACAATATAGGGGATAGTTTTATGGCATTTCTATTAATATTTTTTTTTACTAGTAATGGCGGCGATCAGCGATTTTTATCAGGACTGTGACATTATGGCGGACACATTTGACACCATTTTGGGACCATTGTCATTTTTAGAGCGATCAGTGCTATAAAAATGCACTGATTACTGTGAAAATTACAGTGGCAGTGAAGGGGTTAACCTGTAGGGGCGCTGAAGGGGTTAAGTGTGCCCTAGTGAGTGATTCTTACTGTGTGAGGGCGTGGCTTGGCATGTGACATCACTGATCGTTGTTCCCTATGACAGGAAGAACAGGGAAAGGTTTGTTTACACTTACCTCTCCCCGTTCTTCAGAATTGTGACCCGATCGCAAGGACACCGGCGGCGATCGGGTCCAGTCAAGGAGCTCAGTACTCAGGACTGGGGATCTTAAAGGGGGCGCACCTGTACGTGCTTATGCCCAGCTGTGCCGCTCTGCTGACGTATATTGGCAATAGGCGGTCCTTAAGCGGTTAATAGGCTGGCTTCAGCTGCTTTATATTAAAAGGCTGGCTGCCTTGTGCAGTGGTTCAGGGGTTACCACGTCTGCCTTGCAGCACTGGGGTCATCAGTATGACTCCCAACCACAATGCTACTTGCATGTTCTCACAGTGTTTGCGTGGGTGTCCGCTTCTCCTGTTTTCTCCCACACTCCAAGAGACATGCTTTTAAGTTAAAGTGGATGAAAACCCCCCAAAATTTTTTTTTTATGTCACAATGTAGAGTATAATATTTCCTATCATCTGTGCCCATTCTTGCCACACAGAGTTAATCCAGATCTGAGAAATCCTCTTATGTTCAGTGCAATGGCAGACTTTGCAGATAAACCCTGCAGCTTTCAGCATGTACCTGCATACGGGGTGGCTGATTACAAGCAGGGCTTGTAAATGAACTATGAGGCCGCTCCTTAGCGACCTTGCCATCCATCCAGAACGACAAGCAGTCAGCCGCAAAGGTTGACGATTCTTGTATGTCAAGTCATTCACAGGAAACTGTGACTAAATGTTGTGCCCGTGTGGCACCAGAAGAAGAGAAGGTACAGCTACTGGAACATGTAACATGTTCCACCCTAAATACAGGCAACATGTTCCAAAAGGTGAACTTACCCTTTAAATTGTAAGCTCCTTAATAGTAGGGATTGATATAAACTTATAATACATGTAAAGCTCTGCATAACAAAATAAATGAATGCAATAGTACTGCGAAATATAAGAGCAGGTTGCGATATCACCCGTCCTTTCTAAATAGACCCCCACTTGTTCCTAGCTTGCTGCAGAACTTGTTTACAAGCAGCTTGTACAGGAGTTTCAATCCAGCTGCTGCATTGTAATTTAATAGAAATACAGCAGTCCAAATAAAGGCCCATACACACAATATGACTTTTTGACAACAACGGTCCGAACATGTTTTATCGGACAATCCGAGCGTCTGTACGCTCCATAGGACAATTGTTTTCTGTTTTTCAACTTACAAATGTTCACTGTGAATGCTCTCAAACTTTGACAACGAATGTCCGATGAGGATAATCCGATCGTGTGTACTTAAGTCCAAAGTACAAACACGCATGCTCAGAACCAATGCTAAGCATCAGCCAACAATAGCAGAAGTTGCCCAATGGGTGGCGTTAAAGAGCTGAAAAACCATGTGATTTGGTGAAAGTTGGCTGAAAATGTTCTGCCGAGTTTATGCAGAACAAGTTACGACCAACGGCCATTCGGACAAAAATCCACGGAAAAGTCAGATGGAAGTCTGATCGTGTGTTTGAGGCTTAAGACACCACTGTATAGCAGCTTTAGAAAAATGGAACCAAATATTTATATTTTTAAACACAACTTTATATTAGCCATCCATACCTTCAAATTCCCCATCGCGGGCCTTGGCTGCCAGCTCTGAGGACGAGATGGTTTCCTGACAGAGAGCACAATCTTCTAGAGCAGAACTCCTCAGGCCTTGGCTCACTGCAAGAGAAAGAAATCATCATTAATATATCCAAACAAGACACCAGAGCTCAGAAAAAATGGAAAAAAGGCAAATTTCATGCTCAAAACGGAGCAGCGCCTCACTTGTCACAGCCTCTAAAAACAAAAAAAAACTGTCCATGTCACCCAAAGAATCTTGAGCCTCTCTTACATTTAAAAACTCTTGTGCACGTCGCTGGATCGAGATGGGGCTCATGTATTGGGGGGCGGGCTGTTGAACACAGGTTTTTCTTTTCCTTGAGCCTTTAGAACCACTTAAAAGAAAATTTAAAGTGGCTGAAAACCCTTACATATGTCCAGTGAAGTGACTTGAGGTGATACATAGAGATGAAACAAATCCTCTTACATTGTACCGGCTTATCTGCTGCCCTCTCTCCTCTACAGCTGTTTGAAGTCCAGCATTTATACAGCTTGTTTGGGCTTTCAGAAAGCAGGGAGCGGAGAGCTGAAGTTGCACACTCTAGAGTTCACAGAGGAAAACTCATAGGCCCCGTACACACGGCAGAGAACCTCGACGGGCGGAACACATCGTTCCGCCCGTCGAGGTTCTCTGCCGACCGTCAGAATCGGTGACCCGCCCGTCGGGAAAGGCAAGCCATTCATCCCGACGGGCCGTCAAGCAAATAGAGAACCTGTTCTCTATTTGATCGACAGGTTTCCCGACGGGCGGAGCTCGCCGAGAGCGTACACACGGCCGAGGTTCTCGGCAGAATGCGGCTCCTAGGCTGTTCTCGCTGGTTTCTGCCGAGAACCTCGGGCGTGTGTACGCTTTAGAGCTGATTGAAGGGAAGGGACAAACCCCCTAAACACAAACAGGAATAGAGCTGAGGCTCTCAAACACAGGCTGCATGCTGGACAGCCCTCCCTTGTTACCTTTTTTCTCTTGGTGTCAGTAAAACTTGTCAGAATTTACTTATGCTGATAGAGGAAGGAGGCAGCAGACATGAATGACACTTAAGGGGTTGTAAACCCTCATGGTTTTTCACCTTAATGCATTCTATGCATTAAGGTGAAAAACCTTTTGCAGTGCAGCAAGCCCCCCCATTTTACTTACTTGAAAGCTATCATCTTCCATCTGGGAATGAGAACACCAGCTCTAGCTGGTGTCTCATGTCCTGATTGGATAAGATTGATAGCAGCGCAGTCATTGGCTCCTGCTGCTGTCAATCAAATCCAATGACGTGGCGCCCGAGTCCTGCATTCTGTATGAATTGACACAGATGCAGTTCTCGAGAGCACACCCGCATGGGTGTCCACCTTAGGAGAGCCTTCTCCAATGTGGACACTTGATGTGGGGAGGAGCCACCAGTGTCGCTAAGGGACCCCAGAAAAGGAGGACTGGGGCCACTCTGTGCAAAACGTACTGCAGAGTGGAAAACCACTTTAGTGCTCTTAACCAAGTACACACTATAGAGGGATATGCTTTGTTCATATTTCATGTCTGAGGTTTACAAGCACTTTAAGCCTACACTGCGATGTGCTAATCAGCTTTGAGTCCCAGTCTGTGAGCAGGAGCCCCTCCGATTAGCTCCTACAAAAAGCCTTGAAATAGGATCCGTCCCACAGTCTCGAGGTAACCTGCGTAAGAATAGGTAAGTACTGTAAATTCAAACTACATACTAGAGTTGTGAAAAACAAATAAAAAAAAAGGGATTTTTAAATACAGCTTACCTGTAAAATCCTTTTCTTGGAGTACATCACGGGACACAGAGCGGCATATTCATTACTATATGGGTTATATGGAGTACCTTCAGGTGTGGACACTGGCAATCTCAAACAGGAAGTCCCCTCCCTATATAACCCCCTCCCCTAGAGGGAGTCCCTCAGTTTTGTAGCAAGCAGTATGCCTCCCAAAATGGTCACCCAAAAGAGGGGTGGGAGCTCTGTGTCCCGTGATGCACTCCAAGAAAAGGATTTTACAGGTAAGCTGTATTTAAAAATCCCTTTTTCTTTCTCGTACATCACGGGACACAGAGCGGCATATTCATTACTATATGGGATGTCCGAAAGCAATGCTTTAATGAGGGGAGGGAGACATCTTCCAAAGAAGGATTTAATTTTAGAGGTATACTCAGATACTAGTAAATCCAACTTAAACGAGAAATGTAAATCTCAAATCAAATCAAGGGAGCCCCCTCAGATCCTGAGGAGCTTGAATCGCGGCCTGTAGTACTGACTGCCCAAAGGCTGTATCCGCATTCCTTCTTACGTCCACTTGATAAAATTTTGTAAACGTGTGGACTGATGACTACGTTGCTGCCTTGCATATACGAGCCATAGAGATCTGATGATGTGCTGCCCAGGAGGTGCCCCTGGCCCTGGTAGAATGGGCCTTTACCGACAAAGGAGGAGGCACCTCTTCAAACCGCAGGCCCGAACAATAAATTGTTTAATCCATCTTGCGATGGTGGATCAAGCGGCTGCCTGACCCATCTTGGGCCCTTCCGGTAAAACGAACACCACATCTGTTTTCCGAACCTTCTCTGTAGCTTTAAGATAGGCCCTTACGGCCCTGACAATATCCAACGTATGCAGCAACCCCTCTTTTCTAGAGGTGGGTTTTGGAAGAAGGATGGAAGTACCACATCCTGGTTCAGGTGGAAACTGGATATAACCTCTGGTAGAAAGGAAGGATGAGGACGGAACCCCGCCCTATCCTTATGCAAAATGAGATATGGTTCCTTACAAGATAAGGCTGCCAATTCCGATACTCTCCTGGCCGAAACTATGGTGATCAGAAATACCGACTTTCTAGTCAGTAAAATCAAGGTACCTCAGCCAACGGCTCAAGAGGTTGTTTCTGTAGGGATGACAGAACAAGATTTAAGTCCCATGGACAAAGTGGTGACTTGACAGGAGGATTAATACGCAAGACCCCCTGTAAGAAGGTCTTTACCAGCGAGTGGGTGGCCAGCGGCCTCTGAAACCACACTGACAGAGCTGAGATCTGTCCCTTGATTGTGCTTAGTGCCAGGCCTTTATCCACTCCTAGCTGGAGAAAACTTAACACCCTATCAATAGTATATTTGCGGGAATTCCATCTTTTGGATTCACACCAGCCTACGTAGTTCCTCCACACCCTGTAATAAATCACCCTGGAGACCGGCTTTTTAGCCCTAATCAGGGTAGGGATTACCTGCCTAGACAGACCTCTACCCCTGAGAATCAGGGATTCAGCCTCCAGGCCGTCAAATCTAGACGCCGTAATGTAGGGTGGAGGATCGGGCCTTGTGAGAGTAGGTCTGGTTGTAGAGGAAGAGTCCAAGGGTCTCCCACTGCCATCTTCAGGACTAGTGAGTACCAAGTCCTCCGGGGCCAAGCCGGAGCTACTAAAATGACTGGCTTGTGCTCCACTCTGATCTTGCGCAACAGGCGAGGGAGTAACTGTAGCGGAGGGAATGCATATAGAAGTTTGAATTGATGCCAAGGGCAAACCAACGCATCGGTTCCGCAGGCCATAGGATCCCTCGTTCGAGACACGAACCTGTCTAGTTTCTTGTTGAACCTGGATGCCATTATATCTACGTCTGGCATTCCCCACCTCTGGCAGATTGTCTGAAAGACCTGGGGATGCAGAGACCACTCCCCTGGCGACAGACTCTGGCGACTTAAGAAGTCTGCCTGCAGGTTGTCCACTCCGGGAATGAATATCGCCGAAATGCAGGGTACATGAACCTCTGCCCACTGAAAAATCAAGCTCACCTCCCTCTGAGCGGCCCGACTCCTGGTTCCCCCTTGGTGGTTTATGTATGCCACCGCCGTGGCATTGTCTGACTGGATTCTCACCGGGAACCCCTTTAATCTGGAGGTCCATGCCAGAAGGGCTAGGCGAGCAGCTCTGATCTCCCAGATATTGATGGGGAGCTGCCTCTCTGCTTTCACCCCAGTTCCCTGGCGAGAGGACCCCTCGAAGACCGCCCCCCAGCCTGCCAGGCTGGCGTCTGTGGTAACTACCTTCCAGACAACAGGGCTGAAGGATTTTCCCTTTAGAAGATTCTGGGGGTTCAACCACCAGGCCAGGCTTTGTCGGACCCTTGATGATAGCGTCAAAGGGGACTCTAAGGCATGTGCCCTCTTGCCCCAGGCTGCTAGAATGGCTGCCTGTAGGACGCGAGTGTGGATCTGAGCGTATGGTACTGCCTCGAACGTGGCCACTACCTAGTAATCGCATACACAGGCGAATAGTTGGTTTTTTCTTGTTTAGAACCAACTGAACCAGCCCCTTGATAGCCTCGATCTTTACCAGGAACACTCTTTGCTGTTCTGTGTCTAACCTCATGCCGAGGTATTCCAACTGCTTTGTAGGCTGGAACGCTGACTTTCCCCGGTTTAGGACCCAGCTGAATTCTTCGAGGTACCGAACCGTGAGGTTTACTGCCTTTTGCAGACCCGGTCGTGAGTGATCTATGATTAAAAGGTCGTCCAAGTATGCTAGGACTGTGACCCCTTGGATCCTTAAATTGGCCAGAACTGGGGCTAGGATCTTCGTGAATACCCGGGGGGCCGTGGCCAGCCCGAAGGGGAGCGCCCTGAATTGGAAGTGTCGCTGCCCCACCGCGAAGCGTAAAAATCTTTGATGCGACTGAAAGATTGGTACATGAAGGTAAGCATCCTTTATGTCTATGGAGGCCAGAAAATCGTCTTTCTGAAGCGCGGCGGCTGCTGACCGGATGGATTCCATCCGGAAGGAACGAACCTTTAGGTAACCGTTTAACCTCTTTAGGTCCAAGATTGGCCTGACATCGCCGTTGGGCTTTGGTATGACAAAGAGATTGGAATAGAAACCTAGCCCTTGCTCTTGGGCTGGCACCTCTATTATTACGTCCTGGTAGAGCAGGTGATCCAAAGCTGCCAGCAATGATGCCTTCCTTGCTGGATCCCTTGGTAGCCTTGATTCTTGAAAATGAGGCGGAGGATACCTTAGAAACTCCAGTCTGTAGCCTGTGGTTACAGATGCCCGGATCCATTTGTCGGGGATCTTGGCTTCCCAAACTTCTGAGAAGAAACGAAGCCTTCCCCCCACCCGCGAGAGTGGGGGCGCCCCTTCATAAGGCAGACTTAGGGGCTGTCTTTGTCGGCTTGCGATACCATGGCCTCTTACCCCCAGGGGCCTGTCCCTGCGATCTACTGTTAACGTTGGATCGTGCAGGCGGCCGTCGATACTGCCTGGAATTTGAGGGCCCCGAGACAGGAAAGAGCTGCCTTTTAAATGTAGGACCCCGGAATGTCTTTTTGACCGGTAAAAGGGTACTCTTGCCATTTGAAATAGTCTGAATATATTTATCCAGATCCTCTCCGAAGAGTCGTCCTCCATGGAAGGGAAACCCTGCCAGAAGCTTTTTGCATGGGGGCTCCGCCGCCCAGTTCTTCAACCATAAGAGCCTTCTCATGTGCACCAAAAATAGTGATAAACGAGAGGCTTGCTGGATGGAATCCTTTATAGCATCTACAGCAAAACACAGAGCTCTGGGAATGTCAGAAAACTCTTCTGCTTGTTGGGTAGGCATGTCCTTTAACATTTCTTTTGTCTGGTCTTTTAACGCCTGACAAACACCAATTGCAGCCACAGCTGGCTGTACCACTGCTCCTGCCGTAGCAAAGGATGCTTTTAAAAGTGTCTCTAACCTTTTATCAACCGGATCTTAAAACATATGTATGTTTTCCACCGGGCAAGTTAGTGATTTATTCACACATGAGATGGCTGCATCCACTATTGGGAGCCTCCACCTCTAGGAGAATCTTTCCTCCATGGGGTAAATGACCGCAAATCTTTTCGGTGGCAGAAAAATCCTGTCCGGCCGTACCCAATCCCGAAAGATCAATTCCTCCAAGAGAGGATGGACCGGAACACTGCGTTGCTTAACGGAGCTTTCAAAGAGCCCAGAGAGGATACCGGAGGAACCTGAGGCTCTGGCAATGGTAAACTAAATGCCGAGCGGACCATGTCCGTCAAAGACTGTACCCACAGTCTTTCTGTCTGGGAGTCTGAAAATGGTTCCTCAGAGGCAGATCCCTCAATCCCTGAACCCTCTTGGTTCAGGTCTAGTTGATCCTCCTGTGATTCCAATTCCTCCGGAGAGAGAATCTCAGCATCTGAGGATACACCTCTTGGTGATGGGCATCTAACCCGTTTCTTACCAGGAATAGCTCTAGCGATCAATGCTGCTATTCTCTCTTCTAGTCCCCCTAGGGATACGGCTAGCATCTCCTCTGTGATAAACACAGGGCTGGGCTGATCTGGGCCAGCCTCCGCACCAGATCCCCCTAATGGCTCATCCAAGGCACCCTTTATGTTAATAAGTTGCGGGGAAAGTATCGGCATATCATCAGAATCAGAAGGGGAACCCCTTTGTTTTTTGGTCTTTTTTGTACCCTTTGACCCCGAGCCTTTGGAAGCCATAATACAAAATCGAGGGACTCCGCCCACACAACAGACTGTAGTGGCCAGGAGTACAAAACCAGAGTTTAGGGGACAATAGATCACTAATGCCCAAAAACTGATGGGATCTCGTATGTTTTTCTCTTTTTTTTTTTTTTTCTAAATATATATTATATATATATTTTCTTTTTTAGAAACATACAGTGACCCCAAACTTAGTTTGCCAGCCTTCAACCTGTATGCAAAAAGGGGGATTTCTTGGCTTAACAAAAAAGGCATTGGAACAAAGTCCAGCATGTACTACCCCTCTTCCGCCACCGGGAGTCACTGTTCTGCCGCTCTGCGTCCTCTCCTTCTGAAATCAGCCTCAGACTGAGCACTGAAATTGCCTGCTGATCTATAACAGCACAAGGCGCGCCCCTGTATGACGCCGCAGGCACGCCCCCCCCCCCCGCCCTCCTGTCTGAACGGCGCGAAAAACGTCTATAAGACGTGCGCGCGCGTATGCCGGAACAGGAGGAACATGGAGGAGCCGCGCTGCTGGAGACCCAGGACTGCAGAAACAGGCGGCAGATTCAAACCCCCGGCCAGGTAGGACTCCAAAAGGCCCCTAGGGATCCTTACTAGTCCTAGGAAGAAAGCAGCAGGTTAGCTAGCAACACATTCTTAGACAGGGGAACCTAGTGATGGGGGAGAAAAGGTGTCATCCTGTCTCTCTTAGACATAGTGAACAAGGTTGCCCATGCAGAGCATACTTAGGCTGTCCCCCCTTTTAGGTTACCCCGGAGAGCCTGCTGTCGAACCAAGTCCCGCAGGCTCCCCCTTACCTGCTCCATGCTGCAGGATGTTTGTCCAGCAAACTGATCCAATCTTCTCCCATCTCCGTGGGTAGCGTAGTAGACCTTCAGGCCCTGGGGTCCTATGAAGGTACCCACTGTCCTGGACCTATATAGCACCCTGGCAAACAGGAACTTATGGTTTTTACAAACTCCAAGTCCTGGGCCCAGGGTCCAGCCCTCCAAAGAGGAGCATTATAGGCAAAACCCCACGGTTTGGGGCCCGGGTACTGTCCACTTTGGCACTGAGGCTCCTTGGACAGATCCGGTTAGCCCGCCCTTAATCCCAAGGATGTGGAGCAAAGCTATTCCGTGACCAACACCTAAGACACTGGCGAAAAAACTGAGGGACTCCCTCTAGGGGAGGGGGTTATATAGGGAGGGGACTTCCTGTTTGAGATTGCCAGTGTCCACACCTGAAGGTACCCCATATAACCCATATAGTAATGAATATGCCGCTCTGTGTCCCGTGATGTACGAGAAAGAAACTAAAATTTCTCCTGGGTCTAAGAACAGCTCTCCTCCTGCAGTCGGTGCTCAGTTTTGCTGGGCAAACACTGCTTGGGGTTTCTGGCAGATAAACAGGAACTTATCTCTACTTGAAACATTTTTAATGGGAAGGAACACAGGGAATGTGAATAGATTGCAGAGATATATGGCATATTTTTAACATTTTGCCCTGGTATTTTTAATTTATTTTCACAAAAAAAAAAAAACTTTAGAAATCATAAACCCATACTAAAAAAGTACATATAGTCTAGGTCTTAAAACTAGTAGCAACAGGAAAACCCCTGCAAGCTAGAGTCAATTACATTTTACTGGTTCTTGGTCGCAGGTGCTTGCTTTCTAAACTATTGCCACAAGAGGGCAGTGTATTTCAGTGGATTTGTCAATAGAAATGTTAATACAGTATAGGGAGAACCCATTGCAGCACAATTTTAAAGTATTTTAAAGGGGTTATAAAGGTAAACATTTTTTTCACTAAATAGCTTCCTTTACCTTAGTGCAGTCCTCCTTCACTTACCTCATCCTTCCATTTTGCTTTTTAATGTCCTTATTTCTTCTAAAAAAAATCCTCACTTCCTGTTCTTCTGTCTGTAACTCCACACAGTAATGCAAGGCTTTCTCCCTGGTACGGAGTGTTGTGCTCGCCCCCTCCCTTGAGGGGGGAGGGGGCGAGTAGGAGAGTCAGGATGCTCTCTACATTGCATATAGAGAAAGGAGCTGTGTGTTAGTGGGCGTCCTGACTCTCCTGCTCGCCCCCTCCCCCCTCAAGGGAGGGTGCCAGCACGACACTCCACACCAGGGAGAAAGCCTTGCATTACTGTGTGTAGTTACAGACAATAGAACAGGAAGTGAGGATTTCTCAGAAGAAATAAGGACATTTAAAAGCAAAATCAAAGGATGAGGTAAGTGAAGGAGGACTGCACTAAGGTAAAGGAAGCTATTTAGTTTTTTTTTTTACCTTTAAACCCCTTTAAGTTTACTTGAAATCCATTACCATTTCTGGAAGGACTCTTTTCTAGGTGAAGAGCAGGTTATTTTAAAAATTAAACCACTAAGCACAACTCCTATCGCAATACCTGTGCTGGTTACAATTCACAAATCCAACACACCCTGATAAGGATTCTTTCGTTTTAAAAAGTTATTATATTTTAAGTTCAATGAGATTTGACAAACAGTCACATGGCTAAATTACATGTCATGGAAAAAAAACAGTTTTTCTCGACGCAATTCCTCTCAAGCCTGCCTTGCATACACACGATCGTGATAAAAAATGCTCAAGCAAAGCGCGGTGACTTACAACGGCACTATAAAGGGGGAAGTTCCATTCGAATGGCGCCACCCTTTGGGCTGATTATGCCAATTTCCCGTCTCATAACTTGCTTCTGAGCATGCACATTTTTCCCCCGTCGTTAAAGCATACACACAACTGTTTTTCACGTTAAGTAAAGCAACGATGTGAAAAATGACGAGAAAAAAATAGAGTAAGGCTCTAAATTTTGAATGCCCTCTGGAGCCTACACATGATCATTTTTAACGCCCAATTAATAAAATAGCATTTTTCTCGTCATGAAAAACGTTTGTGTGTACACAGCATCAGTCAACGCACTTTTTGGAAGTGGAAGTAAAGTCAGAAGCAACCTGCTTCCACTTCCATTCTAACTACCATGTAAAGGAAAGATGTGAATACTTACCTAATTGAAGGGTGCTCCGCAGAGGCGTAACTAAAGCCTTCAAAGGCCCCCGATGCAAGAAACAATGGAGGGCCCCCAACCCCTGGCTAAAGCTCTTCCCTCCAAGCCCAGTGGCAGAATGACAGGTCCGGTTGCAAGTGAGACCTATTGCGACCCCACTAGTGTCAGTAGTTTTTCATTATTTTGTTATTTTTTCCACTTCATTTTATATTTATTTATTTTTTAAAAAATTTTTAGGAGCCCTGATGGGGGGCTTTGGCGAAATATCAGGGGTCTAAACAGCCCCTTTCCCACTCTTCATCCTGACGGCTTCCCCCCCTCCCCTCTCCGGCCAGCTGCTGAGAGGCTAAGGGGGTGGTGGGTGTTGATCAGGGGAGCACACAGGGGCCCAGGGGCAGCAGAACAAAGAGGAAGCAGGATGGGAGGGGCGGCGGCATAAAGAGGAACCGATCTCCTTCATTTTCCACCTGCAAGAGGAAAATAGAGGGGGTCGGTTCCTCTATATGCCTTTAGAACCACTTTAAAAAAAAGATGCTAATGTTTTTTTTCCAGGAATACAGAGCTGCATCAATTGGTGTCGGTTTTATACCTGCATGGAGTTCGGCTTTAAATATTCATTTTATGCAGAATGTAATGATTACACACCAATGCGTAATTCATTTTCTATGTGAATCGAATTAGAATATAAAATATCAAATGCATGAAAAACATGTTAGTTAATTCACACCAAAATATTCTATATGGATGTGTGGGAGGTGGGGAATGTTGATCAGGGGAGAACACAGGGGCCCAGGGGCAGCAGAAAGTGGAAGCTGGATGAGAGGTGCAGCATAAAGAGGAACCGATCCCCTCCATTTTCCTCTTGCAGGAGAAAAATAGAGGGGATCAGTTCCTCTATATGCCACTGCTCTATATGCTGCCCCAACACCATCCTAGAGAATGGGACAGGGTCGCAATTGCAACCCCTCTAATTACGCCCCTGGTGCTCCAGTCCAGGCATGCGACAAGCTCCCAGTAGTGGCCTCACGGGAGAGAAAAGAGTGATGTCACTGAAGCCTGGTCACGTTTCTTCCAACCCCCAGTGTGCATCAGGCTATAAACTAAACAGTGGCATAAACCAGATTTACTAAGTGCAATGGTTTCTACCAACTGTTCAAAATGTATATCAAACAAAATTAAAAAGAAAAGAAGTCAGCAGTGTCACTGAGGGACCCCAGAAAAGGAGGATCAGGGGCCGCTCTGAAATACCCTTGCACAGAGGAGGCAAGTATAACAACATGTTTGCCATTTTAAAGCGGAGCTCCACCAGCATTTTTTTTTCTTTTCAAAGTCGGCAGCTACTAACAGTGTAGCTGCTGACTTTGAATAAGGACACTTACCTGTCCTAGGCGCCCGCGCTGACGGCCCCCGCCGATGCAGATCCTTGATCCCTGCACCGCCATCCACAGTCAGGGAAACAGGCAGTGAAGCCGTGCGGTCGTTTCCTACTGCGCATGTGCGAGCAGCGCGGCGCTTTGTGAATGGTCCGGCTGCTTTCTGGGATGCACACAGTTCCCAGAATGCAGCGCGGCCCATTCACAAGAAGACACCGAGAAGAGGAGGAGGAAGAAAACCACACCGCCGATCATGAGGGCAGATTCGGGACTTCTGCATAGCAACAGCCTATTTAGGGTGAGTATTTTTTTATTTTTTTCCCATTTAATTTTTTTTAATTTTTTTTTAGATTTTTGAAAAAAAAAAAATCAGGGTGGAGCTCCACTTTAAAAAAAAACTTTCCAACCCCTTTAATACATTATCAGACATACGAGGCCTTATACAGTTCCAATTAAAGTCTATGAATTTCGGAAAAAAATAATTAAAGTTACCTTTTTTCTGTTTCCCTTTGTCATCTATCTCCTGTTTGGTGGCCATGACTTCAAACAAAGTCTTTAGGATACTCCTTAGGTCACTTGCATAGTTTGTCTGCAACTGATCAGCAACACCTGAGGATGACAATGAGCACAAACATCATCTCTTATGTGGTCAGGGAACAGTACTGGGCATCATGCAGAAGGGTCTGGAGGTGAAACCATTTTTGCTGCTCATAGTACCAACATTCTCCTTTTCATCCTTCCAAATGGGCAAGAAGATATTCAACATACATGGTGTTAATTAGTGGTTACAAAATGACACTTTTTGACCCAACATGGGCGAGTCATTGCTGTCTGCCTCTACATTAGTATAATTTAAAAAAAGTGTATTATATATTATTATGCAAATTCTAGTTTTTCAGTTTAACTCATGGATGGTATTGTGTCTCAGGCCAGGTTCACACTGGTACGACTAACGCTCCTACATTGGGAGCTCATGTCGCATGACGTATGAAAATCAATGTTTGCTTATGAGAGCTGTCTTAACTGGTCCGACACAAGTCGGTCCGACTTTGAAAAAAGTTCCTGCACTACTTTGGTCCTACATTGATCCTACTTCAGCCCATTGAATATCATTGAAGTCGGATCAAAGTAGGAGCCTTGTCCTAACCATCCGACTTGTGACATCCGACATATGATTACAGCAGCAGTAAAAGGAATTTATCTCACTGGGAACAAGTCAGACTATCACAAAGTCGGATTAAAGTAGTATCCTGTTCATGAAAGTCGGATGGATGTCGGACCAATGTAGGATCAATGTAGGACTGATGTCGCAGAGCAAAGTAGGAGTCCTGTAGTATCAGTGTGAACCCGGCCTCAGGGCTCTTTTGGTCACAGAAAACAATCTCGGACACCTGTGATAATTAGATTGCCAGGTGAGCCCAATTAAAGGAAAAACTACTGAGCCCAGGTTCACACTGGGTACGATTTGGTACGATTTGAGATGCGATTTCACATGTAAAATCGCATCTCAAATCGGCGGCATTTGCCGGCAATTGTTGGCAATGACACCGTCCTAATCAGTGCGACGCCGCATCTGCGGCGCTGCTCCAATTTAAAAAAGTACTACTTTTTGCGATTTCGGGCCGCGATTTACATTGACATCTGTGCAGAAACCTGCACAGATGTCTCTTAAATTGCGGCCGAAATCTGGACTGCCAGCGGGAGTGAAATCGCGCGAGTTCAGCTGAACTTGCACGGCTTCACTACCGCAGCCCAGTGTGAACCTGGGCTAAAGAAGGGTGTTCCACATTATTAAACAGAGCACCATTATCAAGCAATATGGGGAAGAAAAAGGATCTCTCTGCTGCCAAAAAGAGTGAAATAGTTCAATGCCTTGGACGAGGTAAGAAAACATTCGATATTTCACAAAAACTTAAGCATGATCATCGCACTATTGAGAGATTTGTGGCAGATTCAGAGCACAGACGGGTTTCGTGCACAAGATTTCTGCCAGAAATCTGCATCGGATCAAAAGAGCAGCTGCTAAAACGCCATTTATTATTTTTTTTCACAAGAAGGCTAAAACACTATTACATAGCAACAGACAGATATTTGAAGCTGCTGGTGGCTCTGGAGTCCCACGGACATCAAGGTGTAGAGTCCTCCAGAGTTTTGCAACTGTGCATAAACCTTCCATTCGGCCACAACTAACCAATGCTCACAAGCAGAAACGGATGCATTAGGCATAAAAATACATGAAGACTAATTTTCAAACAGTCCTGTTCACTGATGAGTGCCGTGCAACCCTGGATGGTTCAGATGGGTGGAGTAGTGGATGGTTGTTGGACGGCCACCCTGTTCCAACAAGGCTGCGAGTCAGCAAGGCAGTGGCGGAGTCATGTTTTGGGCCGTAATCATGGAAAGAGAGCTGGTCGGCCCCTTTAGGGTCCCCAAAGGTGTAAAGATGACCTCTGCAAAGTATGTGGAGACTGACCACTCCCTTCCCTGGTACAAAACGAAGAACTTTGCTTTCTGTAATAAAATCATCTTAATGCATGACAATGCACCATCTCATGCTGCAAAGAATACCTCTGCATCAATGGCTGCTATAGAGATAAAAGGAGAAAGTCATGGTGTGGCCTCCATCCTCCCCTGACCTCAATCCTATTGTGAACCTTTGGAGCATCCTCAAGCAAAAGATCTATGGCATGGGAGGCAGTTTACATCCAAACAGCAGCTCTGGGAAGCTATTCTGACATCTTGCAAACAAATTCAAGCAGAAACTGTCCAAAAACTCACAAGTTCAATGGATGCAAGACTTGTGAAGCTGCTATCAAATAAGGGGTCCTATGTTAAAATGTAACACGACCTATTAAAATGTTTGAAAAGTTAAAATGTTGTTAGTTTTGATTGAAATAGCTTTTGATTTCAGTAAATATGCTGCAAACACAACAAATGACAATGTTTAGTTCTTTACAACCTATAAAGTGTTTTGAAACTTACTGTGTGTAATAATTTGGAACAGAGCATTGTAAGTTTTTTATTAAAAAAAAAAAAAAAATAATAATAAAATTGGAATTGTACACTTAATAGTTGATAACATGAGAATTATAGCCAGTTCACACTGGGGCAACTCGTCAGGCGGCTCAGCCGCCTGAAGAGTCGTGTCCCATTCTGTGCAATAGAACCGTTCTAATAGGAGCGACGCAAGTCGCTCCGACTTAGAAAAAGGTTCTTGTACGACTTCGGGGGCGGCTCGGGGCTCGCCTCTGAAGTCGTCTTCAGGACAACTTGGAGAGTCGCCCCCGAAGTCGTGCCGTGGAAGTGTGAATCGGCTCTAATGCCGACTGTTGTTTACATCAATTATTTAGGTAAATGAGAAAAATATCATTGGCATAATAAATTTGGAACAGTGTGTGTATATATATATATATATATATATATATATATATATATACACACACACACCAGTGTTTTTCAACTCCAGTCCTCAAGGCACACCAACAGGTCATGTTTTCAGGCTTTCCATTATTTTTCACAGGTGATTTGATCAGTTTCACTGCCTTATGGCCCATACACACGATCCGAATATCGGCCGACGGATCGTACGACTTTTTATGCTTAATAATCGCGAGTAAAATAAAATAGGTTTTTAGACTCACGAAAATTCTCGTACGATAGAAAAAAACGATCGGAAGTGATGTCACGTGTTGTAATGTATTTGTATTGTATTGTCGGACGACGGCTGTACTGACTAAACGAAAATCGGACGATCGGACGAGAAAATTTTTCGCGCTTGTCCGATCGAATTTAATCGGATGAACGGTCGTGATCGGCTGTCGAAAGTAGTGTACACACGATCTGAAAATCGTACGATCCATCATCGGACGATCGTTTTCGTCCGATATTCGGATCGTGTGTATGGGCCATTAGTAATCACCACAGCCATTTCATCTGAGGGAAATCCTGAAAACCTGTTGGTGTGCCTTGAGGACTGGAGTTGAAAAACACTGATACACACACACACACACACACACACACACACACACACACACACACACACACACACACACTGCTATGAAAAAGTATTTGCCCCTTCCGGATTTTTTTTCCCTCCATATTATGATGTCACTTATTAAGGAAAAAAAGCTGTCCAAACCTGCCTGGCCCTATGTGAAAAAGTAATTGCCCCCCTAAATCTAACAACTGGTTGTGCCATCTTTGGTGGCAACAACTGCAATCAAGCAGTTGTGATAACTGTGGAGAAATTGTGTGCGACTCTTCTTTGCAGAATTGTTTTCATTAAGCCACGTTGTAGGGTTTTCCAGCCTGTTTAAGGTCATGCCACAGCATCTCAATCAGATTTAAGTCCAGACTTTTATTAAACCACTCCAAAACCTTCATTTTGTTTTTGAGCCATTCAGAGGTAGGCTTGCTTTTCAGATTACTGTCCTGCTGCATAACCCAAGTGTGCTTGAGCTTGAGGTCTAGAACTGATGGTCAGACATTCTCCTTCAGGACTTTCTGGTAGAGGTCAGAATTCAATGCAAAGCAGCCCCAGATTGTCACACTAAAACCACCATGTGCTACTGTTATGATGTTCTTTTTATAAAACGATGTGCTAGTTTTACATCAGATGTAACGGGATGCACACCTTCCACAAAAGTTAAAGGTTTGTCTCATCAGTCCACAGAATATTTGCCCAACAGTCTTGGGGATAATCAAGATTTTTTGGGCAAATGTGAGAGGAGCCTGTGTGTTCTTTTTGGCCAGCAGTGGCTTCGGAACTCTCCGACGGACGCCATTTTTGCCCAGTCTCTTTTTTATTGTTAAATCATAAACCATCACCTTACCTTGGAGTAATATTGGTTGGCCGGAAGGTTTACCACTGTTCCAAGTTTTCCCCATTTGTGGATAATGTCTCTCACCGTGGCTGGCAGGAGTCCCGAAGCCTTAGAAATGGCTTTGTAACCCTCCCAGACTGATACATGTCAACTACTTTGTATCTCATCTGTTCTTAAATTTCTTTAGATTGCGGCATGATGTGTTGCTTTTTAGATGTTTTAGCGTGCTTCACTTTGTCAGACAGCTTCTATTTAAGTTATTTCTTTTTTTTTGTAACTCCTTTATTGACCAAAGAAAGTTACATGTAACAGTCAAATAAACCAAAATTCAAAGTATGTCTATTAAATAACATTTAGGCTCTTGAAAGTCATAAAGTAACAGGCCCAGCGCTGCACAGAATACGTGGACTTAGTAACAACAAATATAGGGATATTGCTCAGTGCATCACGCTGGAACAACTCGAAAATTCCTACACAAGGTCGAGTCAGTTACGCTTAAAAGACAAAGAATAGTGAGACATACCAATCATAAAACAAATGATAGCAGGGAGTAACTTGGTTTGGGATTTTCCAGTAAAACTTAGAGGGAAGTAAAACCTCCCTTGGGCCTAGTGCGCCCGGGGATGGGCCAATATAAAAACAAAAGATGCCTAAAGATACACACCGTATCTGTGAGGTAATTCCCACCCCTGAATCTCAAAGAGGGGAAAGGTGAGGGGGGGGGCAGAGAGAACATCCCAAAACAGAGAAGCATTAAATAAAGAAAAAAGAAAGGAGAGAGAGCAGAGAGCAGAAAGGGCCTTTTGCCCAGAGGGTGAGGCCGAATCCGGGAGGCTCAGCTCGATTGAGCCACCTCCTTTAAATAAGCGTCAGTGTATAAAAAGTGATTCCAGGGTAGCCAGGTCTCGCGAAAGGTCTTCTCCCGGTTATGTAGGGTAGCGGTGAGATCCTCCATGTCCCTCAATTTGTTCACCTTGGAAAACCACAGAAATTTGGATGTCCAACAAAGGGGAATGCATTACTTGGCTGCGTTTAGCTACTGGATCGTGAGAGACACCTTATATTTCTTGCGAAATCTACTTGAAAGGTGCAACAGGCAGGCCGCCGGGTCCCCCTCTAGGTCAACACCTGTCAGATGCTTGACTGTGCAAATCACCTCCCGCAGCATTGTCCCTTCAGCATTTCCACACCGCCAGCAAACACTGGCGATATCTGGGAGGAAACGGTGCAAGGTGGTGGGCACCCTGTACCAACGGGTTAGGATCTTGTAACATGTCTCCTGTATTCTGTATCCTCGTGGCGATGGAAGACTTATGGGAAAAGTAAAGGATCTTCTCTCTCTGTGTGTCCGTGAACTAGGTGCCCAGGTCAGACTCCCACTTGGTTAAGAAGGGAGGAATGTATCCCTCCGCCGGTCTAGTTAAAGAGGAATAAATAATTGAGAGACCATGCCGGACCGGTTCTCCCCGGCAGCACAGGTGCTCCAATTCCGTAAGCGGACGAGAGGTGCCAAGGGTCCGTAGACACTTGCGCAGAAAGTTGCAAAGCTGGAAGCCACTCCAAAAGTCCAACGGAGGGTCCGTGGCAGACACCCCAGCAAAGGTGGAGAGTCGGCCATCGGGGCCCACAAAGTCACAGAGACGAAGTCTGCGACTCATGGCCAACCGCTGGAAATGGGGGCTCCAGAGGCCGGGCTGAAACTCTGGGTTGGAACCGGAGATATGGGAGAAGGCAGCGGTGACACCTAAGTGTGTCTAAATGTGTCCCTGGCTACCAGAAGAGTGCTTCCCAGTGTGGGGTGATCAGAGAGAGACTTCGGGAGTGGCGACGTAATCCAAGGCCAGCTTTTAGTTGTACCGTCAGAGTCCTCCATCTCCATGGCCACCCCAATGCTTCGCCGCTGCATGACAGTGCCAGTCCACCAACCTGGTGAGGTGTGAGGCTCGGTATTAGGCTTTCACATCTGGGAGACCGACCCCTTCCCTATGTTTTGCAAGATGGAGAAGTTGTAACCGGATGCGAGATTTGCAATAGGACCAGACAAAATCTCTGAACATCGAGTTCATCTGCTTGAAGAACACTGGGGGCAGGCGAATAGGAAGTGCTTGTAGCAAGTATAAATCCTTTGGCAGCAGTGTCATCTTTAGAGCATTGCACCGGCCAAACCACGTCAACGTGAGTGAGTGCCAGTGGAGAAGGTCTGCTTTAAGAAGGGTAAGCAGGGGTGCGAAGTTAGCAGTTTACAAGGTAGAGGGTCGGGGGTGATATCGACTTTAGTCAAATCACTACCCCCCGTAATGTTCAAGGCGGATGACTTGGACACATTAATTTGAAAAAAGGAGAGGGCACCATAATTTAAGTTATTTCTTGACTACAGGTCTAGCAGTAATCAGGCTTGGGTGTGGCAAGTGAAATTTAGCTCCTAACTTTTTTTTATATTAGGCTATATGTGGAATGAAGTGCCCTCTGCTGTACAGAAATTAGGATCCACTTAGAAGTTTATTGAGCACATTAATGCACAAAGCTGTACTGTGCTTTTATAAAGGTCACACAACTCCTCAGTGACTTCTAATATTCTAAGAATTATGCATCACAAGGGGCAAGTAATGCAGGCAACAAGTAAAATCACTTCGAAGTTTATCCAGCAAACACAGCTATGCTTCCTGCAATTCTGACTTTCTTTTTTACTGTACAGACTGGGCTGTTTGAGAGGCAGCAAGGAAATTGCAGTGTGTGTTCCTTCTTCCCAAGCAGATACTCTTTAGGATCACCACGGTGTATGGTTCAGTACAGCAATATTTGAGGCTGGGTTCACATATGTGCGCATTGGATGTGGGGTTTTCCCACTATCCAATCTGCATGACAGGCGAGCGTGACCGGCTCTCAATGGAGCCAGTTCGCACAGATCCGGGGCAGCTGCAAAGCAAACTGCAAAAGGGTCCTGTGTGTTTTTGGTTCCGGTCCAGGTGTGAAGTTAGGCAAAAATTCAGACCTGAAACGCACCTGAACCGGTAAACAGAAACACACTGGACCTGAGACACAAAACCGTGGCTACACATATGTGAAGTAAGCAGCTGTTCCCAGGAAACCCTGCTAGATTTTCTGCAGAAAATTAAAGACGATCCAAACAATTGTATGAATGAGGCCCCAAAGAGGTTCAATACCAAGCCAAATGAAGGGTATTTACATTGGCTGAATTTAAAATGATTGTGAAGGGCATTTTTTTAATAATAAATATATGTTATGGCCAATCCCCAGACGACGTCCTATCGTGACGAAACAGGTAGGATGGAGCCTACGACGGTAATGTCATTACGTTGTTCCTTTCAGGAAGTGGATGGGCAAACAAACAAGGAAGTGAAGTGTAGCCAAACAAGACATCGCGGCCTCACTGTTTTTTCATGCTCATCGCTGTGACTTACTGCTATATTGTAAGTGCGACACTTCTTATTAAATACATTTTTATTTAAAAAAGTACTGTACTATGAAAGTTTTCCTTTTCTCCGTTTTCAAGTACCACCAACACCACCTAGCTGCTGATCAAGAGACTGCACAGTCTGAGGGATACCGATTTTCATCTTCTCACATGGATGGGTGTTCCTTATTTGCCAGTTTACAGATCGTATTACTAATAAGACTCTGCTTTAGTTTTCACGTCTGTATTTGTTGATCACTTTTCACAAGGATTTTTTGGTTACGGTTTATGGTTTTATTTATCATATACGGACTGAAACACTGTTGTGATTTTACTATATTGTTTGGTATTTCATTGTTTTTTATACATACCATTTTTTTTTCAATTTTATCACATGACAATTTTTTCACTTGTTATCTATCAATTTTGATTAGCGCTGCATCTTTTTTGGATAATTTTGATGTTTTAAAGCGGGGTTCCACACGCAAACTTTTTTTTCAAGTCAGCAGCTACAAACACTGTAGCTGCTGACACTTACCTGTCCTAGGTGCCCGCAAAGTTGCCCCCCCCGAGGCCGATCCCTCGATCACGGCAGGTCACCGCGCCGCCATCCTCACTAAGGGAAACAGGCAGTGAAGTCTTGCGCAGCTTCAGCCTTTGGGCTTTTTTTTTTAATATACAGGTGGTTCTCAAAAAATTAGCATATTGTGATAAAGTTCATTATTTTCTGTAATGCACTGATAAACATTAGACTTTCATATATTTTAGATTCATTACACACAACTGAAGTAGTTCAAGCCTTCTATTGTTTTAACCACTTGTGACCGGCCCCACGTCCAAAGACGTCACGTTTTTGAAGATGGATATCTCGGTAACGGCAGCAGCTGCTGCCACAACCGAGATATCCATCTCTTCGTGGGGCGGTCCTGTTAACGATAACGGCGGTCATCGCGGCGGATTCGCCGCGAGATCGCCGTTACCGGCGGCGGGAGAGGGTGCCCCCCCCCTCCCGTCGCTCTCCCGCGCCCTCCGCCGCTTACCGTAGCCGTCGGTAGCGGCGGAGGCGATCGGGTCCGCTCGTTGTCTGTCCGGGGATGTGACTGAGGGAAAAAATGTCCCTCAGCCGTCCCCCTCTCTCTGCTGGGCGGAAGTGACGTCAAAACGTCATTTCCGCCCAGCGTCTTAAAGAGACATTTAATATGTTTACATTTTGACTTATTTTTTTTTTTTTTTTTTTTTGCATTTAAGCCTGAATATGAGATCTGAGGTCTTTTTGACCCCAGATCTCATATATAAGGGGACCTGTCATGCTTTTTTCTATTACAAGGGATGTTTACATTCCTTGTAATAGGAATAAAAGTGATAATTTTTTTTTTTTTTTTTTTTTCAGTGTTAAAAATTATAAAATAAATAAAAATAAAAACCAAAACCAAAAAAAAAATTTTTTAAAGTGCCCCGTCCCGACGAGCTTGCGCGCAGAAGCAAACGCATACGCGAGTAGCGCCCGCATATGAAAACGGTGTTCAAACCACACAAGTGAGGTATCGCCGCGATCAATAGAGCGAGAGCAATAATTCTAGCCCTAGACCTCCTCGTCATCTCAAAAAATGCAACCTGTAGAATTTTTTAAACGTCGCATATCGAGATTTTTAAGGGTAAAAGTTTGACGCCATGCCACGAGCGGGCGCAATTTTTATGCGTGACATGTTGGGTATCATTTTACTCGGCGTAACATTATCTTTCACAATATATAAAAAAATTGGGCCAAATTTATTGTTGTCTTATTTTTTAATTCAAGAAAGTGAATTTTTTCCAAAAAAAGTGCGCTTGTAAGACCGCTGCGCAAATACGGTGTGAGAAAAAGTATTGCAATGACCGCCATTTTATTCTCTAGGGTGTTAGAAAAAAAAATATATATAATGTTTGGGGGTTTTAAATAATTTTCTAGCAAAAAAAACTGTTTTAGTCTCGTAAGCACCGAATCTGAAAAACAGGCTCGGTAATGAAGTGGTTAATATTGATGACTTTGGCATACAGCTCATGAAAACCCCAAATTCCTATCTCAAAAAATGTGCATATTTAATCCGACCAATAAAAGAAAAAAGTGTTTTTAATAAAAAAAAGTCAACCTTCCAATAATTCTGTTCAGTTATGCACTCAATACTTGGTCGGGAATCCTTTTGCAGAAATGACTTCTTCAATGCGGCGTGGCATGGAGGCAATCAGCCTGTGGCACTGCTGAGGTGTTATGGAGGCCCAGGATGCTTCGGTAGCGGCCTTAAGCTCATCCAGAGTGTTGAGTCTTGCGTCTCTCAACTTTCTCTTCCCAATATCCCACAGATTCTCTATGGGGTTCAGGTCAGGAGAGTTGGCAGGCCAATTGAGCACAGTAATACCATGGTCAGTAAACCATTTACCAGTGGTTTTGGCACTGTGAGCAGGTGCCAGGTTGTGCTGAAAAATGAAATCTTCATCTCCATAAAGCTTTTCAGCAGATGGAAGCATGAAGTGCTCCAAAATCTCCTGATAGCTAGCTGCATTCACCCTGCCCTTGATAAAACACAGTGGACCAACACCAGCAGCTGACATGGCACCCCCGACCATCACTGACTGTGGGTACTTGACACTGGACTTCAGGCATTTTGGCATTTCCCTCTCCCCAGTCTTCCTCCAGACTCTGGCACCTTGATTACCGAATGACATGCAAAATTAGCTTTTATCCGAAAAAAGTACTTTGGACCACTGAGCAACAGTCCAGTGTTGCTTCTCTGTAGCCCAGGTCAGGCGCTTCTGCCGCTGTTTCTGGTTCAAAAGTGGCTTGACCTGGGGAATGCGGCACCTGTAGCCCATTTCCTGCACACGCCTGTACACGGTGGCTCTGGATGTTTCTACTCCAGACCCAGTCCACTGCTTCCGCAGGTCCCACAAGGTCTGGAATCGGTCCTTCTCCACAATCTTCCTCAGGGTCCGGTCACCTCTTCTCGTTGTGCAGCGTTTTCTGCCACACCTTTTCCTTCCCACAGACTTCCCACTGAGGTGCCTTGATACAGCACTCTGGGAACAGCCTATTCGTTCAGAAATTTCTTTCTGTGTCTTACCCTCTTGCTTGAGGGTGTCAATGATGGCCTTCTGGACAGCAGTCAGGTCGGCAGTCTTACCCATGATTGCGGTTTGGAGTAATGAACCAGGCTGGGAGTTTTTAAAAGCCTCAGGAATCTTTTGCAGGTGTTTAGAGTTAATAAGTTGATTCAGATGATTAGGTTAAGAGCTCGTTTAGAGAACCTTTTCATGATATGCTATTTTTTTGAGATAGGAATTTGGGGTTTTCATGAGCTGTATGCCAAAATCATCAATATTAAAACAAGAAAAGGCTTGAACTACTTCAGTTGTGTGTAATGAATCTAAAATATATGAAAGTCTAATGTTTATCAGTACATTACAGAAAATAATGAACTTTATCACAATATGCTAATTTTTTGAGAACCACCTGTATGTTATAGTTACCTGCTCCATGCAATTGTTTTGCACAGAGCAGTCCTGATCCTCCTCTCGTTTAGGGTTCCTCACTGGTGCGTTTGGCACCTCCTCTTCTCACAACCCCGAGCCACGCTGCCTGTATTAACAGACAGACAGGGCGGCTCAACCCTGCCTTCTGCACATCACAGAATTTGATTGACAGCACCAGAAGCCAATGGCTCCCGCTTCTGCCAATTTTCCCTGTGAGGAGGGAGAGCCGCTTGACTAAGTATAAGGGAGGGCTGGGGGGGGGGGCTTGCACACAGATTTTTTTTACCTTAATGAAGAGAATGCATCAAGGTTAAAAAAAATCAAAAAACGAAAAAAAACCTTCTGCTTTTAGAACCACTTTTAAAAAGGAGAGATGCAATTTTTTTTTCCGGGAATACAGAGCTGCATTAATTGGTGTCGGTTTTATAGCTGCATGGAGTTCGGCTTTAAATATTCATCTCATGCGCAATGTAATGATTACACACCGACGAGCAATTTTTTTTTATGTGAATCTAATTAGAATATAAAATAACAAAATGCAAACATATTCTATATGAATGCGTGTTAATCAGATGATTGTTAGGATAGAATTGCTGTATAGAGCTGATGAATAGAAGGGAGACAAACCTGAGATGCAGACAAAGAGCCGGTGAATGAGGTCATTACTGCTGTGGAAGCGGGATCTGATCTTTTCTCTGGACGCAATCTTCGCAGCCTGCAAGGCCAGCTGTATTTCCTCCTGATCAATGTCATCCGATGAACAGGAGCTGGTCATCAAGCTGTTGGGAGAACACAAAAAAGGTAAGAGAAAGAAGAACAAGGAGAAAAATGAATGGCGAAAGGCACCCACACTTGTAGCAACGTGTTATTAAAGACGATACGGAGAAGGTCACCCGTGTTCCTATAAGCGGGAAAGGAGAAATACAGATTTCTATCACAGAGCAAGAAGTCTGACAGATGCCTGTTCTCAGTTGTCGCTCTCAGAGATGAGAAGTGACAATCGCACAATGAGATGCCAAAGCAGCAGATTGCTTTCTAATAACACCAGCACTTACCTCTCAGTATAATCCAAAATCCGTCCAATAACAGAACTTTCTACAAAGTCACAGCCAGGGTGAGGATACTCTCCACTATTGCAAATCAGATTTTTTAAAGGGGCATTTCACCTCTGTGTATGTTCCCAGAAACAAATTTCATATATACTGTACATTGTAACCAGAGAGAGGTGCTAATAGACAAATCAATTCTTCCAGTGACCCAGGAGGAACAAGACCCTACAAGAGCATCAGATTCCTAGCAAACAAACCTTCCAACAGTTCCAAGGTAACACAGGGACCTAAAAGAAAATTTGCTTCTTCAATCATAATAAAAACAGATCTCGGTTGCTTACACTCACATATGTGGAAGCTACGGTCTCCTCTAAGTCTAAGGCCCCTTTCATACGAAGGGTCCGATCAAGTCCACCTGTCAAGTTTTGCAGGCGGACTTGACCGCACCCTCAATTCACCCTTATGGACCAGTGGGAGAAAACAAACGTGTCCCACTTTTACATCAGTGTTAATTTAGTCGACTAAAACATTTGAGATGACTAAAATACGACTAAAACTAAAATGGCATTTTTGTCAAGACTAAGACTAAAACTAAATTGAAATTTGACTTCAAAATTAACACTGGTCTGTAGTAGGGTCGTCCTGATACCGAGCATTTGCCCAAGTACTCCTGATGCTTCACCCGATACCTGGACAGTCAGCGGTGATCAGTGTGTGGGGGAGTTACAAGCTTTTCCCCCCGCGGCTTTCAGCTGCTTTCTTGAAATCTATACAGGGTGATCGGTGCTTGCAAATCCACCATGCATGATGTCCCCGCATCCTCCTCTACTCCCCTCCATTCTGCTGCTGTCCCCCTCTAGTTTCGCTCTGTGTCCCCCTCCGTTCTGCTGTCCCTCTCCATGTACTCCTCTTTCCTTTTCTGTATGAACAGAGTCAGTGATCACTGACTCTGTCCATCACGTAACTGAAACATTGTAACCTCCTTAAATTAAGATGTCTCAGTTTATGAATGGAGAGGAGCCGTTATCTTCTCTCCATTCATTTTCAGTGCAGCTGAGGCTGCAGAGAAAGGGACTGGGGAATCTCTATCCTGTGTCTCTTTCTCTGTCTTAAAGGGGGAGATACCAGGTCTGCTAAGACCCCCTGATATCTCACCCCCCAACAGGGCTGATAAAAATAAATAAAAATAAAAGTATTGCAATAAATAATAAAAAAAATATTGTAAAAAAAAAAAAAAAGTACCAGTAATCGGTATCGGTGAGCACTTGAAAATAAGTATCGGTACTTATACTTGGTTTTAAAATGGTATTGGGACAACCCTAGTCTGTAGTGCATGTTCATACCTCAATACCATAAATAATAACATATGAGATTTTTCACTCCAGCAATATACGAGTTTGGAAATTGTAAAGAGATAGTTACATAGTTAGTCAGGTTGAAAAAAGACACAAGTCCATCAAGTTCGACCATAAGAAATAAAATAATATCAAACAATCACATATACCCAATTCTATACCCACAGTTGATCCAGAGGAAGGCAAAAAAAACAGCAAAGCATGATCCAATTTGCTACAGCAGGGGAACAATTCCTTCTTGATCCCCCCGAGAGGCAATCGGATATTCCCTGGATCAACTTCACCTATAAATGTCAGTACCCAGTTATATTATGTACATTTAGGAAAGTATCCAGGCCTGAATAACTCAACACCAAGTTTACTATATGGACCTCTTATATATATTTGTACATGTTGATTATATCTCCCCTTAATCTCCTATTCTCAAGAGGCGAATTCCCCCGCTCCTAAAGCACCCCTGCCCATTGAAATCAATGGGGCAGCGCGGCAGTGGCGCTTTGCGGGCGGTTTTAACCTTTTTTCAGCCATAGCAGGGGTTAAAAGGCGGCAAAAACTACAGAAAAGCACTGCTAAAAATAGCGGCACTTTACCGCCAACGCCCGCGATGCCCCAGTGTGAAAGTACCCCACTACCAAAAAAAAACAAAAAAAATGGTTTTCTAACTTTTTTAGCTGGCTCCTAGATTCAAATACATTTTGTCAAACCCTGCTCTAAACGCATTAAACTCAACAGATTTAAACATGACTGTTACTACACTCGTCTTAACCATATAAACTGATGAGGTTTTCAGCCAGCAGGAACCTGCACCCCCTTCCAAAAATGCACTTCTGTGTGAACAAGGCTGAAGTCAGTGTGTGGTTATCCAAGCTTCACAGCAGTCTATCGTTTGATCAACTTCTATTGAATAGAAATGTTGGCGACGTTTTCAGGAACAGCGTCTGATCAGGGTGTTCTGACAGCTGATGGTGCCACTGTCCGAATACACACACAGCCACAAAAGAAAGAGAATTATTGTTGGACAGTGTATTAGTTCATCTGCATTTAATTTTAACGGTTCAAAGAATGTCAGGCAAAATGGTCGGCCCTCATGCATGTTCACTTCATCAAATCTAGCCATTTTTGAAAAAAGTTTGGACACCCCTGCTGTATAAACGGTTTACCGCTTTTTAGAGGGTGTTTGCTAGAGGATGTCCCCTCCTCACTACTTGAAATAAAAGTCCAAACAAATGAATGGCTCACATTTGGCAACAGGAGATTGTTATTGTGGCGGGGCAATGATTATAATATGTATACCACAAAGCTCAACCACCTGGTTGTCAATTGGGACACGGCCACTGTTCCCAATGTGACATCCGTGCGGGTGCAGTTACACAGCCCAGAATGCACCAAGGGGTCCTGAACACAGGGTACAAATTATTTTTGAATGAGGCCTTACTCTTGTTTCGTGGTCCTCTATATTAAATTATGTCCCCTGTGCAGGCCAGAATAGGCCCGTTTTCTCTGATGTCTGACTCTATGGGTCTCATCAGTACAGACATTACTGCTCACAGCCATGAACGAATCTTACTGCTTAATTATACACAAATAAATTTAGCTGCCTTGCAGCGCCAGCATAATAGATATATTTATTATAGAGGTCTAAACCTGAAATCAATGTAACTACAAGAAACATGTCAGCATGCAGAATCAATCTCATGGTGTAAGCAAAAACAATTATGTGTCATTAATAGGATTAGCAACTTCAGATAATTAGTCATTTCAGGCAGCTGACACAGACACTTCTGTTCCCTGGACTTCAATAGTATCCAATGCTCCTTCCCAATAATTCAGCATCGGCTGAGCTGTTCAATAATCAGGAGGAGCTATATATACAAAAGGTCAGTTATTATAGAATATATACACTGATCAGCCCCATACCTTTATGACAACCCCCCTAGTATTACGTAGGACCCCCTTTTGCCACTAAAACAGCCTGACCCGTCAAAACATGGACCCCACTAGACCTCGACCTTCCTAGGAACCAGAAGGCTGATGCCACCCTTGCCAGCTGTTTGGAGGCCATTAACACATAGATATCTGCCAACTTCCTGAAACTTAATAGGGGAAAAACGGAGGTGATCATCTTCAGCAATCTGGCCAGATATCCCACCTTGGTCTCCCTCATTTGGTCCTATTTCAGAGGTGGCCACCCATGTCCGTGATCTGGGATTTGCCCTAGATTCAGGTTTAACGTTGGCTCCTCAGGTAAAAAAAGATTGTCAGTGAATGTCACTGGCAGCTAAAACTCCTGAGGGGGCTGTTTAAATATCTGGCTATCTCGGACAAAAAAACGGTCATCTGCGCCACGATAGGTAGCTGCCTAGACTACTGCAACTCTCTTTATGTGGGATTGCCAAAGATGTTAGTGCAGAAGCTTCAACTTATTCAAAATGCTGCGGCTAGGTTACTCCTGGATGTCCCGCTGAGGGATCATATCACCCCTGTCCTCCGCGCCTTGCACTGGCTGCCGGTCCACTATCATACCTTATTTAAGGCTGGATGTATTATGCTTAAGATTATGAGATCTTCTGCACTCGTTTTCATAAATGAGCTTTGTTAGATCACTCAGATCTACCGGGAGAGATCTCCTTTACATCTTGGTGCCCAAGAAGATCTGGCGTGGTGGCTGGGCCTTCTCCCACCAGGGTGCTGTTCTATGGAATAGCCTCCTTGTCGAGCTCCTGGAGGCCCCTACTATTCCAGTCTTCTGCGGGTTACTGAAGCCTTGGCTTTTCACGCAAGCCTTCCCTGCGTAGCCTCTCTTCCACCCTTTCTGCCGCTTTTGGTTCCTGGGTCCTCTTTTCCGTCGGGACAATTCGGGGTAAGACCGCGCTATATTAAGATACCTCTAAACTCAACTCAACCTCTAAAGGTATATGCTGTGGTATCTGACACCAAGCCGTCAGTAGCAGATCCTTTAAGTTGTAAGGCCTCCATGGATCAGACCTGCTTTTTCCAGCACATCCCACTGAGATTTGGAAAATTCAGAGGTCATATCAACACCTCAAATTTGTTGTTGTGTTCCTCAAACCACTTCTGTAGTGTGGTAGAGCACATTATTCTGCTGAAAGAGGCCACTGTCAGTTGCCATAGTCGCAGTACTTAGTCAGCAACTATGTTTAGGTTGGTAGTATGTGTCAAAGTACCATATCCACATGAATTGGAGGGCTCAAGTATTCCCAGCAAAACATTGCCCAAACCATTCCCAAAAACACTGCCTCTTCCGGCTTGCCTTCTTATCATAATGCATCCTGCTGCCATCTCTTCCCCAGATAAGCGAGACACACACCTGGCCATCTTCACAAAGTAAAATAAAATGTGGTTCATCAGACCAGGCCCCGTCTTTCATTGCAATGTGGTCAAATTCTGATGTGAACATGCCCATTGTAGACACTGTTGGCCATAGACATGGGTCATTAAGGACACCCTGACTGATCTGTGACTACGTAGCCCAATACACAACAAACTGCGATTGGCGTATAATGTGTGTATATACACAGTTGTGCTCATAAGTTTACATACCCTGGTGATTTTGGCCTGATAACATGCGGACAAATTGACACAAAGGGGTTTGAATGGCTGTGATCTGTTTTCTTGTAA
Source organism: Rana kukunoris (assembly GCA_029574335.1). NCBI lineage: Eukaryota > Metazoa > Chordata > Amphibia > Anura > Ranidae > Rana > Rana kukunoris. The sequence goes on along the minus strand of CM056049.1, from coordinate 673,352,356 downwards.
TTAGTGTCTGTGTATAAAAAGTCAATGTGTTTCTGGACTTCTGACAGACACTTGCATCTTTCATCCAGTGCTGCACTGAAGTTTCTGGATTCTGAGTCATGATGGAAAGCAAATGAATTGTCAAAGGATCTGCGGGAAAAGGTAGTTGAACTGTATAAAACAGGAAAGGGCTATAAAAAGAGATCCAAGGAATTGAGAATGCCAATCAGCAGTGTTCAAACTCTAATCAAGAAGTGGAAAATAAGGGGTTCTGTTAAAACCAAACCACAGTCAGGTAGACCAACTAAAATTTCATCCACAACTGCCAGGAAAATTGTTCGGGATTCAAAGAAAAACCCACAAATAACTTTAGGTGAGATACAGGACTCTCTGAAAACATGTGGTGTGGCTGTTTTAACCACTTTAGCCCCGGACCATATTGCTGTCCAAAGACCAGAGCACTTTTTGTGATTCGGCACTGCGTCGCTTTAACTGACAATTGCGCAGTCGTGCGATGTGGCTCCCAAACAAAATGGACGTCGTTTTTTTCCCCACAAATAGAGCTTTCTTTTGGTGGTATTTGATCATCTCTGTGGTTTTTATTTTTTGCGCTATAAACAAAAATAGAGCGACTATTTTGAAAAAAATTCAATATTTTTTACTTTTTTCTGTCATAAATATCCCCCAAAAATATATAAAAAAAAGTTTTTTTTTTTTTCAGTTTAGGCCGATACGTATTCTTCTACATATTTTTCGTCAAAAAAAAAATCGCAATTAGCATTTATTGATTGGTTTGCGCAAAAGTTATAGCGTTTACAAAACAGGGGGTAGTTTTATGGCATTTTTTTTTTTTTTATTTTTTTTTTACTAGTAATGGCGGCGATCAGCGTTTTTTTTTCAGTACTGCGACCTTATGGCGGACACTTCGAACACTTTTGACACATTTTTGTGACCATTGGCATTTTTATAGCGATCAGTGCTATAAAAACGCATTGTATTACTATAAAAATGCCATTGGCAGTGAAGGGGTTAACACTAGGGGGCAGGGAAGGGGTTAAGTGTGTTCCTATTTGTGTTCTAACTGTATGGGGGGGGGGGGTGGCCTCACTAGGGGAAATCACTGATCTTCTGTTCATACATTGTATGAACAGAAAATCAGCGTTTCACCCGCTGACAGGAACTAGGGCGAAGTGTTTACACACATAGCTCCCGTTCCCCGCTCTGTAACGAGCAATCGCGGGTGCCCGGCGGCGATCGTACCCGCCAGGCACGTGCGCGGGACTCGGGGGCGAGGGCCGCCACCGGCGCGCACGCGCCCCCTAGTGGCCGCAGAAGAGCCGACGTAGTATGACGGGCTCTCGCCGAGGAGAGCCGACCTGCCACCGTAGAATGACGGCGGCTGGTCGGCTGGTGGTTAAGATGCACAATAAGGAGGCTTTTGAAGAAAGATGAACTGCATAATTGAGTCACTATGCAAATGTCACAAATGATCCAGCTTACAAGCCTCAAACCTTCTGGGACAAAGTCATTGGGAGTAATGAGACCAAAATTTAGCTTTTTGGCCACAACCAAAAACACTACATTTGGAGAGGAGTCAACAAGTCCTATGATGAAAAGTACACCATTCCTACTGTGAAACACTGAGAGGTATATCACTAATGTTTTGGGGATGTGTGAGCTACAAACAAAGGCACAGGAAATTTGGTCAAAATTTATGGCAAGAGGATTGCAGTAAGTTATCAATAAATACTGGAGGAATATCTGCATTCATCATCCAGGAAGCTGCACATAGGACGTACTTGGACATTCCAACATGACAATGATCCAAAACACAAGGCCAAGTCAACTTGTCATTGGCTACAGCAGAAAGTTAATAATATTTAAAAAAGTGAAGGTTCTGGAGTGGCCATCTCAGTCTCCCGACCGCAATATCATTGAGCAACTCTGGGGAGATCTATAAAACGTGCAGTTCATGCAAGACAGCCCAACAATTTACAGGAACTGGAGGCTTTTTGCCATGAGGAATGGGCAGCTTCACCATCTGAGAAGATAAAGAGCCTCACCCACAAATACCACAAAAGACTTCAAGCTGTCGATGATGTTAAAGGGGGCAATACATGGTAATAAGAACTGGGGTATGTAAACTTTTGATCAGGGTCATTTGGGTAGTTTCTGTTGTCATTATGATTTAAAAAGAGTAAATACAGTTGATTCATAATAAATGGCTTCAGCCAAACACTAACCATGAGTGAAAGAAAAGTTTTTGTGTTATCATTCATATTCTCTGAAGAATGGCCCAGAAATCACACATTCTGCCAGGGTATGTAAACCAGTATAAATGGCTATACTTTCTTATTGGCATCCCAAGCCCTAAAGGTTTCTATTTACTGCACTGATGGGTTCTAAAAGACTAAAACAGCTGTGAACAAAATGGCTCTATAATATCAGGCTATAGTTTACACTACACACCAGCCCACTGTCCTAAAATAAGAAACAGAAGGCTCAACTGTGCTATAGAAATAAATTTACGTTCTGTCCAGTGATACTGGATCATGCAATTTTATCAAGCCACTTTTCGCTTTTCGATGTTCCTAGATGCAAGTGCATATTGGGATTTTGAAGAAGGGCACAGTTTTTAGATAGTTCACTATGCTCTGCACCTTTTTATCTCTTTGATGGTAACACTGGTGGTTCAATCTGAGACTGAACTTGTACCCTTGGAAACCATAAAGAGGTCATTGAATTTAGCGCTTCTGACCATTTAGAATTTCATGGTCCACACTGTTTTGCAAGAGGCCCTTTTAAATTGTGGTGCATGGTGGTGGAGGCACTGATTTATACCTTAAGAATAAAATGTGGATTTATATCAAGTCAACAAATGGACTGTTTTTCCTCTTTAAAGCGGAGGTTCACCCAAAAATCAACTTTGACATTAGATCCAGCATACTGCTAACATCTGCAGTATGCTGTTTTTTTTTTTTGTACTTGTTTTATGAGCCGTTGTTATCCAGCTCCGAGCGGGGAATCCTGCGGGGAATGGTCGTTCCTAAGCCAAGAGGAGTTGATTGACGGGCTGCTAAGGCGTGTCACGCCTTCCGAAAATACCCGAAGTGATGCTGGTTATAATGTCAGAAAGTTGATTTTTGGGTGAACCTCTGCTTTAAATTGTTGGCCTCAATTCACTTGGTGGTCTTTTAAGGACTTGATCTATGGTTGTTTTGTTGCACTCTGCCTTTAATGTACCGGTATATACAGTATATGGTTCATGATTTTAGGCACTTTGCACTTTATTACATATAAATTATATTTTTACTGTTTTTATTGTTTTCATGCTGAGTTTATATAGCACTCTAGGTAAATTTAGAGCTACTTTGATTTTTTTTTTATATTTTTACACATTTGGATCCACTATGAGGCCTCATGCACACTGGACGTTAAAATAACGTTATAAAAACACCAGTAGCTTTGCAGTGAGTTTTTCAACTTTTTTTTTAAATGTTTTTGCAATAGCGTTTTTAGCGTTTATTAGCATTTTTTCGCATTAGCGTTTTTTTGTATTTTTTTCTTAAGATTTTTTTTGCTTTTTTTTTTAATGGATCAAAAACAATAAATTCCGGTGAGCAAAGTTTTTGAGCGTTTATTGACGTTTATCAAACCACAATTTTTTTTTTTTTTTACTGCTCAAAAACACCACTGCCCAAAAAGGGTAACATGATGGAGAGTTTAATGACTGTAGAAAAAAATGTCTACTGCCAAAAACAAATGTACAAACGTCCAAAAACTTCCAGTGTGCATGAGGCCTCAAAGTTTAGTTAAGACGACTTGAAATTTAATTATTTACCGTATTTAATCGGCGTATAACACACACCCTTACTTTAAGAAGGTGGTTTCAGGAAAAAACTTTCCACAGCCCCCTGCGTATAACATGCAGGCACAGTTTACCCTCTATTTTCAGGGTAAAAAAGTGAGTGTTATACGCCAATAAATACACTAAGTAATAATAATAATGAGATCTGATTTAAAGCAGGCTCTCACTGGCACACTACCTCGGAAGAGGACACTAGGCAAATTGTGCTTCCATGCTAGATCAGAGACCTATAGAACTGTTCTTTACATTTAGATACGAGAACATGGAATACTTGTAAACTATGAACCAAATATGATCATGGCTATGGAAGAACTGACTTTTTTTTACAAACTGGAAGACGCCAGTTCTGATGCATTAAAAGTGTGAATGGGCAGTTCAAGGCAGATTTAAAATTCTCCTTAATAGACATAGGGCCAGATTCAGCAAGACTTGCGCTGGAGTAATTCGATATGCGCCGCGTAACTGTGAATATGCGCCGTCGTTTCTATGTGTCCGTACCCACCAAACTAGATGCGACTGAAAACGGGCCATTTCCGATCGGCTTAACTTTCCGACGCCAGAGTCTCGTCAGCGCATCATTTCGTTTGGCGCATCAGTCGCGCCTATTGATTTCCCCTGCAAATATGCAAATGAGGGAGATTTCCCAATTCGCGAACGGATTAGCACCATACGCCGGCTACATGCGCCGCGCGTAACTCGCCCGTCCGGCGCAAAGTTATTTCTACAAATAGCTGCTTTATCTTTACTCCAGACGGCCTCAGGTCAGCAGGAGAGCAGCTACAGCAGCAGCGTTACCGACGAAACTAGCAAGCTGAACAACCACACTTGCAAGGACAACACCTTTGTGTGCCAACATGCCAGGGGCAGTCGCGGTCCTAGCACTAGTACTGGGTCCCCCGGAACGAAGGAGGCGGGCACGTGAGAGGATATACCGCACGCGCATGAGCCTCTTTGGCATTGGGGATGAGGAGGTGTATCGCCTCTTCAGATTCAGCCCAGATGCAATACTTGAACTAACCACAACCCTGCAGGGTGACATCACCAGCCCAACACACCGCTCACAAGCAGTGCAGCCACTGGTGAAGGTACTGGCAACACTTAATTTCCTTGCAAGTGGATCATTCCAGCGTACAAGTTGAGTGATGGCTGGGATGTCACAGTCCTCCGTGAGCAGATGTGTGCACCAGGTTGTCCCTGCAATCCTCGGACGCATGTCCAACCAGTTCATCAGACCCACCACTGAGGAGCTGCGGCTGAAGGCAATGACAGATTTCTACAGCATTGCCAGATTCCCACGCACCATCGGGGCCATTGATTGCACACATGTGGCCCTACAGCCCCCCAGTGCCACAGAGCACATATACCGCAATCGGAAGCATTGGCATTCCATCAACGTACAGGTGATAGCCGATGCCCAACGCCTCATATGGCACGTCCGTGCCAAACACCCCGGGTCCAGCCATGACAGCTTCATATACAATCAGAGCCCCATCCCAGCAGAATTCGAGCAGAACATGTATGGGGACAGCTGGCTGGTTGGTGAGTGACATGGGTGGCAGCCATGCCTATCCCCTCCCATGATGCACACCTCACAAGTGGCACATGCATGACTAACATCCTCCTGTCTTTTCCCTTCCAGGTGACTCTGCATATGCACTGGGACCCCATCTCATGACTCCTTTCCGGAACCCCCAAACCAGAGGAGAGAGAAAATACAATGAAGCACACATCAAAACCCGTGCAGTGGTGGAGCAAACATTTGGGCTCCTGAAGTCCCGTTTCCGCTGCCTGGATAAGTCCGGGGGGACCCTATTGTATTCCCCTACCTTCGTGTGTCAGATCATCGGTGCATGTTGCATTCTGCACAACTTTGCTATGAGAAAAGGCCTGCAGATTGACATACGTGATGACCTGACCCCCAAACCCACACAGTGCCCACCTGCCAGAGGAGACCCAGTCTGCTGATGGAAGAGCAGTCAGGAGGGGCCTCGCCGTAGGCATCTTTGGACACTAAACCAAAACATTAATCACACAGACAATGCATGCATGCACACCACTGATGTCCCTAGATCACACACACACCACATGCACATCGCATTGGATTAGCCCAAGTCCAGCATGTAGGACTTGGGAGCAGCAACGCCAGCGTCAAGGCCCCAATGATGTCGCTGTCCATTCATACACCTTTCACACGTCATTCATACAGCCGTGGGGTTAACTTCACCACCACGGCCGAGGGTGACACCCCTTACTGGCAGGAGTGCCACCCCCTCACATTCACACACCATTCACACTGTCCCCTGCACTCCTGACCGTGTGCAGTAAAAAATTAAATACATATCTCATAAGATGAGAAAAAAAATAAACAAAAACTCATAACCTGAGTATAAAAAAAATAAAAAAAAATAAACAAAAACTCATAACCTGAGTATAAAATAAATAAATAAATATAAACAAAAAAAAAAGAAAACCCCTCATCTGGGATGACGGGGGCTCCTCCTTGGGGGCACTCTCGGGCTCCTCAGCTGCCTGGAGGGAGTGGGTGGGGGTGGGGGGGCATCTGGAGGAGGCTGATCCCCGGGTGGGCCACTCCTGGGAGCTGTTGGCTGCCTGCCCTCCAAGGCCACGGCAATACGGCTGAGATACAGGGTTGTCTGGGCCTGCATCCTCAGCTGGCGGGTGATATGATGCCGCTGGTCACGCTGCAGCTGCCTCCCCTCTTCCCGGATGGCAGCTGTGTTGGCGTTGACGGCTGCTGTCAGGTGCCGTACATCAGCCTGCACCTCCCCCAGGCTGGTCACAACGTCCTGCACACGACTGGGCAGCTGTGACATGGAGCCCAGGCTGTCAGCGACCCGGTCTAAGTGGCCAGCAATCTCCCCCATCTGCTGGGTCTGCCTGGCGTGGTCCAACAGCACCTGATTCTGGACCATATCAGACACCCCCCTGGTCTTACGGGTCGCCTTCCTGGGGGCAGGAGAAGGTTGTCCCCGTGGGGATGGAGTCGCCCTTGAGGGGCTACCTAGGATGGGGGAGGGGATGACAGAGGGCCCTGCAGAGGAGGAGGACTCCTCCAATAATAACAAAGTCCTGCTCAGGGACAGGCTCCTCCACAACCACTCTCCTCCACCTCGGTGTCTCCAGCACCCAGGGCCTCGTCATCTGGATCCCGTTGGGAGGTTGGGGTGGACTGGCCGGTAAGAGATTATGGCCCAGCTCCGTCATCTGTGGATGACACAAAGCAGACACATGTTGGTGGTCCCACACACTTGGCACATGTACCCCCCCCCCCACATGCAACACACCAAATAGGGGATAAAAAACACTTACCTGTCCTGGAGCCTTCCTCCATGGAGTCATAGCCAGGGACCCCCTCCAACTGCTCCCTGTCCAGGCAGCGGGCGACCACCTCCTCCTCCGTGGTCAGGCTGACCGGACATGGTGGACCACCACCTGTGCCCCTCTCATGCCTCCTGATGGTGGCCACCTTGACACGGACCTTGCGCTAGCAGTCCGGGTGGAGTACCCTAACACATTGACCCTGGCAGCAATGGTCTCCAGGATGCCCTGCATCCTCTCCCGGCTGGTCTTCCTACTTTTTTTCCCGTGGAGGAACTGATTAAACGTCTCCATAGCCGAGATGATCACAGACACCTCCTGGGAGTTGAAATTGAGGTTCCTCCTCTCTTTGGGGGTAGCGGGAGCAGCCATCACAGTGCAAAAGTATCTTCCCTGGGGTGGGAAGAAACGGAAATACTTTTGCGCCGGAATGGCGTTTCCGCTAGCGCTTTTATACGCGCAACGGAACACATTGCGCTGGCGTTTCCCGTGAAGTGGTGCCGACGGAAGTTGTGAGCATGCGCACAAGGGGGCGAGTGGAGCCTCAATCACCGCGCATGCTCCGTGGATGATGCGCTGAACGTAAGCCTCTGCGCTGGGCTCCGCCCATCATTTACATATGATCACACCCACTTCCACTTGCGTCGGGTTACGCCAGCGCATTATCGTTACTCTGGCGCAAGTTTACGCGCAACTGCTATGTGAATAACAGTACTTGCGCCGAAAGTGTCGGCGGAGTAACGTAAATGAGAAACGTTACTCCAAAGTAAAGAAGCGCCCATCTACCTGAATCTGGCCCATACTTGGTAACCAGTATTCAACCCAAAGAAAGAAAAGAACCCTACACCCAGCCCTAATAATGACTACATTTTTGCTTTATCCGAAAGAAAGAGACTGATTACTGAACTTGCAGATCGGTCCCATGGAAGTCCAAACTTTTCCTACCACCACACTTCTGAGCGGTGTCTGACCTTTCTAACCACCTGGCCAATCCAACAGGAGTGCACCTAATAGAATACTAGCTGCGGCAGACAGGAGAAACCACAGATATGGTATCTCTTATCTCCTCTCAGCAGCCTGTACTTCCATTCTCAGCTTGATCTGTCAGCAACTGTGCAAGGGATGATGGGAATTTAATATGAAGGAAGATTATAGATAACAATCTGGTAATTGGCACAGCTGTGACATATCAAATCTTGACTTTTTTTTCTCTTAGTCAAGTTTCCAGTCTCACCTTCTAAAATGAATGATCTATAAGTTCTATGCATATGTATTATGGAAGGTCCATCACAGTGGGGCGTTGAATAATTTTTAAGCAATGGTTGGGTCCTGCAACTTCTAATTTATGCTTCAATATTTAGAAAATTCACTTTATTCATACCACAAAACCTTGGTTTGCGAGTAACGTGGTATACAAGCATTTTGCAAGAGAAGCAACTTTTTTTATTTTTTTTATTTGAACTATATATACGAGTGATGCCTTGCTATACGAGTAGCGTTGAGTAGTATAATCACAGTTTTAATGTAAAAAAAAAAGTGGAATGACACTCACAATGTTAAAAACAATATCCAGCGTTAAGGAGTGATGCTCATCCGCATTAACCCGCTGGTGTATACAGTATATGGCCAGAGGTCTGGGGGAGCTGGTGGCTCCCAGCTCTTCCAGGAGAACTCTGAGACACTCCCATCCGGGTGGGGTAAGCATAGCACGTGTTCGGAGAAACCAGAAGTGACGTCTTCCTGGAGAACTCGGAGACACTCCCATCCGGGTGGGATGAGCATAGCACGTGTTCGGAGAAACCGGAAGTGACGTCTTCCTGGAGAACTCGGAGACACTCCCATCCGGGTGGGATGAGCATAGCACGTGTTCCGAGCAACCGGAAGTAACGTCTTCCTGGAGAACTCGGAGACACTCCCATCCGGGTGGGGTGAGCATAGCACATGTTCGGAGCAACCGGAAGTAACGTCTTCCTGGAGAACTCGGAGACACTCCCATCCGGGTGGGGTGAGCATAGCACGTGTTCGGAGAAACCGGAAGTGACGTCTTCCTGGAGAACTCGGAGACACTCCCATCCGGGTGGGATGAGCATAGCACGTGTTCGGAGCAACCGGAAGTAACGTCTTCCTGGAGAACTCGGAGACACTCCCATCCGGGTGGGGTGAGCATAGCACGTGTTCGGAGCAACCGGAAGTGACGTCTTCCTGGAGAACTCAGAGACACTCCCATCCGGGTGGGGTGAGCATAGCACATGTTCGGAGCAACCGGAAGTAACGTCTTCCTGGAGAACTCGGAGACACTCCCATCCGGGTGGGGTGAGCATTTCACGTGTTCGGAGCAACCGGAAGTGACGTCTTCCTGGAGAACTTGGAGACACTCCCATCCGGGTGGGGTGAGCATAGCACGTGTTCAGAGAAACCAGAAGTGACGTCTTCCTGGAGAACTCAGAGACACTCCCATCCGGGTGGGGTGAGCATAGCACGTGTTCGGAGCAACCGGAAGTAACGTCTTCCTGGAGAACTTGGAGACACTCCCATCCGGGTGGGGTGAGCATAGCACGTGTTCGGAGAAACCAGAAGTGACGTCTTCCTGGAGAACTCCGAGACACTCCCATCCGGGTGGGGTGAGCATAGCACGTGTTCGGAGCAACCGGAAGTAACGTCTTCCTGGAGAACTCGGAGACACTCCCATCCGGGTGGGATGAGAATAGCACGTGTTCGGAGCAACCGGAAGTAACGTCTTCCTGGAGAACTTGGAGACACTCCCATCCGGGTGGGGTGAGCATAGCACATGTTCGGAGCAACCGGAAGTAACGTCTTCCTGGGAACTCGGAGACACCCCCATCCGGGTGGGGTGAGCATAGCACGTGTTCGGAGCAACCGGAAGTGACGTCTTCCTGGAGAACTCGGAGACACTCCCATCCGGGTGGGATGAGCATAGCACGTGTTCGGAGCACCAAAAAGTGACGTCAACAGTTTCGCAGCACCTCTGATATACCCCGGAAGAGCTGGGAGCCACCAGTGTCCCTGGACCCCTGGTTACATACTGTATACACCAGCTGCTTTAAGCGGGTGAGCACCAGACTCCTTATAAAAGCTAGATATTGTTTTTAACATTCCACTTATTTTTACATTAAAACTGTGATCATACTACACATGGCGCTGCTCTTTTTGTTCTTTGTCATCCGATTGGGACTTTCCAACAGAAACAACCCCTATTAAATCATTTTTATATGAAATAAATAGTCGTGAAACGAATCATCTGAGGGTTCCATTATTTTTATGGGGAAATGATATACGAGTGCTTTGGATTACAAGCACATTTTCATAGCGAATTATGCCCACAAATCAAGGTTTTACTGTGTTTATAAAAGCTCACCTGAAATATCAAGCTCAGGCTGGCACAGTCTGGCTTTTTATTTAGCCCCACTGTGAGCAAAATACTTATTCCCACTCATCTCTAACCCATCTTGCAGGGTTTTTTATTTTTCGAAATATGGTGAAGCAATACATACTGCTCTAAGTCTGCCATACAGGTCCCTTGTTTCTGCTGTTTCTGGGTGCGGGCACTGCTGTTCCAGAGCTGCAAATGCACCCAAGACCGGCAGTCCCCTCCACTGAAGTCACTTCTTTTCTGGATCCTAGGAGGATCCTGCTGCTGAAAAGACAACAGTAGCATCTGTGTCTTGCAGGCAGCAATGTGGACACTAGAGGTCGACCAATATTGTTTTTTCTCTGGCCGATACCGATATTTGGAAATCGGGTGGCCGATATGTGTTGCCGATTTTTGCGGGCGATATTTTAGGCCGATTTTTTATTCTTTTTTCCTTCATCTCAGAAAATCTAGGGTGGAGAGGTGGGGTGCAGCCTATCAGTGTCACCTCATTAGTGCCTACCAGTTCAGCCTGTCAGTGTCCATCAATGCAGCTTGTTAGTGCCACATCAGTGCCGCCTATCAGTATCCATTAGTTCCCACCAGTGCAACCTCATCAGTACCCACCAGTGGAGCCTATCAGTGTCCATTAGTGCAGCCCACCAGTGCCACCTCAGTGCCCACCAGTGCCACCTCAGTGCCCACCAGTGCCACCTCAGTGCCCACCAGTGCAGCCTATCCGTGTCCATCAGTGCCACCTCATTGGTGTCCATCAGTGCAGCCCATCAGTGTCCACCAGTGCAGCCCATCAGTGTCCACCAGTGCAGCCCATCAGTGCCACCTCATCAATGCCCACCAGTGCATTCCATTATTGCATCTCACCAGCACATATCACCAGGGTATCACATCAGTGCCAACCAAAGTATCACACCAGTGCATCACATCAGTGCCAACCTCTGCCTACAAATCCCAGAATGCAGCGCAGGCCGGTAACAGCTAATCGGCGGCCGCCGCTGACTTCCATCACTTTAAAAAAAACGCCCCCCCCGACGTGCTTCGTGCCCCGCCTCTGCCTACAAACCTCAGAATGCAGCGTGGGCCGGTAACAGCCAATCGGCAGTCGCCACTGCCAACTTCCTGCACTGAAAATAAAAAAAAGTCAGCAGACAGCGGCCGTGATTGCAGCGAGCGGGCGGTAGAATTCCACCCAGCACACCCCTGCCACAGATCCCAGACAATCTGCTTTTTTTACATAATAATCGGACAATGCCGATATCTTGAAAAAGGCAAAATATCGGCCGATATATATCGGTCGGCCTCCAGTGGACACCCCAAGAAGGACCCAACCAAAAATAAACAAAGGAGGAGGGAAGAGTTGGGACCAGGGCGGATAAAATCGATTCCCCCCCCCCCCAAAAAAATGATATTTTTTATTTAACCCCTTAAGGACCGCCGCATGTACATTTACGTCGGCAGAATGGCACAGACAGGCACATCAACGTATATATACGTTGGTGCATTGAGGTGGGTCGGGGGTCCGATCGGGACCCCCCCCCGGTACATGCGGCGGTCCGGTTTGCTGAAGGAGCGATCCGTGCTGAGGGGGCGGCGGTTCGTTTTTGTCCGCCCCTTCCAGATCGCTCCCAGCCAATCCGCGCGCTCCCCTGCAGTGCACTTCCTCCTCCTGTGTAAACACAGGAAGAGGGAAGTGATGTGATCTCTGCTCTCGGCGTTTTTTTCAACCACCGCTAAGGAGAGATCACATCGCACTGTAAGTCTGCACAACACTGCACTGACACCAGGACACGCAGGCACACTTAACCCCTTGAGATCACCCCCCCCTTGTCACAGTGTCACTGAATGCAGTAATCATATATGTATGATTACTGTATTTAGTGTCAGTGTGACAGTCAGTCAGTGTTAGGTTCAGGGTAGCCCCCGTGCCACCCCAATAAAGTTTTAACCCCTTGATCACCGCCCTAGTTAACCCTTTCACTTCCTATTGCCAGCGTCACTAAGTGATCATTTTTCTGATCGCTGTATTAGTGTCGCTGTTCCCGCTAGGTAGCTATTTTTTTTATTGCGATTTTTTTTTACTAAAGACATGTGGCTAAATAAATTTTGGCCTAAATGTTTGACTAAAATTTAGTTAATATGATTTTTCTTATAAACAAAAAGTAAAAAAATATTGATTTTTTTTCAAAAATGTCGCTTTATTTTTGTTTATAGCGCAAAAAATAAAAATCGCAGAGGCGATCAAATACCACCAAAAGAAAGCTCTATTTGTGGGAAGAAAAGGACGCAAATTTTGTTTGGGAGCCACGTCGCACGACCGCGCAATTGTCAGTTAAAGTGACGCAGTGCCGAATCGCAAAAAGGGGCCTGGTCCTTTACCTGCCTTTTGGTCCGGGTCTTAAGTGGTTAAATCAGATTTTTTTAATTTTTATCAAATTTACTTTAATAAAATGCTTTTGGAGTAAGAATCTATCTAAGGATAGTTTTCTATTTTCGATACAATAATAATTTAGTTTATTCGGCATGAAATTAGGGGTACACCGAATGGGAGTTTTGGTGCCGAAACCGATACCGAAAATGAACAATACACTAGGCCGAAAACCAAAACCGATACAGAAAATAACCGGTTTTTAAAAAAAAATTAGATTTTTATATATTTTAAATAAAAAGTATTTATAGATTTTAAATAAAATATATACATTTTTATATGACACATTAGTTATAGTATTAGCAAAATTTCCTCTAGCAGATATGATGCCGGAGATGGTCAGAGACTGCAGACATGATACAGGAGATGGTCAGAGACTGCAGACATGATACAGGAGATGGTCAGAGACTGCAGACATGGTACAGGAGACGGTCAGAGACTGCAGACATGGTACAGGAGATGGTCAGAGACTGCAGACATGGTACAGGAGACGGTCAGAGACTGCAGACAGGGTACAGGAGACGGTCAGAGACTGCAGACAGGGTACAGGAGATGGTCAGAGACTGCAGACATGGTACAGGAGACGGTCAGAGACTGCAGATATGGTACAGGAGACGGTCAGAGACTGCAGACATGGTACAGGAGATGGTCAGAGACTGCAGACATAGTACAGGAGACGGTCAGAGACTGCAGACATGGTACAGAAGACGGTCAGAGACTGCAGACATGGTACAGGAGACGGTCAGAGACTGCAGACATGGTACAGGAGACAGTCAGAGACTGCAGACAGAGTACAGGAGATGGTCCGGGACTGCAGACATGGTACAGGAGACGGTCAGAGACTGCAGACATGGTACAGGAGACGGTCAGAGACTGCAGACATGGTACAGGAGATGGTCAGAGACTGCAGACAGGGTACAGGAGATGGTCCGGGACTGCAGACATGGTATACAAAATGGTAACACAGCCAGAACCAATCAAACATTGTACTTTCCTCTACAGAGAATGATCTGTGATAATAATACATGGGGGTTGACTGAGTGAAGTTGCAAACCTCAGTATATAATGTGGTTCTGCAAGTTTATTTAAAGCTGACCTTATTTGTTAGATGAATGTAATGTCAAGACGGCTTATGGGGCTAGCCTATTATTTAAGCAATTACATACACAAACAATGCAATGGTTTTGCAGGCGTGCTCTTTCTGTATGACGAATTTGCCGAGCTGGTACAAAAATACAGCAAATAATTAAGATGTGTTCTATGCAGTTCTATTTACATGACAATATACACATTGTCACAGCATGTGCTAGGTGACTGCAGGTTGTCGGAAGACTGACCCAAGAATGGGGATTTAGCTATAATGAGCCATTATGTCCTGCCATTTTTTTTTTTCCATTATGTTGGAAGGTCAGCACTGCTTGTTATCAGTAAACGGGGCTGACGGTGAAGCTCACACTTTTAGGAGACTAAATAATTTCTGTTAGAAAACATGAAAGAGTTGGAGAAGCAATAGGCTACACAGAAAAGTTACAAAACTAGGTCAGAAATAGTTTTATGTCCATAAAATGAGCACAAAAGAAAATAAAATGCATCCTGAAACACTCGATCTACAGGCAGCTATTAAGTCCAGTTCAATTTGCTCGAACAGGAAAAAATTCTCTCTTGACCCAAGTATTAAATGTATAAATCCCTGCCTGACATTCTACGGTGCATTTTTATAATCATGATGACCCTTTATATTTCATTTTAGGAAAGTGCCCAACTCTTTTCTGAACTGACTTTTGTAGGCAACTTTTGTTTTCATCTGTAGCAATCCTTGGCCATAATCACCGTACCCAAAACTAGCCATACATGGATCGAAAATTCAGTAGGTTAAGCATTGGTCCAGACGAAGCTACGCACCCTACGTTGCGAAACGCGTTGACATCACGCAGTGCCGGACGCCGCAGAAACCATTCCCCGGCAAAGCGAGAAATAGGAAAAATCAGGACTCTGCAATATACCTGCATAAGAGTTTGCACTTTACAAACGGACTAGTCTGGTGCCGAGGATTAGAGAAACAGAAAATTGGATCACGGTAATGAACGACTTGGCAGCCTACTATCCTATCATCTAGAGGTGTATCTGGACATCGCAGATGCCGGAATTAGGGATATTTTCCCAGTAGAAGATAGAAGATTGTGCTGCAGATCTCTATTCCATAAAACTACGGATGTGGTAAGATTGTTCACATTTTACTGCATCCAAATCACAGTTTCTATGCCTATGAACAGTGTAAGATACCTTTACAAGGATTTTATACGCAGCAGCACAGAACACCTACTGCACTGATTAATTTCAGGTGTATACTCTAATCCAATCCAGGCACTTTGCAGCCTTCATCGAACTCTGCATACAACAGAGATGAACGCTTCGGAACTTTAGAAATAAATCCCCTTACTTCATAGCCTATTTATTGCAATCCGTTTGATGCAATATATACCAACATTATTCTTTTAGGATGATTAAAGGTTCCATGACTGCCCTGAAACTTAACTTTTAAGTAATCCACTACTACTGGCAAGCCCTTTATATTATTATTTTTTGCCATTCCTTAATCCTATCCCCCGGGGGGACACGCACACTGAGTATCCCTAATTTCTATATTTCATAAGTAACTATACGGTGAAATATCCGTAAAGGGAATCTCAGTAGGTGCGTTTTATTAGGCGTCCGGACTGCCTCAGTTATTTGTTTGTATATGTTAATTTATGTTCACTATATGTTGTTTGTTTGCACACTAACAGTAAACATCGTTTATTGGTGCAATACTTGCCGGCAATTGCAAGTTGCTCTTTTTACTAGCTACTGACAGTTTATCAATTATGAATTTTATACCTAATAAAATCTTTTTTTGTACCATTTAACTGTCCGTTACTGCCTTGGTAGCCTCTCATATCCTTTGGGGGAATTCCTCTTTTTGTTTTCTCCCATTGGATATTAATCCCCATCTATATGCAAGTTTTTTGGCTACGGTGGTGACCTCATTACTTGAGGAGTGACAAATATTGGGATCTCTGGGTTTGTGATATTGAATATTAACAGGGGTATGCTCATTTCTTTGTGAAACCTATAAGCATGGACTGGCTGAATTTCAATCCACATATGGGCAGGAAGGTTGTATAGATGATGATCTACCGATCGACTTCTGTACAACAACCCTGTTGTATTTTCCCCACTCGATCAGTATATTTTGATGCCAGGGAAGACTCTCCACTGTCTGAATACAAAAGCTCAGCAGGGAGGATTTCCCCATCCTTACCTAGTGTGTGGATGGGGGAATGGGGTAATTTCAATTTTTTTTTTTACGTTTAACCCACTGGTTGAAAAAAAGAAAAGAAAAAGACTCATCTATGGCCTACCTTACCTCTTACATTCTTAATTTATTAGACACTAGATCTCCATCTTGATCTGGGTTACAGTTCCAACATGCTATGTTGGTGACAGCACCATTAAAAAGCTACCGGGTAGCTATTTTTCCACTTCCAGTGCCACCACAGCTCAGTAAGTGAAGGATAAACTCTCCACCTCACCCCCAACCTTTAGAGCAGTGGTCTCCAAACCCTTTGCTTGCCTTTACCTGCCCGTTGAGGCATTTTTCCTGCCACTGACACCAACAATGGGGCATAATTCCTGCCAGGAACCAACAACAGGGCACTATTCATTCCACTGACACAAACGGTGAGGCATTATTCCTTCCAAAGACACCAACTACTTATCCCCCCAATACCAAAGGTCTGGCATTGTTTACTCCCACTGGGCACAGTCTGGCCCCCCTAAAGTCTGAAGGACAGTAAACCGTCCCTTTTTTTGGAAAGTTTGGAGGCCACTGCTTTAGAGGCGTATACCCCCACTGTTCTTAGCTTTTGGGGAGCATGTGATTAAAATGCATACCAGCCCACCTACTTCATTGAAGGTAGATGTGACCCCAAGGGGCATATTTACAGGGCAGTGAGTGTGACTTTCACCAAGTATTAACTGGTGGACATGAAGGGAGGGGGAGATAGGGAAGTATGGGACTTTATATGAGGCATGGGACTTGTAAGACCAGTGACTCCATCCCTGTAGGCAGTTAAGTTAGAAAGAAAGTTGGGACTTTGAATGAAACATGCATCTAAAGAGGTGATAACGAACAATGGGTGTCTGACCAATAGGATAAATATTACAACTGTATTAGCTGAATCTCTATACCCAGCACACAGGAAATAAAACATAGTAATATCATTTCATATATATACATATAGTACATTATAGCATAAAAGCATTACAGTACATAGTAATAGTATAATAAAATGTCAGACAGATTAATCCATGTATCACATAACAATATACATGTCACGATTGGTACAGCATAATACACTTAAAAATAGTGAGATGATCCTATATAGTACATGATAATAGCATCGGAATAGCTCAACGTGTTTCGTGGAACTCTCCACTCATCAGGAGCTGATGCTGATGTGTATCTGAAATTGATAGGATTTATAAACTGTTGGTACAGGGTATAAGATAGACTGGGGGAGTGTGTATATAGGGAGAAGAAGGTAGAGACAATATAGACAAGTGTGGGACATAAAAAACATATCCCAAAACTTACAGATCACCTGCTGTCTGATTTGTAGCAAGATGGGCTACAAATTGGCCGGACAAGTCATCAGTACGGGGAACCATTAACTGGTGGTGAATCAATCGCTATCATGTAAACACACGTGCACCAGGAAGATTTCCCTGCAGTGTCCGATTTATTGCCCCTAAGACTCTTGTTTGCCAGCATTGTGCCTCTACAGGCAGATATGCCCACTTTTTCTTCTTTAAGTGTTTTAATATGTTGTTGTTAGTAAAGTCTTACCTGATGTGGTCTGCAACAGTGCTGAAGCAAAAGAGCGTACATTTTTGTACTCCTTATTGTAAAAAAATGGAGGGAGGTGGACATTTATCTCTGGGGTGCCGTTTATAAATGACACTACAGAAATGGGGCACGGTTGGCCAAGTGTGCCTGTTGAATGTCTGTGATGACACAGTCATTTGGCAGCTAAAACCACAAAGTATTGTGTTTACATCTTACAGCCCACCCTTTCTTCCTCTGCTGTCGAACTTCCCGATACTCATTCTTCTGCAGGTGCCGCTTGATATGCTCATGCAGGATCTTTCCTGTGACTATCAACGAAAGTGGGGCATAATGATCTTCCATTTTAATTATAGAGATCCTGGCTTCAGGTGCTTGTGATTGCTCCCTAGTCCTGTTTTATTCTTAATTTTTCTGTGTGGTTAATTTCTCCCTTATAGTCTTTGTGATTACTTACTGTAAGGACTCCTCTTGTATCATCCATTTCCCTCTATTTTTACACCTACTTTAACATAACGCAGATAATATGTTATCCTTCTGTTATAACAGGCTACGTGGAGGTTCACCTGAGCTGAAAGGGGTTGTAAAGGTTCATGTTTTTGCACCTTAAAGCATCCTATGCATTAAGGTGAAAAAACATTTGGCGATTGCAGGCCCCCCAGCCCCCCTGTTTACTTACCTGAGCCCTTGAAAGTTCCGTGTCATGAACACGCTTGATGTTGGCCCGGTCTTCATTGGATAGATTGATAGTAGAGCTGCTGTCAATCGACTCCAATGACGCGGGGGCAGGGTGAATCCCGTAGTCGGGTACAGGACTTGGGAGTGCACCTGCAAGCTAACCTACTTGGGAGAGCGCTTCCCAGAGGGGGTTAGCTGATGCGGGGAGGAGGCGAGACCCCAGAAGATGTGGATCGGGGCCAGTCTATGCAAAACTAGCTGCACAGTGGAGGTATGTATGACAGGTTTGTTATTTAAAAAAAAAAAAAAAAAAAAGTGAAGCTTTAAAACCACTTGAAGGCTTATAAGGGACACTGTCCAGACTGCTAGATCAGGGTAAAATTGACAATTAGCAATTCATTTTAATTCACGTAAATCAGCACTTTTGTCATATGACACCTTTGTCATTTGAAGTGTCATAGCACAGTGTCCAGTCAGGAGATAGTATAGTATAGTCTTAAGCCCCGTACACACGACGGACCATTTTCATCGGTTCACTGATGGACTAATGTATGTACCTACACACCATCGGTTCATGAACCAATCGTGTCAGAACGTGGTGACGTAAAACACAACGACGTGATGAAAAAAACGAAGTTCAATGCTTCCAAGCATGCGTCGACTTGATTCTGAGCATGCATGGATTTTTAACCGATGGTCGTGCGTACTAACGATCGGTTTTGACCCATCGGTTAGCCGTCCATCGGTTCGATTTTAAAGCAAGCCATCTGTTTTTGGACCGAAGGATAATGGACTGATGGGGCCCACACACGATCGGTTTTGACCGATGAAAACGAACTTCAGTCCGTTTTCATCGGTTTGAACCGATCGTGTGTACGCGGCTTTACAGCCTGATTTTTGCTCAGACAGGGAAGGAATACAAGTAATAATTAAAACTCAAGAAATCCCTGGAAAAAAAAAATTAACTAAAATAATAATTTAAAAGTGGAGACTCATATTAGTACAAATGCCCCTTGGTGACTGGTTCTCGTTGATGGAAATGTATAATCTCAAACACACCACAACACAAATAAGTTGCATTTAAATATCTCTGTACCAATTCTAAAGTTTTTCTTTGACACCAAACTATCTTGAACTTGTGTTCTTCAATAAGTCAGAAAGAATTACAAGGCACAAATAGCATATGGTCAGGAGAGAAGAGACAGGCAACACGGAGGAAAGCACAGCGCCTCAGCATGTCGTGAGCATTGAAGTTGTGATTAGTTTGCGAAATATACACACAGGAGGGAGGAGAGCACCATTTCCACCACAGATGGAGAGAAAAGAAGGATGACATTAGAAGAGGGCGCTGCGAAGAGAGCAGAGGAGTCTGGGAGACTCGTTATTACCTCAGAGTGGAAATGCTGGAGAGACTACATGAAGTGACAGAGACACTGTCATAGTCACTGCTGGCGGCGGAGTGGAGCGGAGAGGAGCGTATGTCATCCTGGGAACTGAAAACAAGAATATGGAAACAAAATGAAGTGTGGGGAAAACACATATGAGGTGCTCAGTGGTAACAAATTGATGCTGAAAGACAACAAAGGGAATGTGTGAAGCACGACACTTGCTTTCTTCAAGGGAGGTTTTAGAAGCCGTTTCCCCGAGTGGCGGCTCAAAGGAGAACTGTGACGACTTTGTGAAGTTCAACAATAAAGAGCCGGAATGGAGCTCAGTATAAGAACATCTACTGCTGCGGCTGATTTCTACATAATGCAAACACTTGTATTCCTGGGGGCTCCCAAACTGTTCACAGTGCCGGCCAAATGGCTTCTTCTACAGGCAGGATGAAGTAATTCAGGATCCGATTCTTCGATCTGTCAGTAACATCAGCCATGTAATCACACAGCAAATGAGAACGATTATACACAGCCTTTATCTGCTCCGGCTACCCATGAGGCTGTTTCCCTCCATAATGACTTACCTCTCAAGTCATGGGGGGAAAGGTCTCACAAAAAAACAACTTTATGTGTTAAAGTTGAATTCCAAACAAAAAGATAACTACACAGTTGAAATAAAATATACAACTAGCTATCAAGTGAGGCAAATGCAAATAATGCAACTACTGTATAGTAAACCCTGAAAGATAAACTATTATAGTAATTTAATGCTCATCTCTCTAGTCATGGGGGAGGACAGGTCTCCCAAAAGGCAACTTTATGCCTTAAAGTGTTACTAAGCCCACTACAGTAAAATCAGTCTGTATATGCAGTAAAGCATGCTTGTTATACTCACTGTGGAACCTAAGGGGTTAATCATCTGCATTGCGTCCTGTCTTTTCTCTGATCACTCCCTTCTTCCACAGTCCCCAATATATCTCCTGATAGTACAAAGCCTTTGCAGTCACTCTGCACATGCTCAGTTTAGTGTGTATTACAACATTTTTATTTGTTTTCCTTGGGAGAGTGCATGTGATCAGCACAGGGCCAATCAGCACTGTCCAGACAGACGGTCAGGTGTCCTGCAGCCTCATAAGGCAGACAGAGTAGAATGAAAACTCCTCCTACAAGCTTTAACCAGACACTGAAGTTACAAGACTGTTCTATACTGTTGATCAGAAAAAGTATTTAGCAGTTTATTACTAAAATTTTTGCATTTCCATTTTCTGTTTTAAGTGGGAGACCATATATAGTGAATACAGGGGCAGGGGTCCTGGGTTTAGTACCACTTTAAGCTCGCCAAACATGGCTTGAATTTTCTGCTGACACAAGAGGGTATCCCCTAAATGAACTTTTAAGGCACTAACATAGATTAATAGAAAAATTATAATTACTGTATATACTCGAGTATAAGCCGAGTTTTTCAGCACATTTTTTTTGTGCTGAAAATGCCCCCCTCGGGTTATACTCGAGTCAACTTTTTGCGCCTGATCTCCCGGAATTTGGGGACTCGGTACCGGCCGGCAAGTCCCCTGGGCACACATGTAGCCCCACTCTTACAAGTAGGGGTGCAACGAATAGTGACCGATCCGCGATCCGTACGGGTCGGCCTGTACGGATCGGCACAGATTGCGATCCGCGGAACGCACCACCGCCGCGGCCTTAGGAAAGGCCGCGGCTTTGGCCTAGCTCCGGAGCAGTTGGCCATCTTGGCACACCCGGCGGCGGCGGTGCGCGCTGACGTCATCACCCCTCTGATCGTGGATCTTCTATTCTACGAGAGAGCGCGCAAAGCGGTACAGTGCAGTCTAGTGAGTTAAACTGTTGGTTAACTAATGGCTATTATTACTAATATGTGGGGGCAAAGTTAAACAACTGGCTATTACTATGTTGGGGCAATGTTAAACTACTGGCTATTACTATGTGGGGGCAATGTTAAACTACTGGCTATTACTATGTTGGGGCAATGTTAAAGGGGTGTTCCAGCCCAAAATTGTGTTTATTAAAAGTCAGCAGCTACAAAAACTGTAGCTGCTGGTTTTTAATAAACACTTACTTACCTGCTCCTGCGTTCCAGCGACGTGCCGACCGGGGCTACGCTCCTCTCCCCCCCTCCTCAGCCGGCGTCTCCATCCTGACTGTGGGCACCCAGCCGTGACAGCCTTCGGCTTCACGGCCGGGCACCCACTGCGCATGCGCGAGCTGCTGATTGGAGAGGCGATCGCATGGGACCTGTCAGTGTCCCATGTGATCGCCTACAGGGAGGGGCTGGTGTAGGCGATTAAGGCTTAATCGCCTAACCAGCCCCTCGGCGGAAGCAGGAAGTGGGACAGGAAGTCTCACTCCTACTGAAGCCCCCACTCCCCCCCCAAAAAAAAATACATGCCAAATGTGGCATGTAAGGGGGAGGGGAGTGGATTAAAAAAAAGTAAAAATTTAGGGTGGAACTCCTCTTTAAACTACTGGTTATTACTATGTGGGGGCAATGTTAAACTACTGGCTATTATTACTAATGTGGGGGCAATGTTGCACTGGAACAGTGATGGTGATGACGAGTGGGGGCAATAGTAGACATTACGTGATGAGTGTGGGGCTGGGGGCAATGGTGGATTGCGGGATGCAGTAATTTCAACACAAAACAGAGCTTATTTGCTTAAATACAATATTTGTAAATCCGACGGACTGATTAAAGGTTAAATTAAAAGTGAAAATCAGAGGTGTTCTGTCACATTAGCAACCATGTGAGGTCAGCAGGTTTGCTGCGGCTTTTAAAAATTAACATTAAACAGTCCGTCAGATTTCCAAACACTGTATTTAAGCACATGAGCTCCGTTTTGTGTTGATCCGAAAATGATCCGATCCGTGACTCCTGATCCATGAATCGATCCGATTCGTGAGTTTTTTGATCCGTTGCACCGATACTTAAAAGTGTGCAAAGTTTGTTGTCCGGGGGACCTTCGGCTGGGGAGCACCGATTTTTTCAAAGCCAGGCACCCCTTCCATAGACTCCCATGTTAAATGGTCATTTCTCCGGTGACTTTGGGGTACAAGCCGGTCGTAGGTTCCCTGGACCCGGAGCTTGGCGAGCTTGGCGCACATGTCTCACACATTAAAAAAAAAAGATATAAAAAAACATTTTTTTTTTCCTCAGTTTAGGACGATACATATTCTAATACCCATTTTTGGTAAAAAAAATAAAATCACAATAAGCGTTTAATGATTGGTTTGCGCAAAATTTATAGCATTTACAAAATAGGGGATATTTTTATGGCATTTTTATTAATAATAATTTTTTTTACTACGAATGGCAGCAGCGATCAGCATTTTCTTTCGTGACTGCGACATTATGGAGGACACATCGAAAAATGTTGACACATTTTTTTGGACCATTGTCATTTTCACAGCGAAAAGTGCTATAAAAATGCACCGTTACTGTGAAAATGAAAAACAGGAAGTGAGGGTTTCTCAGAAGAAATAAGGACATTTAAAAGCAAAATGGAAGGATGAGGTAAGTGACGGAGGACTGCACTAAGGTAAAGGAAGCCATTTAGGGGAAAAAAATAATTGTACCTTTACTACCCCTTTAAGCTCATTGTGGAAAACAAACAGTGGAGGTCTATAACACAGCATTTTATCTAACCAACAAAGATCAAGCTACGCTTTGCCCTTTAATAAACTGCTTTTATCTCTGCATATATCCGATGTTCTTAAAAGATTTTGCCTAATCTTCTAGAAATAGATGTCAATGGGAGACATCCGGACTACCCAACAAAGACTATCTTGAGGGCATCGTTTCAACCTAATATCATGCATTTAAATACTTTCCCTAATGGCTTTTATGAAGCCTTGACACCAATCTGATCTGCTCAGTGCAGTTTATGTTTGTGCAAAAAATAATAATAATTACCAGAGATGGGGATTTACAGTATTACTTTTTTGCCTTTGGCAAAATGTAGGTATAGAAGTAAAAAAAAAAAAAAATCTGTGCAGATCTACACCTCAATAGCGAGTAATTAGATGTAATAGAAATCTGCCTTACTGTATGAATGTCATCTCGGCAGCGGCCTCTCGCCGCCTGCGCTCTGAACCGTCCTGTTTTACAAGATAGTACTGTTTACTGATCCTGCACATCAAAACAAGCACTTCTGAAATATGCAATTATCTCAACGTGGACAAGATAAGTGCTTCTTTTAATTAGAGACTCTGGTCTCAGAGCTATGTTTTTCCTCATGATTAATTTCCACTTTCTACTTTTTTTTAGACTGAAAAATTATCTCTAATTTCACTCGATATTCAGCAGATTCAGCAGAGCAACGTGCGAGCGTGTGGACCCACAGCAACTAATCAGAAATGATCTTTCGCAGATATGACCTCAGTAAACTGTCATTTGCTTTGAAAACCAACGCACACAATATAAATAGCGCTATTGCTTCTGGTGTTTTTGTCAAATGTGTATCCCAGGTTGGGTCTTCATCCTCAAAACACGGCAGTTGTTCAAAAAGTGGCTTCAAACTGCAGAACACATGTAGGGAATACATATTTGCTGTTCCTCCCTCCAAGCAACTGGGTCACCCCGGGTACTCAGTTTCTGATGCTAGGTCCACTTTAAAGCAGAGCTCAACCCTAAAGTAGAACTTCCGCTCATCGGATTCCACCCCCCTCCGCTGCCACAGTTGGCACCTTTCGGGGGGAGGGGGGACAGGATACCTGTCAAAGACAGGTATCCTTTCCCACTTCAGGGAGTCTGGGCGCGGCCGTGAAGCCACCGCAGGGCTCCCTCCTCCTCCTCCCCTTGCCGCTGGCATAATAGGAGAGAGGAGCAGGCCTGGCGCATGCGCAGTAGGGTTCCCGGCATGAAGCCAAAAGGCTACACTGCTGGGTTCCCTTACCTGCAATGGTAGCACCCGACAGCTGATGGGAAACATCATCCGAGGGACATCGAGGGACTGCAGGACAGGTAAGTCTCCATTTATTAAAAGTCAGCAGTTTGCAGTATGTGTAGCTGCTGGCTTTTATGTTTTTTCCCCCAGAACACCCCTTTAAGTAAATTAGGCTTTGTGTGTTCAGATTGTTGTATTCCTTTTTTTTTTTTATGTACACATGAAGAAAAAGAGATGCAAAAAGGCATGAAAAGCCAAGACACTAGCTAAAATCTATCCTTAATTAGAAAGCTTTCCTGCCCCTTGTCAGTGCAAATTAAATATTAGCTGGTTCCGTCTCAACTGATGGCCTATAAAAAGGTGTCTCATTACCAAGGTGTCACACAAGAAACATCTCATGATGGGTAAAAGCAAAGAGCTCTCTCAAGGCCTTTGCAACCTTATAGTTGCAAAACATACTAATGGCACTGGTTACAGAAAGGTTACTAAACACTGAATGTTCCAGTGAGCACTGATGGGGCCATAATCTGGAAGTTGAAATAACACCTTTTTCACCGTTACCAGCCACAACCAGGTGCTCCTTGCAAGATTTCCGATAGAGGAGTGAAATGAATTCTCAGAAGAATTGTCCATGAGCAAGAGAGAGCATCAGAAAGACCTGGAAATAGCAGGTACAATTGATGCAGAGGAAACAATACGTAATGCACTCAACCTCCAAAGCCTGTATGCGGAACTTGAAATGATCAAATCTGCATTCACATCCCAGGTAGATACTTTCTTATGGAGTCACTGAATATCTGTAACAGCAAATAGACAATGTGTCTACCATTCAGACCCATGCCAAATTCCCATGAGGACTACCATCACAAGCAAATCTCTACCCCACACAGCCATTTCTAGATGCTGACACAGGAACAAAGGTGCTTCTCAGAATTAGTAATGATCGGGATGCTATTAAAAAAAAGGGCACTGGGAATTTATTATAAGAAAAATGCTGATTTTTTTTTTCCTTTTTTTTGCAACCTATGCCAGCAGCTCTGTAAATAAAATGTTACTGCCAGCAGAGGTAATAAATCAAGACACACAGATTATCTACAATATATTAGGCCTGCATCTCAATACGCCATCGGGTTCGCTTTTTGGTATCACTACACTGCATCAGAACTGTGAACAATAGCACAATACTGAGTAAAGGAAGGGTATGCTTCCAAGAACAGTGCTATAGAACAATTGTTAGGGTAGCATAGTGGTTAAGGAGTTTCCCACTGCACACAGTGGTGAGGACCTTGTGTTTAATTGCTAACAGAACCATTATTTCCATGTTTTACGTTCTTCGGTTTGCGTAGATTTCCTTTGGGAAGACTGGCTCCTTCCAGAAAAAAGCAGCATGCGAGTGTTAATCCATCAAAGCATAATTGCATAATTTTGCAGCTTTTTCAGTAGATGTGTTATGGCCCGTTTTCTGGGATAAAACGTTATATGCTGCAATTACTATAAATCATAATTACCAAAATGGCCCCTTTCGCGAACTAGATTTACTAAAACTTGGATGCCCAAGACAAATTTAGCAGCATCAGCTATTAACCGATTTATTAAAAACCCTGCCCTGTTTATTATAAACTCACAAATGTATTTTTTTTTTTTAACACTGTAGTTGTATCCACGATACAAAATAAAGAAATAGAAAAGACACAAATAATGCAGCTGTGTATCATTTATTTTAAGGCTGCATTCACACCTAAGCGTAGGCGATTTGCGTTTTTTTTTACTGCGATTTGCTGTGAAAAATTGCAGCGGTTTTTACCGCGACAAAACGTGGCGTTTATTATCGCGGTTTTGTACAGGTCATTGGCACCAATGGAAACAGCCCAAGCCGCCCGATTCGTGTGTCAAAAAAGGGTCTGGGACTTGGTTGAAATTCAGGCGTTCATTCGGCGTTTCGTTTTGCACAGAGTGGCCTAGATCCTCGTCTTCTGGGGTCCCTCGGCGGCTGTCTCGTCTCCTCCCCCCCATCAGCTAACCCCCTTCATGGAAAGCTCTCTCCCAAGGTAGGGGGCGCACTCCCGTGCTATAGCCGCCAAATGTATCACTCGGCCCCACCCCCGGCAAGCTGCGTCATTGATTTGATTGACAGCAGCGGGAGCCAATGGCTGCGCTGCTATCAATTAACCAATGAATGAGCCGAGAAGCCAGCGCTTTCACGGCACTGGTACTTCTAGGGGTCAGGTAAGTAAATGGGAGGGGCTGGGGGGCCGCTAATCCTCGGATGTTTTTTCACCTTAATGCATATAATGCATTAAGGTGAAAAAACATGTACCTTTACAACCCCTTTAATGCAGTTAGTGTACACACCAGATTTTGATATCAACCTTCTGCTGTTTCTAAGGATGGGTTCACACTATCTTCGTGTGCGGCTCAAAGCTAGGGTCGGGTGCGTCCCCGTTCACCATTTCAGCCCAAATGTTTGGCTGAATTCAGACCTGACACTGAAACGGACCAAAATACACACAGGACCCCTGTGCAAATTCGCACTGGAGCCACAGCACAGATATTTAAACAAGCTCCATAGAGAGACGGTCAAAATCTCCTGCTATGCGATTTGGATGTGACGAACGCACATCCAATTCGTAATACTGTAGTATGAACCCAGCCTAAATCAAATTCTGGCATCGGCAAGAAGCGGATACCTTGGTGCAGCTTCCAAGTATGGTGACTGAAGATTCTGTGCTGTACTCTGGAAACCACCTGCTGCATTTCCCTGGCATCAGGAATCTGAGAATATCAGTGCCAGTGCCACTCAGGCCTTCAACATTGACACCCAAAAAACGACCTTCCACTGCAGAAAAACAAATAGAAGGCTCAGGACCCAATGGGGTTGATTTACAGACAGTGCACCTTGCAAAGTGCAATTGCTTTATAGCTTTGTAAATAAGCAGAAGCTCTGCTGACTTCCATCATCCAATCATGTGCAAGCACAAATGCAGTTTTATTGGGTATTCCTCGCAAAGTGAAGCTTTACCTAATTTATTAAGCTCTGGTACATCTAGTACATTGAACGTTCTGTAAGTACACATCCTCAGAGCAGGCCCCCCGTGAGAGGAGTTTCAATGTTTGGGGGAATGTTATTACTTGTATGGAAGAGCCGAACTATACAGTCCTGACTCCAGAAATGTTTTCAGCATTGTCTCCCATCTGAATTACCCAGAATAGCAAACTTCTCAGAACTTTCTCTTTTTACATTTTAGAATTAGGCCAATCTTTGCGATTGAAACGCACCTTTGGGCCTAGGGCTAAGTTTCCACTAGTGCAGGGATCTCCAAACATTCTAAAGGGCCAGTTTATTGTCCTTCAGACTCTTGGAGGGCCGGACTTTGGCCAGCGGGGGTGAATATTTTCCTGGCATTAGTGGGAATAAACATCTGGTTTTTAGGGGGAGGAATAGTGCCCTATTGTTGGTATCATATGGAGGAATAGTGCACCATTAGTGGTGTCAATGGGAGAAATGGTGCTTCATTGTCGGAGTTAGATGGCAGAATAGTGTCTCGTATCATTGGGAGGGATAGTGCTCCAAGGGCCGGATAAAGGCAAGCAAAGGGCCACATCCGGCCCTCGGGCCACAGTTCGGAGACCACTGCACTAGTGCAACTCCAAAGTCACATGATTCAGAGCGTGACTTTAGTACAACTGTGGTGTGGCTTTGACTGCGACTTTGATCCAAATTTACACTCTGGGTCAGAGACGCATCAGAGTGGTGCAGATACCTTTTCAAGGTCGCTGCAACTTTAAAAAGTCGCATAGATTGGAACGGGTGCTAATGAAATCAATGGGCTGCGATTTGTAATACAACTTTGTGCATACAAAGTCAAGTAGCACTGGTGGAAACGGAGACTAAATCACACTGAATGATCTTGTGTATACATTTTTCTTTTTTGCAATTACTAACGGAACTGTAAGCTTTGTAGACCTGGGAATATTGGCTATATTGTAACTTCTACAAATCATATAGCAAATAGTGTGCCTCAGTTGACCGCTTCCTGTAGTACAAGCACTCATCGGCGCATGGAGGGACACATGGAGGGACGCATGGAGGGACGCATGGAGGGACGCATGGAGGGACGCATGGAGGGACGCATGGAGGGACGCATGGAGGGACGCATGGAATTCACAAAGCAAATGCTCCCAACGTTGCGCCGGCGTAGCGTATAGTTGTAGGCGTAAGTTAGCGTAAGTCAAAGTAGGTGGAAGTGGGCGTGATCCATTTAAATGAAGCATGACCCCATGCAAATGATGGGCTGAGCTTCAGACAAGTACTTCAAATGAACTGCGCATGCGTCGTACCTTGGACGCATCCCAGTGCGCATGCTCACAATCACGTCGAAACAACTGGCTAAGATACGTCGAATCACTGCCTACGACGTGAACGTAACCTACGCCAAGCCCTATTCACATACTACGTAAACTACTTAAAATTAGACAGCGTTCGTTCCCTGGTCCATGCCTTTGCATGAGTTGCACCTCCAATATGGGGAATAACTTTACGTCGAACGTAAACCTTACGCAAACAGCTTAAAACATGCGCTGGGCGCAAGTACGTTCGTGAATCGGCGTATCTCCCTCATTTGCATTGAAAATCAATGGGAGTGCCAAATGCGTCCAGCGTTCATATGCGCCGGCTTAGGCAAGTTACGTCGGTCGGGTGAAGTCATTTTTTAGGCATATCTTAGTTCTGTGGGCACGGCGCACCGATACGACGGCGCATATTTACACTTACGCAGCGTATCTCGAGATACATCAGTGTAAGTGCTTTGTGAATTCGGGCCATAGGGTTCTGATTATCCAAGTTTGTGTTAATCATTCTTGAGAAAACAGAAGTAATAGCCCTGCTTTAAGCATTTCTTTTTAGAATACTTAGAATTCAACTATTAAAGAGTTCGGAAAACCTCCAGACTATATTTTGAAGGACTATAGTCAGGACAGGGAAAAGTTATTGTTCTGCTACCTCTGGAGGGATAACCATTTTCAGGTGGGAAAATTATTTCAGGATCCAGTGTACATAAGGATGGTTAACAGTATCAACTCAAGGAGGGTGTCAAAATGTGGTAAACCCTACCAACTGACCCCAAGGGAAGAGATGATAAATATGGGTCCTGAGTGGTAAAATATATTCATGATTGGGAATGTTGGACTGGGAAGAAGTTTTTTAAGAGAGGTACATTTAAACTTAAAGGAGTTGTAAAAGAAAACATTTTTTGCTGAAATGACTGTTTACAGGGTATAGAGACATAATAAGATTCATTTTAAAAATGATTTTAAATAGATAAATAGATATTTAGATAAAAATCAATCATATAATGTGCCTGCAGTTTCAGTTTCATTTTTAATCTAGTTTCATGTTTCTGTGAAGTACAGAGACACACAGAACAACAACAAACACAGGGCAGTGTTTGTTTTTAAAATGAATCTGATTGGTTCGGAGGGGTTTTAGACACACAGTAAACACACCTCCTTGATCAGGGACCACAGAAAGAAGCTCCCATGAGTTTTTTTTATAAGGAAACAGACAAGCAGGAAGTGTGGAGATCAGAGAAGGATTAAAGCAACTTCAAAGCAAAAAGGAACAATGAGGACATGAAACCAGGATTGCAGTGAGGTAAAGGAAGCTATTTAGCTAAAAAATGTTTTTCCTCTAGTGACCCTTTAAAGGGGTTGTAGCTTTGTGTTTTATCACCTTAATGCATCTTGCCCCCCCCCCCTGAGCCCCCGTTTTACTTACCAGAGACCCGAAACTCCTTGGGCACGATCCCGCGTTGCTTTCACCAAGCTCTAGTCAGCTCTTCATTGGATTATTGATAGCAGCTCAGCCATTGGCTCCTGCTGTTGTCAATCAAATCAATAACGCGGCGCCGGGGCCAAGGCTAATACTTGATGGCTATGGACGGCGAGTGTATCACACGGGAGCGCGCCCCCAAGGTAACCCCCTCGGGAGAGAGCTTCCCAGAGGGGGTTAGCTCTTGCAGGGGAGGAGCTGCGAGAGCCGCCGTGGGACCCCAGAAGAGGATGTTCGGGGCCACTCTGTGCAAAACGAACTGCACAGTGGAGGTGAGTGTGACATGTTTGTTTAAAAACAAACAAAAAACAAAAAAACAAACCCATAGTGTAGGAGGATCTGTGCAGTGCTCGTCACAAAAAGATGATGCGCGAATATGAATTAGTAGCTTGGAGTATATGGATGCTGGAGTCAGTGAATAGGGCAGAAGAAGTGAATGTTTTTACTATGGTATTAAATGACAAATCATTCCAAACAATGCTTGAACGCAAGGACATGCGGAAACAAAGTTGTGACAGTGATGATCAGGGGGACAAGGAGCAATTGTCAGGAGTCAGGACTTGGGCCCTATGCAGTTGCCCAGTCCTCGTCAGCAAAGTTCTCAGGTGTTGACATGAACTGTCACCTTTTAAGTGGCTGCCAGGGTATGTAAATTTATGAGCACGTGTGTGTATATATATATATATTTTTTTTTTTACAGGAAAATTGGGTACTTAATATATTTTATGGTATTATGAGATATAAGCCTGGGTTGTGCTTACAAAAGTTTGTGTTATATGCAGGGCACTTAAAGGGATTGTAAAGGAATTTATTTTTTTCCCTAAATAGCTTCCTTTACCTTAGTGCAGTCCTCCTCCACTTACCTCATCCTTCCATTTTGTTTTTAAATGTCCTAATTTCTTCTGAGAAATGCTCACTTCCTGTTCTTCTGTCTGTAACTCACCACCGCAATGCAAGGCTTTCTCCCTGGTGTGGAGAAAGCCTCTTGAGGGGGAGGGTGCGAGCAGGAGAGTCAGGACGCCCTAACACACAGCTCCTTTCTCTATCTGCAAAGTAGAGAGTGTCCTGACTTGCCTGCTCGCCCCTCCCCCCTCAAGAGGCTTTCTTCACACCAGGGAGAAAGCCTCGCATTACAACCCCTTTAAGTGCACCCTTTGTCTCAGAACGGTTGTGGAATGTAGGTGGACTCCTTATCACCATAGCTTAACCACTTCAATACAGGGCATTGTCACCCCCTTCCTGCCCAGGCCAATTTTTAGTTTTCAGCGCTGTCGCATTTTAAAGTGACAATTGCGCGGTCATGCAACACTGTACCCAAATTATTTTTTCCCCACAAATAGAGATTTCATTTGGTGGTATTTGATCACCTCTGCAGTTCTTATTTTTTGCACTATAAACAAAAGAAGAGTGACAAGTTTGAAAAAAAAAACACAATATTTTTTACTTTTTGCTATAATAAATATCCCAATAAAAAAATTATGGTTTTCTCAGTTTAGGCCGATATGTATTCTTCTACAATGGTTTGCGAAAAAGTTATAGCATCTACAAAATAGGGGATAGATTTATGGCATTTTTTTTATTATTAAAAGCCGCGATCTGCGATTTTTATCGTAACTGACATTGCGGCGGACACATTTTTGGGACCATTCACATTTATACAGCGATCAGTGCTATACAAATGCACCGATTACTGTGTAAATGTCACTGGAAGGGAAGGGGTTAACACTAGGGGGCGATCAAGGAGTTAATTGTGTTACCTAGGGAGTGATTCTAACTGTAGTGGGAGGGGACTCACAAGGGGAGGAGACCGATCCGTGTTCTTCTGTACTGGGAACACACCATCGGTCTCCTCTCACCTGACAGGACATAGATCTGTGTTTACAAACACACAGATCCACGGTCCTGCTCTGTTATCTGGCAATCGTGGGTACCCGGCGAACATCGCGTCCGCTGGGCACGTGCACCGCCTCCCGAGCGACTTGGCACGCGCCCGCCCCCTAGACGGCCGAGGAGGCCCAGGATGTCAAATGACGCTTGCCCAGGATGGGAGATCCCTCCTGCGGGATTCATATCATTATGGGCGGGTAGGGAAGTGGTTAAGTGGCTTTGAGATGTAAAGTGGGCTGACTGTTCATATCAGGAGGCTAATGAACGTAAATATGCTGGAGACATGGGGTCACCATATATCTTGTGTAAGAAGCATGGTAGCCCAGTAGGATTTCAGCCAATCAGGATTCAATTCCACTTCTGGACAAATTAAAGTATTCCGTGGGCTGATTGGTGGGGGTGGGTATAGAGAGAACATAAAATCAAAACTCCCATCGATTCCTCTCTCTCTCTTTGGCCCAGCTCGATGGGTAACGTAAGGTTTTTCTGTGTATTGGATTTTCATTGCTTTCTTTGGGTAGAACTTCCTCCTTCTGTAATTGTCTTTTTCATTAGCAACACTGGATTTGTAACATTACTGATTTTAAAGTTTTCACATCCACGCTATACTTGGTTATAATTGATTAATCAAATGTTTTTCTGTATGAAATAAATTGGATCTTTATATTTTGGCACCGTTATTTTTTATTTTTTTGTTATAGCTGCAAAAGCATAGGTTAGACTTTATAGACACAAGGTTGTAATTACTTATGGTATATACCGTTAAGTGAATATAAGGTAGGTAAAAATCGCAATAACACCGATGCAGTTCAATGCCATTATAATGAAGTGTCTCTTAGGAATATTTATCAGAAATGTGCCACCACTTATAGTAACTCCCCAAAAATAGTAATGCTAGGAAGTAGAATTTAAAGGGGCTGTAAACCTTGTATTTTTTTTCACTTTAATGCATCTTCTTATGCATTAAAGAAGTAGTAAAGCCTCTGAAAAAAAATACACCCTGCAAGACAAAAATATACACCCTGCATAGCATATTAGCTCATTTCCTGAGATTGAAGCCCCCGCAGCGGTCCTCGTTCCCCTTCCTCCGTCGCCATTTCTTCCAGAGTGACTTCCTGGTATCGACGCTCTGGCACTGTGACTGGCCGGAGCCGCGATGTGCCGTAGACATCGGTGACGTCTTTTTTACAAATATCTCCTAAACCGTGTAGGTTTAGGAGATATTTCTTTGCACCTACAGGTAAGCCTTAATATAGCTTACCTGTAGGTAAAAATGGTTTGTAAACCATCACTCCAAGCTGTGTTACAATTAATTGAACGAATGGGGGGATACTCGGGTCTGCGTATAAATTGGGACAAATCCCAAATTCTTCCAATAGATGTGTTTCCCCACCTTTCACAAGCCCCCCTCTACCACTTGCTAGGGTATCCAAAATTAAGTATTTGGGGGTGGAGGTGACTAGGGACCTAGTTGACTATACACCCATGAATGTAGCACCACTGTTTGAATTGCATAAAAGAAATCCCCAGACGTGGTCCAGACTACCCTTGGGGTAGTATAATACTACCCAAGATTCTATACCTAGTGTGGCATGCCCCCCTTTATATCCCCTTAAAGCTTTTTAACCACTTCAGCCCCGGAAGGATTTACCCCCTTCCTGACCAGAGCACTTTTTGTGATTCGGCACTGCGTTGTTTTAACTGACAATTGCGCGGTCGTGCGACGTGGCTCCCAAACAAAATTGGCGTCCTTTTTTTCCCACAAATAGAGCTTTCTTTTGGTGGTATTTGATCATCTCTGCGGTTTTAATTTTTTGCGCTATAAACAAAAATAGAGCGACTATTTTGAAAAAAATGCAATATTTTTTACATTTTGCTATAATAAATATCCCCCAAAAATATCTAAAAAAAAACATTTTGTTTTCCTCAGTTTAGGCCGATACGTATTCTTCTACATATTTTTCATAAAAAAAAAAAAAAAAAAAAAAAAAATCGCAATTAGTGTTTATTGATTGGTTTGCGCAAAATTTATAGCGTTTAAAAAAAGGGGGTCGTTTAATGACATTTTTATTAATAATTTTTTTTACTAGTAATGGCGGCGATCAGCGTTTTTTTTCAGCACCGAGACATTATGGCGGACACATCGGACAATTTTGACACATTTTTGGGACCATTGGCATTTTTATAGCGATCAATGCTATAAAAAATGCATTGGATTACATTAAAAATGCCTTTGGCAGTGAAGGGGTTAACACTAGGGGGCAGGGAAGGGGTTGAGTGTGTTCCTGGGTGTGTTCTAACTGTATAGGGGGGTGGACTCACTAGGGGGAATCACTGATCTTCTGTTCATACATTATATGAACAGGAGATCAGCATTTCCCCCGCTGACAGGACCGAGAGCTTTGGGCCAGATTCTCGTAGATGCGCGCCTAATTATGCAGGCGTTGCGCATCTCAGATGCACTACGCTGACGTAACACGGAGTGGCAAGTACCGTATTCCCTAAGTAAATGCGCTCCAAGATGCGCCTGCGTCGCGTAAAATCATGGGCGTAATCCGGCGCAACTCCAAAGTAGGAGGAAAGTGGGCGTGTTGCATTATAATGAAGCGTGACCCCATGCAAATGCAGGCCGGGACGAACGGAGCATGCGCCGTGACATGGATGACCCGCGCCGTGACATGGATGACCCGCGCCGTGACGTGGATGCCTTCTGCGCATGCGCAAAGCCTCCCTACGATGCGCCGGCGCAGGGTATATAATGCGCCCACACATGCGCCCGTGCAGCGCAAACGTCTCCCATTTTTTTGATAGTGACGGCCAAAGTTTGTGCTGGACAAGATGACAACCGCGGTTAAGGAGAGGAGGAAGAAGAATTTCTCCCCAGAGGAGAGGGCCATTGTCGTCAGGGCCATGGAGAAGTATGACTCGCGGCTCCATGGTGCTGACAGTGCCCGGACCAGCAAGTCCCGGAGGGATCAGATTTTAATGAGGGTCGCGTGCCAGGTCAATGCCCTCTCTCATGAGGTCCGGACACCGCAGGACATTCAGAAGAAAATGAATGACCTGCGGCGTCATGTGAAGGGCAAGCTGGCTGCCATAGCTCGGCATGCCAGGGGCACTGGAGGGGGCCCACCCTGCCCTGTCCGCCTGAGTGAGGAGGAGAAGGTGGTTGCCCGCTGCCTGCAGACGGAGCAGGTAGAGGGAGTTGGGGGCTATGAGTCCCAGAAGCCAGCCGTGAGGACAGGTAAGTGTGTTTTAGATTCTATCTGTTGTGTACATGTATGGGGGTGGAAGGGAACATGTGCCAAGTGTGTGGGTCCACCAACATGGGCATCTTTTGTGTCATCCACAGATGTGCAGGAGGGAGCGGGGCCATCTGTTGATGCCAGGGCCCATCAGGATCCATCCCCTGAAGATACAGTCCCTCTGGCTGCCCCCCTGGAACAGGACTTGGAGGGAAGTGGGCACACCTCAACAGAGGAGGTGGTTGAGGAGGGTGTGGTAGTCCAGGACCAGGCCCTCTATGTTGTTGTGGAGGAGGATGGTGGGTTGGCCGGACCAGCCCAGGCTATTCCTCTACCTGTAGCGAACCCCTCAGTGTCCCCCTCCAACCTCTCCAGTCCCTCTCTTTCCCCCCCCCTCATCTCCGGCCCCTCAACATCCTCCCCTTATGCCCGGTCCCCTGCCACTCCCCGCAAGGCGACGTGCAAGACCAGGAGTGTATCCAAGGTCCTGCCGGAAGAGCTGGTCAGACAGCAGGACCAGCAAAATCAGCACCTGGCCGAGGTCGTGGAGGAGATGAGGCGCCTGGCCGACAGCCTGGCATCCTCGGACAATATTACAGATGCCATCCAGGATGTTGCTGTTAACAGCGCAGCAACGCTGACCAGCTTGGGGGAGCTGCAGGAAAACACCTCGGAACATGTGGGGGAGGTTCATGCCCTGCGCCTTGCTGTCGAGGCGCAGACTGCTGTGCAGACCCGCATAGCGGTTGCCCTGGAGGGCATGCAGGCAGCCAGGGAGGGACGTGGGGATGCTCCTCCTCAACCTGCTGCCCCCCCCCCCATCTGTGGCTGCCCCCAGGCAAGTGAGGGGCAGGACCCGTGGCACCAGGCAGAGCCCCCGCCAGGCCCATTAATTTTATTTTTCTTTATTATTATGCTCTGGATAAGAGCTTTTTTTTATTTTTTATTATGCTCTGGATAAGAGCTTTTTTTTATTTTTTATTATGCTCTGGATAAGAGCTTTTTTTATTTTTTATTATGCTCTGGATAAGAGCTTTTTTTATTTTTTATTATGCTCTGGATAAGAGCTTTTTTTATTTTTTTTTGGATACTGAACACGGTGCAGTGTGAATGGTGTGTGAATGTGAGAGGGTGGCACTCCTGACAGTAAGGGGTGTCACCCTCGGCCGTGGTGGTGAAGTTAACCCCACGGCTGTATGAATGATGTGTGAAAGGTGTATGAATGGACAGCAACATCATTGGGGCCTTGACGTGGCGTTGCTGCTCCCAAGGCCTACATGCTGGACTTGGGCTAATCCAATGCGATGTGCATGTGGTGTGTGTGATCTAGGGACATCAGTGGTGTACACGCGTGCATTGTCTGTGTGCCATGCTGTATGTGTGTGTTTAACGGTCAAAGATTCTTAACACGAGGACCCTCCTGACTGCTCTTCCATCAGCTGACGGGGTCTCCTCTGGCGGGGGGGGGCTGTGTGGTTGGGGGGTCAGGTCATCACGTAGGGCAATGTGCAGGCCCTTTCGCATGGCAAAGTTGTGCAGAATACAACATGCACCAATGATCTGACCCACAAAGTTGGGGGAATACAATAGGGCCCCCCCAGACTTATCCAGGCATCGGAAACGGGACTTCAGGAGGCCAAATGTGCGCTCCACCACTGCACGGGTTTTGATGTGTGCTTCATTGTATCTTCTCTCTCCTCTGGTTTGGGGGTTCCGGAAAGGAGTCATGATATGGGGTCCCAGTGTATATGCAGAGTCACCTGTAAGGGAAAAGACAGGAGGATGGTAGTCATGCATGTGCCACTTCTGTTGTGCATCATGGGAGGGGATAGTCATGGCTGCCACCCATGTCACTCACCAACCAGCCAGCTGTCCCCATACATGTCCTGCTCAAAATCTTCTGGGATGTTGCTTTGACGGTAGATGTAGCTGTCATGGCTGGACCCGGGGTCTTTGGCACGGACGTGCCATATGAGGTATTTGGCATCGGCTATCACCTGTACGTTGATGGAATGCCAATGCTTCCGATTGCGGTATATGTGCTCTGTGGCACTGGGGGGCTGGAGTGCCACATGTGTGCAATCAATGGCCCCGATGGTGCGTGGGAATCCGTCAATTCTGTAGAAATCTGTCATTGCCTTCTGCCGCAGGTGCTCAGTGGTGGGTCTGATGAACTGGTTGGACATGCGTCTGAGGATTGCGGGGACAACCTGGTGCAGACATCTGCTTATGCTGGTTTGTGACATCCCAGCCACAACTCCACTTGTACGCTGGAATGATCCACTGGCAAGGAAATGCAGTGTTGCCAGTACCTTCACCAGTGGCTGCAGTGCACGTGAGCGGTATGTCTGGCTGGTGATGTCATCCTGCAGGGCTGTGGTTATTTCCAGGATGGCAGCAGGGCTGAATCTGAAGATGCGATACACCTCCTCATCACCCATGCCAAAGAGCCTCATGCGCGCTCGGTAGATCCTCTCACGTGCCCCCCTCCTCCTACTCCTCCTTCTATGCGCCTCTTCCTCTGCATACCTTAGTAGTGATAAGACCATGGCTGGCCCTGGCATCATTGGCATACGAATGTCTTGTCCAGTAAGTGTGATTGCTCAGCTAGTCCGTTACGGTGCTGCTGTAGTTGCTCTCCAGCTGACTTGCACACGGCCTTGAGCAAAGTTACCCGTGCTTTTATGAGGGGTATGTTTACTCAAGGCTTTCGAGTTACGCGCACCACGAGTAGCCAACGCCGGACGCGCGTAGTTTCGGGAATACGCGCATCTCCCTCATTTGCATATTTGCATGCTAATTCAATGGGAACTGAATATTTTTCATGCGTAACTATGCGCCTACGCCGCGCTAGCTTAATGCATTTTCGCCGCAGAGACGGAAACAAATTTCGCGCGTATGTGGTTCTGTGTTTACCGCGCATCGATACGCAGGCGAACATTTACTATTACGCCGCGCATATACATTTACGCAGGCGTAGCGCCTCTGAGAATCTGGCCCTTTGTGTTTACACACATACCTCCCGTTCCCCGCTCTGTAACGAACGAGCGCGCGTGCCCTAGCGGCCGAAAAAGATAGGACGTAGAGCTACATGCTCTCGCCCAGCAGTGCCACCGTCCCGCCGTATAACTGTGGTGGGCGGTCGGCAAGCAGTTAAACAGATGGAAGCCATTCTTAACTCATTAGTTTGGGGTAATGGTAGACACAAATTAACTTGGCAAATCTTAAAAGAACCCAACTGATATGGGGGGTGTATCCCTCCCGGACCTACAAGACTACTACCTGGCCTCGCAAC
This sequence comes from Rana kukunoris, assembly GCA_029574335.1. Classification (NCBI taxonomy): domain Eukaryota; kingdom Metazoa; phylum Chordata; class Amphibia; order Anura; family Ranidae; genus Rana; species Rana kukunoris. Next base: position 673,313,242 of record CM056049.1, on the reverse strand, counting down.
TATCTCACATGTATCATTTCCACACGTCGGAAAAGCAGCGCTACAGATCCTTAGTTTGTGACAAACCGGGTCATCCGACATACACATTGTTATTGGTTATCATTTATGTTTCAAAATAACTCAAAGAAGCTGATTGGATGTTAGGGTCAAAGAGAAACCCAACATATTATTCAAAATATATCAGGCTCTTACATATTGTGCCCTAGGGTGACAACGCTCACTCACTACAACATTAGTAGATGCATACACTGGAGGAATCCCTGCTCTGCTCAGAGCATTCTATACCAGATACCATTCTTGCTTTCACAGTCTCTTGGCATCGACCATACTGAAGAGCGTGTTTTTCTACATTTAGAAGAAGTCCACACTGCAGGCAAAGTTTCAAAACTGGCCACAACCAGCTTTATTGCGCTTTCAGTGTCAGAAAACGCACAATCAGCAGTATCAATAACTAGCAGCTTTTTCACATCAACAAAACACAGCACATAAAAGTAAATCTTAGCCAGTCTGGCTTCAACTACACATGAAACTTCCTTTCTAGAAGGAAAATAAAATCTTTCATCCAGGTCCCCCAAAAAAACAGCAGTACTTACTTGCAAAGCTGCACAGTTTCTCTCTGTAGAGCAACACGAGCTAGCTTTTCTAAAGTCTGGATCAGACAATTGTGAAGGCAGCTGCCCGATTTATTATCTATCACAGTAGCAAGATAACTGCAGGTTTGAATAAATACGATTTTTTGTACTCACCCTAAAATCTCTTTCTCTGTCGTCCATGGACGAACACAGCCTACAAAGTCTTGACATATGGGTTATGTTCCTGTTCATAGGAGAGGACTAGGGACAGGGCCGGCCTTAGGTGCTCAGGCGCTCTGTGCAAGCTAATCCTGTGGCTCCGCCCCCCATCTTCACAGTGGAGTGGTCGAAACGGGATGGCAGGCTGGTGGCAATTTGCATGTGAGTAACTGACTGCCACTCACATTCTGTGAGCTGTGATGGCCGCAGGACGCCCCTGTAGCCCATGGCGCCCTGTGCGGCCGCACAGCTCGCACACCCCAAAGGCCGGAGAACATGTTAGATATTTAAATACATGTTACTTTAAAAGAGTTGAACAGCCCCGTCCAGGGGGCGGTCCCTCCGGACATAAACCTCCTCCCTGCAGCATGCAGCCTCAGTTCGTAACAAGCAGTACAAACCTAAAAAGGAGGGGTGGGTGCTGTGTCCGTCCATGGACGACAGAGAAACGGATTTTACAGTACAAAAAATCCTATTTTCTCTCATCGTCCATGGACGAACACAGCCTTCAAAGTCTTGACATATGGGACGTCCCCAAGCAGTGTCAAAAAACGAGGGGTTGGAACAGTATCAGTAAAAACAATTTAACTTCACCCCAAAACAAGCAGAGCTCCTCAACGGAGGAGTTGCAACTTTAAACAGCCGCCTGCAAAACCTTGCGGCTGAAGGAAGCATCTAAAGATGCACTCACATTAACCTTGTAAAATTTGGAAAAGGTGTGAACAGACGATCAAGTCGTCGCCTTACACACCTGTGAGACGCTTGATGTCGGAAGGACCAATTGCCCTGGTTGAATGTGCCGTGACCATGAGTCAAGTCCTGGGGAAAAAAGTGTGGAACTCCCACCTAAGATCCACTCACCCACTTAAAAAAAAAAAATGATACGCTCATATGCATAATTACTAAACCGCATGTTTTTTTTGTTTCCCGATCCACTGTACCTTAGTAATCCTTTAAGCAAGTTCTTTCTAAATCCCGCGATAACTCGCAGCAGACCTCCGCAATGTCTCCTTGGAACAATGACAAAAGCTCCCAGCAGATATTGCGGCATCGACGAAGTGACGGAATACCCGCACACTACCTGATGAACCCATTACAGGATGCGGCCAGTAACAAAGGATTACCAAGGTTCACCTGTCCCTGACAGTGACTCAAGCTGGGCATCGCCGCTTAGTGAAGGATTGGCTCTTGCGGCTCGGCTGCTCTTGGCTACTCTAGTCCTGCAAAGGTAACCGAGTTCCTGCTGTGTAAAAAGTGCAGGAACTTCGTTCCCACACATTACCGCAGGACTTGAGCCCTGGCCAAAGCTGAAATCTGTTTCTGATCTACTCCACACTGTAAAAACAGCAGGACCCTGTAAACCGAATACGTACATGGACGCCACCCCTCCTTGCACAAAGAGATGTAGGCCTTCTAGGTGCAATAGTAGATCTTCCTGGAAGAAGACTTCCGTGCCCTCAACATGGTTGAGATGACCAAGTCGGAAAGACCTTAGTACCTGGCTTTCAATAGCCATGCCGATAAAGCCAGCGACTGTAAAGCAGGGTGAAGTATGGGACCATGAGACAGAAGGTCCTCCTGCATTGGCAGCTGCCAGGGTGCATCTGCCACCAGGCGCACAAGATCGGTGTACCAAGGACGCGGAGGCCAACCCGGAGCGATTAGAATCATTGGGATCCCTTCGGCCTCCACTCTGCGGAGCAGCCGAGGAAGCAACTTTAATGGGGGAAAGGCATAAATTAGCCGATACTGACCTCACGGGGCCACTAACGCGCCCGACGCATCTGCCCAGGGATCTCTGGACCTGGCCACGAACCTCGACACTTTGCAGTTGAGGCGAAAGGCTAGGAGGATCCACGTCTGGTGTGCCCCACCTCCTGCAAAGGAGTTGAAACACCTCCGGATGCAATGACCATTCCCCTGGTCCAGCATCTGGCGACTCAGGTAATCCACCTGCCAGTTTTCTACGCCCGGAATGTAGACAGCCGACAGAGCCGGCACGCTTCTTTCCACCCGACGTAGGATGTGAGCGACCTCGGACGCTGCAGCCGAGCTCAGTGTTCCCCCCTGATGGTTGACATAAGTCACCGCCGCGGCATTGTCCAACTGAATCCTGATTGGGTGACCTTGCAACCTCCTCGACCACGAGGAGAGGCATAGCCTGATCGCACAAAGTTCCAGGACATTGATCGGCAAAGGGGATTCCTGTAAAGTCCAGTGACCCTGGGCCGACTGGACAACCCAGACACCCCCCCCAACCTGTGAGGCTGGCGTCCGTTGTAATCACCGTCCACTGGAAGGGAAGGAACGACTTCCTGGACCGAAGGAGCCAGGCATCTCAGCCACCAATTCAGAGAGACACTGACTAGGTGGCTTACCTGAATCTGGCGATCCAGAGACAATGGAGATTTGTTCCATTTGGACAGGATCTCCTTGTGCAATACTCGAGTGTGGAACTGGCCATACGGTACTGCCTCGAAGGAGGCTACCATCAGATACATGACTCGCATGCAAAAAACGGAGAGATGACCATTTGCGGGATGCCAACAGCTTCACAGCAGACTGAAGAGTCTGCAAATTTTCTAGGAGGAAGAAAGACTCTTGCCTCAACCCCAGGTGTTCCAAACAGTATACCAGGACCGACTTCTGAATGTTTAACACCCACCCGAATTCTCGGAGGGTCTGGCTGGCAATAGTCACATCCACCTCTAAATCTGAGCCAGAAGCTGCCTTTAGAAGAAGATCATCTAAGTAGCCCACAACGGCAATGCCTTGCTGTCTCAGCGAAGCTAGAATCGGTGCCAGCACCTTGGTGAAAACTCTTGGTGCTGACGCTAGGCCAAAGGGAAGAGCCACTAACTGATAGTGGTCTTCTTATATTGCAAAGCGCAAAAACCTCTGGAGTCCTGCGCAAATTGGGACATGCAAGTATGCGTCCTTAAAGTCCAAGGACACCAGAACGTCCCCTGGATGGAGCGCAGCCACCACAGAGCGAATGGATTTCAATGCAGAAGTTCCATACTCTCACAAAGGCATTTAGGGCTTTGAGGTCCAAGATTGGATGGACCCTGTCCTTCGAGACCACAAACAAATTTGAATAAATCAGCGAGGTAAATCCTGTGAGGTAAAACCTGTGATGTAAAATCTGTGATGTAAAAACTGAGCTGTGCTCCGTTCAGAAAGCCAGTGCTAGAGACTTCCCAGGAGACCGACCCCTACTCACAGAAAGCGGACCCCGGCGCCCCACAGGGACCTGGAGTCCCCCCACAGGTACACCCCGGGCAGGAGGGGAAAGAGCGACAGAGAGCAGGGAAAGAGGACAGAAGAACCCCATAATCCCGGGAATGCCCAGCTGTTCCATCCTGCCGAGGCAGCAGGAACTGTACTTACCTGTCCTTGCAAGGACATGCTGGTGCGTCCCTGACAGACCCACAACCGATGGTACGGAGTAGCTGTCAGCCCGGTCCACTGTGAGACAACAAAACAGCCCAGTCATATGTGGACCCTGGAGCAAAAAGCCAACCGGCCACCCCAGGGGTTATGTCGTGGCAGACCCATCGCTTAGTTAAGGTGTGCTCACGCTCGATGGCCGGACTGGGAAGGCTACAAGGATCTATATATCCAGCCTGTCGAAGAGTCTAAAAAAAAATTAAAAATAAAAAACATTTCTTCAGGGTGCTGGGCCCAAAGGGAGCCCCGTCCCTCTCCTCTGCTAGGCAGGAAAAAAAACTGAGGCTGCATGCTGCAGGAAGGAGGGCTATGTCCGGGGGAACCACCCCCTGGGTGGGGCTGTTCAACTCTGTTAAAGTAACATGTATTTAAATATCCAACATGTTCTGCCTAGTCCTCTCCTACGAATAGGAACATAACCCATATGTCAAGAATTTGAAGGCCGTGTCCGTCCATGGACGATAAGAGAAAAGAAACTAGCTGAAATGCCATAGTCCGTTCCAATGCTAGGTTAAAGAAAACACAGAATGCTATACCATATAAAAACAGCATAATACAATACCACATCAGAAGAGAAAACCAGAATAAAACCTAATATTGGGAGAGCTCAGTAAGTATAAATATCGAAAAATAACCAAACCAAAGTATCTGCCCTCTTTCACCTAGTCGTTTTCAAATGCTTAAACATGGAAAACAAAAAGTGAACTGGGCATAGTGTAGAGAATATATTTTTAATGGTTAAAACACAATGGGGAGGAGGGTGGAGATTTAGTAAACCTGGGGCAGACAGAATATGGAGCGGTGGTGCATAGCAACCAATCAGCTTCTAACCTTAATTTATGCGCCCTACTAATGCGTGTACTCTGACCTCTTATTTGTTTTAACCTTCCTTTTGTATATGCCTTGTTTATACAGATTTGTATCACCATTCATTTCTTTAATAAAAGTTTGTAAACAAAATTTTCAAAGCTTAAAGTCATACTAAAGGTTAAAATTGTATTATTTAAAAATAACAAACATGTTATACTTACCTCCACTGTGCAGCTCGTTTTACACAGAGTGGCCCAGAACGGCCGTCTTCTGGGGTCCCTCGGCGGTGCTCTTCGCACCTCCATGCAATAGCTAACCCCCTCTGGGAAGCTCTCTCCCGAGCGGGTTACCTTGCAACGCGCTCCCTTGTCATAAACTCTACGTCCATAGTCACCGATCGGTGTCATAGTCACGGTTCTGCCCCCCGCATCATTGGATTTGATTGACAGCAGCGCAAGCCAATGGTTGCGCTGCTATCAATCTATCCAATGAAGAGCCGAGAATCCTGGGCAAAGATTGTGCGTGTTTGAGACGCTGGACTTTCCAGGGCTTGGGGGGGGGTAACCGTCAGATGTTTTTTCACCCTAATGCATAGACGAATTAAGATGAAAAAACATATGAACCTTTACAACTGCTTTAAGGCCCATTTCACACTACTTCAACTTCAAAGTCACGCGATCTTGTCCACAATTTCAGAGAGACTTCAGGTCTATGAGCAGAACTTGCATTAAAGTCGGACCAAAATAGTGCTGAAACTACTTTGAAGTAGGCACAACTTGAAGTTTTACTAATATGAATGGTATTCTTCAGAAATCATTGGGAACAACTTGTCATACGACTTTGCAGTCGTATAAGTTGTACAAGTGTGAAAGGGGCCTAACTGAGCAAGCTGAAGATGTTGATTGGTTACCACGTACAGCTGCTCCAGATTCTGTCTGCTTCAGTTTTGGTATATTCCACTCAATGTAATTCTCTGCGCTGAACTTATCCCTTTCAAAGAGACGCCTCTGGCTGACTGGAATCTACATCAAGGACAGACATCAAGCACAGGATGTATCAGTATTAATGGACTAATGTTAGCACCTGAAGGCCATTAAACCTCAGCGACCACATTTTATCGAATAAAGTAGCAAGATTTCTGATAACTGTATATTCTTAAAACCATATATGGCTCTTCATATTGTACTGTGCCAAAGGGGTGCCAACACTAACTCGGTTATTCCACTGGGGTTTAACAAATATGTTGGATGGCACTGCTTTCTTTTGGTGAGATTTGGCAGATCTGTCAGCACTTACTCTGGAGGTTAAGGTGATTTTAGACTTTGGGATTCAAGTTTTACAGTGGAAATGGAATTCCATTCTATGTCTAACTAAGCCTTAAACCGCTCCCACCCCTCTTCCAACTGGTATTTTAACTACCCCGTAGAAAAAAAGATACTTCTAGTTACCCATTATTAGGGTTGTCCAGATACCGATACTAGTATCGGTATCGGGACCGATACCGAGTATTTGCGGGAGTACTTGTACTCGCGCAAATGCTCCCGATGCCTGGCCGAATACTTTTTTTGTATTTATCAACATGTTCTGTGAAAATTCTTTGAGTTTTTTACTACTGCGTGACAAGCAAATAAAACATTTTTATTCATTTTTACTCATTTTTATTCTTTTATAATGTCTTGAGTTAGAGTTCTTCATAATTCTAAAGAAAATATCCTTAGTCTGTATTGTGGTTTGAAAACTGTCACATGACATTTAAAAAAAGTATCGGTATTCGGTATCGGCAAGTACATTAAAAAAAGTATCGTTACTTGTACTCGGTCCTAAAAAAGTGGTATCGGGACAACCCTACCCATTATTTGCTCCGGTCACATGATCTGGCTTCAGGATAGAGGAGAGATGTAGTGGTGTCACCCATAGACTTACTATGGGGCATCCCTTGTTTACTATCCTTCCTCTACCCTGAAGCTGACACTGGGAGATGATCATGTGACCAGACCGGAGCATGCTGAGAATAGGTAAACATAAGCATCTTCCTTCTCCAGTTAGAACAGCACAAGGGTGGTAAGAGCAGTTTTAGGCTTACTTAGGTATAGACTTGTATTCCACTTTAAAGTATAAGTCCATTCAAATCCCATGTAAACTTAAACCTGCTCCCACCCCTATTCTAAGCCTTATACTAACGTCCCTGTAAATTAAAAATCTGTATTCTTATTCTTCCTATTTTGAGGACACTCCGGTCCAATCAATTGATTGGCTTCCAGCACCAGCTTCAAGGTGGAGGGATAGCCGACAATGGACGCCCCATAGTAAGTCTATGGTTGCTGTCACTGCATAGGCATTGCAGCTGTGGCCGTGAGCTTTACTTTTCTCCTTTCCATATTGCAAGAAAAGATTCCCATATTCTGTACTGTGTAAGCTGTGCTATTAATCCCCATGGTGGAAAAGAGGAGTTGGCACAGGCACCTTTGCTTCTATTCAATTGCAACAATAGATTGTGACTTTAAAACAGGGGTCTCCAAGTTTTCTAAACAAAGGGTAAATTTACTGTCCTTCAAAAGGTCCTGGTGTCAGAGGGAGTAAACAATCCTGTGCCATCATTGGTGTCAACGGGGGAGGAATCTTGCACTATCATTGGTGTCAATAGAAGGAACTATGCACCATCATCGGTGTCAGCGGAGGGAAAAATGCCCCAAAGGCCAGATAAAAACAAACAAAGGTGCCGCATCCTGCCCAAAGTTTGGCAACCACTGATTTGAAGCACTGAAGCCAATGTATGACAAGGGCAAATACAAGAAAAAATAGTTACACATACCAACTTCTTACTGTCATTTCTGCAGTGAAAAACAGGTTGTAATGAGCAAAAACCAATTTTCTTTTGCCTACTTTTTTGTACATAAGACCCATAATTTGCTCTTTAAATAGACTGGGTTTCATAAGATTATCAACCAATTACAAAGGAGTAATGATAGTTGAGCAATGCGCTCTTACCTTGTGCTAGTTATAATATCTCCTTTAGCCGTGGCATCCAAGCAGGCCTCTTCGGTATGCTGTGTTTGCCTGTTATTCTCGTCACGGTCTTTCCTTTTTAACACTCCCTTCAGTTGCGGACTTGAGGCCCCCACAGCCTCTTCAGAGTCACTGTCCATCCCTATTTGTGAACCTGAGGTATGTGCCAGGCACTTAGAAGAGTTGGAGTGTCTTTGCTCCTGTCTGTCTTTTTCCAGCAACAAAACAGGGGGGGTTTCAATCAACACCTCTTTAGCAGACACTGCACACTCTCGTCTGTCTAAATGACCAATCTCTTTGGACTTTATTAAGCTATAGGAAGCATTTATCACTTTACCCGGTGAGCGAACAGTTAAGCTTTCCAAGCTATCCTCCCTTGTATCATCACAGCTACCACAACACACGCATGAATTAATTAAGCAGTTTGTGGCTGCTAAGGTAAGTTTGTGGGCCTCATCCCCTTCAAGACTTGTTAAAGGGTCTGAAGAAAGAGGGGAGTGACTGCAGGCTAAATCCGGAGACGTTTCCAGAGAAGCTGAAGTTGCACATGATTTGGGATTGAAGATTACAGTTGCTGAGATTTTCATTCCGCCAGTCCTGGTAGCTATCATTTCCGCCGTCTCTGCATCATCACCATTCACATCCCAGCCATTGAGGTATACCTGTGAATCGGTCATCTCTAAACAACTACAAGAGTTTTGGAGAGTAGCACTTGACATGAGTATTTTAGTTCCATCAATGTTGTTGTTATTGCTTATATCACTTTCCGTTTCCTTCAATTGATCAATGTGGTCCATATCCCCATTTTGTACAAGTGTGTCTTGGCACAGAGAAGTCTGCTTAGGTTTATAACAGGAATTGTTTACCCAAGAACTTGTATTTTCCGAGATTCTTCTTCTAGAAAGTCCATCCAAGGCTCCATCAAGGTCGTCCATGAAGAACACCCTATCCTCATCATCGAGTTGGTCTCTAGGACGTCTGCTTGGTGAGGCCTCGGTGCTGGAGCTAGCCCTGTGAGCAGGTGACTGACAGACACTTGGTGGAGAAAGTAAAGAGGACATTTCATCTCCAACTCTGTGGACCATCATATTAAGCTGCTCCAGCTCCTGCTCATCATACTGCATAGAGCAAGCCAGTTCTACCTCCGTGTTCTCAGTTTTTGAAGAAAGTGGTTCTTCTGAGGGTAAGGCAGCAATTAAGACAGGAGAGATTGCTGTGGGCACTTCTGGGTCAGACCGGACAGGAAACTCCATATCCTGTGATATGCAAAGGTTCCGCTCTAAAGTATGTAGCTCTTCCTCTGTTAATGTCTGCAGAAGATCTCTGCAAGGATGTGAAAAAGAGAAGAAGCAATTACTAAAAAGCACTGAAATTAACAGGCCATGCAAGGTAACTGTCACCTTTAAAAATGTTATGATAGTCTAAATGCACAATTTAACTTGCTATTTTATTTGTAAAGACAATACAATTGCAGGAATGGACATTAAGGCCCCATGCACACGAGAAGCAAAAGCAAACACTTCTAAACTCAAGTTTTCAAACGCAAAAACCGGCGTTCAAAACGCCCGTTTTTGCAGCGAATTTCGCGGCGTTTTGCCGCGTTTAGCGGCGTTTTACCGCGATTGCGGCTATCAGCGTTCAGAACCACTGAATTGTAGACCCTCCCAAAGCTTATATATTTAACCATTTCTGCAATTTTCAACAGAGAGAGCAGCAGCAGCAGAGAGAGCACTTGCATACATTCATTATTCTCCTTTGTGAAATGGATCCCATAATGAATATATGCCAAGAAATTGTTCTTACTTTGCACTTGATGAGGCTTCAACGCCGTCGCAAACTACGTGGACGACCCGTTCGCAGAGATCGTCGTCGCTATTGGACCCATCCGTTGATGGCACAGAGATTTTCAGTTGGGTATTTTACATTTCGAATTTTCAAAATTTCGAATTTTCGAAAATTCGAATTTTCGAAAACTCGAATTTTCGAAAATTCGAATTTTTGAAAATTCGAATTTTCAAAATTCGAATTTTCAAAATTCGAAATGTTAAAAATTCGAATTTTAAAAATTCGAATTTTTAAAAATTCGAAATTTAGAAAAATTCGAATTTTGGAAAATTCGAATTTTCGAAAATTCGAATTTTCGAAAATTCGAAATATTGAAAAATTCGAATTTTGAAAATTCGAATTTTGAAAATTCGAAATGTTAAAAATTCGAATTTTCAAAATTCGAATTTTTAAATATTCGAAATTTTCAAAATTCGGATTTTCAAAATTTCGAATTTTCGAAAATTCGAATTATGAAATTTCGAATTTTTCAATATTTCGAATTTTCGAAAATTCGAATTTTCGAAAATTCGAATTTTGAAATTTCGAAATTTCAAAATTCGAATTTTGAAATTTCGAAATTTCAAAATTCGAATTTTCGAAAATTCGAAATTTCAAAATTCGAATTTTCGAAAATTCGAAATGTGAAAATTCGAATTTTCGAAAATTCGAATTTTGAAAATTTCGAATTTTTCTAAATTTCGAATTTTTAAAAATTCGAATTTTGAAAATTCGAATTTTTAACATTTCGAATTTTCAAAATTCGAATTTTCCAATAAGTCTTTTTTTAAAGTAACATCTGAAGTAATTTTTGGAGATGTCACCTCTTCAACTTCTAACCAAAAATGAAGATTTTGGGAGGTGGCTTGTGGACAAAGGTCAGGAAAAACACATGTCTTGGGGTTGTCTGCTGGCTAGACAGCATGCCAGGCATTCATATGCAAATTAGACACTGATTAGATTAGTTGGGCTGAATGGAAATGCAGGTGGACAGATGTTGTTGAAAGTACAACATATAGGTTTAAATTCAAAAGGAAAATTTTGGAAAGTGCAATGCTGGTGGTGTATTGAATTATTGAATGAATATATATCATCTTTGAATTATCTGAATGATAGACATAATTTAAAACGATTAAAATAATTTTTTAACATTTTTTAATGATATTTCCCTATTTTATTATGTTAAAAATAGGGTTCCTTTAAAAACGCTTATAAACGCAAACGCGGCTAAACGCGGGTGCCGCGTTTAGACGCGTTTAGCGGCATTTAGCGTTTAAAACGCAAAAGCAAACGCTTCTGAACCCAAAATTTTGCGTTTGAAAAAACGGCCCTAAACCCAACTGCTTTTAACCGCCAAAAAACGTGATTGTGTGCATGGACACATAGGATAACATTAAATTGGTTCAGGGGCAGTTGAAAAAAATGCCCAAACGCCTCTGAACTCGAGTTTACCAGCGTCTCGTGTGCATGGGGCCTAAGTATATAGGACACCTAGCACAACATAGATTTTATGTTTTTGTTTTCCCCTCAAAGCTTTTATTACATTTTACTGAACCACTCCAATCAAAAAGTAAAGTCAAAATGCACAGGTTTAATGGACTCTAATTTCTAACCTGTATAAAGGGATCGGAAGATTTGTCCCAAAAAAAGCTCCGAAAAGCAAGGAAAAAGTGGGCAATTAGACTATCGCGGTACAGGTATATAAATTAGATATAGTATAAGACATGAATATAAAAGAGTAATACAGTTTTATTAAGAAAAATCAAATTACAGACAGTATCATTCATACAATATTAAAACCATTTAATGGCAGACCACAAGGATCACCATAAGAAAATGTGGGGACTTTTCTTATGGTTATCCTTGTGGTCTGCCATTAAATGGTTTTAATATTGTATGAATGTTACTGTCATTTGATTTTTATTAATAAAACTATTACTCTTTTATATTCATGTCTTATACTATATCTAATTTATATACCTGTACCGCGATAGTCCAATTGCCCACTTTTTCCTTGCTTTTCTGAGCTTTTTTGGGGACAAATCTTCCGATCCCTTTATACTAAAACTTCTGGATGATGGTACGACCAACTGTATTACAAATTATTTATTTATGTCTGAAGAGGAGATCTTTTTCTAATTTCTAACCTGTCTCCACTGAAACATACCCCTTTACTTCCCTATACATTTTCACCAATCAGCCATAACATTATGACCACTAACATGTAAAATGAATAACAGTGATAATTTTATAACAATATCACCTGAAAGTAGGCAGGATATATTAAGCAGGACGTGAAAATGTTGTCCCTGACGATGTGTTGAAAGCAGAAAAAATGGGCAAGCATAAAGATTTGAGTGACTCGGACAAGAGCCAAATTGTAACGGCTAGACAACTTAAGCAGGCCATACACCAGGGGTGCCCAACCTTTTGAAGAGCGAGGGCCACTTAACTAACTTGGCAGCCAGTCGAGGGCCACAATTAGCGGAGCAGATAGGTGACAGGACACGGCTACGCTATGGCCCTCCGATCCGCCTAGACAAAAGGGTATGAACTCCCTTCTGTTATTCGGATTGGAGGTAGGTGGGCGTAAACAAACATGTGTCGCTCTGTAGAGGTGAATTGAGGGTCCCATTTGGTCGGGCTGATCTTGTGAGAAGGGCCTAAGACTGGAAGAGGAAGCATCGGCTTATGGGGCTCTGTTCCGCAGCTGCTTTCTTCCTCTACCACCAGCTTCATTCACAACACTGATGCTGTGGTATGGCGGGTTGGCAACATGCGATCTGGGCTTGCCAACCCACCATTCCAGAGCAGGAGGTCGCGGGCCACATTAGAGGCTCCTGCCATACATAGTCGAATTTCGAACAAATTTTCATTTCAAAATCTGAAAGTTTTTTTCTTTTGTGATCAAATGATGCCACCATTGATTTTCGAAATTCGGACGACAAAACCTTCATGTTGCCGGGAGTATTCGTTTCTCTCCGGGAATATTCATTTCTCTCCGGGGATTTTCTTTTCTTACACATGCACATTTTTTTTTCTATTAAATTTCTCGCACGATTCTCCCATCATTGATCAGAAAATCGTCAGTTTTTCAGAAAATTTCCAACATGTCGGATTTCTCAAAATTGTTTGTCGCACGAAAATCGGCTGTTGCTGCAGCCCACTAACGGTGCGAAATTTGTACGAAAATTCTTTGATACGATTTTCGCAAGAAAATTCTTTTGAAATTCGAACCGTGTATGACCGGCATTAGTCAGAGCAACTCTGACCAAACCTGTAAAAGAATGTCATTGTAAAAGCTACTACACTAAGCTGCACGTTACTTAAATGACTGCAATATACAGCAAAGCTCTGAAAAGCACAGTGAACATACTCTGGACCACAAAACAGAATGTTTAGGTGTTCCTTTAAAATACAATTGTCTAGATCAGTGGTCTTTAAACTGTTTGCTTCCCTTTATGCGGCCCTTGGGCACTATACCTCTCATCGATTTCCTTTTATTGGCACCATTGATAAGGCACAGTCCCCCCCCCCCCATCAACACCACTCTCATTGATGACAACAGTCAGTGGGGCACTATTCCTTTCACTGACACCAATGACAGGCTATTAGGGTTGTCCAGATACCGATACTAGTATCGGTATCGGGACCGATACCGAGTATTTGCGGGAGTACTTGTACTCGTGCAAATGCTTCCGATACCTAAATAGAATACTTTTTTTGTATTTATCAACATGTTCTGTGAAAATTCTTTGAGTTTTTTACTACTGCGTGACAAGAAAAGAAAAATGTTTTATTCATTTTTACTAATTTTAATTCTTTTATAATGTCTTGAGTTAGAGTTCTTCATAATTCTAAAGAAAATATCCTTAGTCTGTATTGTGGTTTGAAAACTGTCACATGACATTTAAAAAAAGTATCGGTATTCGGTATCGGCGAGTACATGAAAAAAAGTATCGGTACTTGTACTCGGTCCTAAAAAAGTGGTATCGGGACAACCCTACAGGCTATACTTTCCTTTCTCTGATATAAACGTTGAAACACTATTCCTCCCACTGACATTAAAGGGGTTGTAAGGGTAAAACATTTCCCCCCTAAATAGCTTCCTTTACCATAGTGCAGTCCTCCTTCACTTACCTCATCCTTCGATTTTGCTTTTAAATGTCCTTATTTCTTCTGAGAAATCCTCACTTCCTGTTCTTCTGTCTGTAACTCTACACAGTAATTCGTCACTTTCTCCCTGGTGTGGAGAAAGCATCTTGAGTGGGGAGGGGCCGTCAGGAGTGTCAGGATGCCAACTAACACACAGCTCCTTTCTCTATCTGCAAAGTAGATAGCATCATGACCCTCCTGCTCACCCCTCCCCCTCAAGAGGCTTTCTCCACACCAGGGAGATAGTGTCACATTACTGTGTGTAGTTACAGACAGAAGAACAGGAAGTGAGAATTTCTCAGAAGAAATAAGGACAATTAAAAGCAAAATCAAAGGATGAGGTAAGTGAAGGAGGACTGCACTAAAGTAAAGGAAGCTATTTAGGGTTTTTTTTTTTTAACCTTTACAACCCCTTTAAGGATGGACATTGTTCCCCCCACTAATTCCAACAATGGGTCCTTATTCCTGCCACTGACACTAATGATGGGACACTATTCCTTCAAATGACACGGTATTTAGGGAAGAAACAGAACCCCAACATTCAACAATGGGGCACTAATCCTTCTTCTACTGACCACAGGTGCTATGCAATTTTTTTTACTCCTACTGACACACCAAGCCCAAGGCATTTTCTACTCCCACTGACCATAGTGGCCCTCCTAAAGTCTGGAAGACAGTAAACTGGCCTTTTGTTTAAAAAGTTTGAAGAGCCCTGGTCTAGATCAGGGATCTCCATACTATGGCCCTCCAGCTGCTGTGGAACTACACTTCCCATGAGGCATTGTAAAGCTCTGACATTCGTAGACATGACTAGGCATGATGGGAATTGTAGTTCCTGAACACCTGGAGGGCCATAGTTTGGAGACTCCTGGTCTAGATGATAGAAACTTTGGGCATGCACTTAAAAATCTACCATTGACATTGTCCTTAAAGGAGTTAACATTACCATAAAGGCAGAAGGTTTTTTTCTTAATGTATTCTATACATTAACATACAACAATTTTTGTGTGTAGCAGCCTCCCCAGCAACCCTCTCCCCACTTTTTTCCCCGAGCCCCATCATCTCTCTCCAGTGATGTCCACGAATGTCAGGACACTCCTCCTGATTGGTCAAGACACAGCAGTGGCGCCATTGGCTCCTGCGGCTGTCTAAGTCAGTCAGCCAATCATTGGACATAGGGGTTGGGACTCGTGAGAGGACACTGCTGACAATAACCTGTTGCTGCTGGCAGAGACAGATCATATATATGGACTGACCATCAAACTAGTAGCATTATTTACTGCATGCAGACTTTAATAGGACTTTACTCGTGCACCTCTGTAAAGACTTGGCCCCAATGCTAGCCATCTGAAGATCTAGGGGTAAGGACTGATCAGATAGCTACTTCATAAGAACTTTGCCTATTGTCAATAGTAATAGGTACCTTTTTAAGAAGTAAAATGTCATTGCTGCCATTCAAATATAAAGTACACTCTCAGAATATAGCCTTTATTGCAGTATTGATTATTATTGCTGTTACTGTTTTCTAATGCCATTCCTTAGTGCAGATTTTGTTGACTACTAGGTTTACACTAATTTAGCTGCATAGAACTCTATTCCATGCTGCTAATAAGCCTAGTGAAAATATTGTATAGTGAACTGTGATTGACCTAATCCTTTACATACCTTATTTGTGTGCATACTGCTATTTATTGCAACCTTGTTACAATATATTGGGTTAATTTACCACTAACCAGTCTAATGTTTGTTTTTTGATACTGAATCTTAGTTGTGTGTCCGGTATCTATATTTGTGCTCCCAGTAGCAGTGCAGAATCCATTTGCTTAACCTGGTGTGTTAGTGGGTCTGAGGTTGTTTTCAGAGTCGAGGCAGAAGAAGAGAGAACCCAATCGACCAGGCGGCTCCTGCAGGGGTAGCACTGCAGGTATATGCATTGGTCTAAGCTGGAACAATGTAACTATTTATAAAATATAAATATTCTACTTAAAATGCACAAAGCATCTATGGCACTGTGTGGAAGAAAGCACTGCTTGCATGCATTTGGCAGCCTTAGTAAACTGACTATAATGGTCCAGTATTCACCACAAGCTAAGATTAGGGTTGAATTGTGATTCAGCAATGACATCGACTTGAATACAACAAAAGTATACATGAGAGCTGTCTGAAGAACCCTGTATGATTAAGCTGCCACGGCATTGCTATTAGATGAAATGCGTGGTAAACAGGACGTTTCTCTAAACGGAATCATCGTATCCTGCTAACAATCTGCTAATCAGCGAGGGATGATCCGTAAAAAAGGTATTACATTCATTTCACGCTGAGCCTAAAGTAAGATAAATCATCAATCAGTGACAATGTATAATGGCAAGATGTTCGCACAGAGCACTCAATCAGCACTGATCATCAACATGTGTCTTTTCTTTTTTTCTTTAAACAGATAATCTATGCCTCTGTTAATAAATAGCACATAATACACAGTGGAGGACACCATGGTCATTAAAATTCACAGGGGAACTGTCATTTTTAAAATAATCTATCCATCAGCCGAACTGTTGTAAATTATGCAATGGTCAAATTCAACTGAATTTGCAGGAATGGTTATTTGCAGCATTTACTTCATCCCCTGGAACAGTTGCTTAATGCCTAAATCTGGCCATACACCAGTCCATCTAATTTTAAATACAATGCAGGGGGAGTAGACAAGAGAAATGTGCATTCCTCTTAGGCCTCCATACATGTCATCGGCTGGTCTCCTGTCCCATTGGACGGTGTTACCCGGATGACCCTAGCGACCATCTTTTTTTTTTTTTTTTTCCGTTGAGAGCAATATTTATTAAAAAGTGTATAAAAATAAACACTCACATTTAGAAGTTGATCATAGGCATATGGTATAGGTACAACGCCCGATGCGTTTCAACTAAACAGTCGTTATCTGGGGTGTGGACCCCCACATCTAAATTGCTATATAAAGATGCTATGACCCCGGAAGTGACGTCACTTCCGGTTTCTGAAACCGGAAGTGACGACCGCGGAACGAAACAACCAAATGGAATATACAAATATTGGTTTTAAGAATGGAGTGAGTCCAAATAATAATGCTTAAAGGGATGACCTTATATAGCTATCATCAGCCATGCAAGACTTATAAAGAAGCTACGAGCGCTATTTAATTTGATGGATATGGAAAACGCTATCCAAGCCTCACTATGAAAACGAGGCTTGATAACGTCACTTCCACGCATGCGTTATATTTATAATGGCTGTGTAGTAATATCCGGGATGCATTGTTAAAGCATCCAAGCCTCGTTTTGAGAACAGGGTTGGATGACGTCAATATGTCGGTCGGACCATGAGGTCATTTACGACGAGGGTGACCAAACATATTAACCTAATTAAGTTTTTTTTTTTAAAACTTTGTTTATTGATTTTCAATCAGTACAATTTCCACATGGCACATGTGTCTTTACAACACCGGTAGGAAATGAAACACATTACATTTATACCAATTGGATAGACCGTGCATTAGAAACAAAACCCATCACACCCCACACATACACCATCCATAGCCACTCACACACACACATCCCTCCTGGCCCTCACCTCCGCCCCAGATGTTACCTGTGCCCCCCCTCGCCACCCTCCAAACACTCTACGGTTCACTACCTCATCACGTAATCCCCCCATACACGGCCCCTCAAGGCTGAGAGAGTGGGGCATCCTTCCAGAAGGAGTCTTCAATATCCAGCCAGGGTTGCCAGATTTTGTAAAACTTTTTGGGGCAGGCCCTGCTTTTGTATACACATTTGAATATGGGTAGGACCTTGTTCACCATACGATATAACATTTGAACAGTAGGGGAGGAAGCACTCTTCCAATGTAGTAATAACAGTTTCCTGGCATAGAAAAGGATTATGCGCACCAGAGTCCGAGCATGAGCCTTGGAAACAAAATCATTGAGCACCCCCAGTAGTCCAACCTCCGGGGTGAAAGGTAAAGGAAAATGTAGGTTGTCCTTAAAAAAAGAAAACAAGTCCATCCAATATGACAGTACAGTAGGGCATGACCAGAACATATGTATGCAATCGGCCTCAGTGGAGCCGCACCTAGGGCAGTTAGCAACAGAAATCAGACCCATTCGGGCCAACCTGGCGGGAGTATAGTGCAACTGGTGGATAAACTTAAACTGAACAAATTGATCGTTAGTCCCAATAAGGTCAAGGAAGCAGACCTCCGAGGCCTCCTCCCACCCTTCCTCGGACAGCCCCGGAATATCCACCTCCCATTTCCGCTGAGCTGTCACAAAGGGTTTAACCCCCGCCGATTGGAGACGTGAGTAAAACGTTGTGACCAGCTTCCCCAGATCGGTGTATGACATGAGCGCCTCAAGAGGCGATTCGCTGAGCTCCTGGGACAGACCCTCAAATTGTGTCCGTATTGCATGACGGAGTGACATATATCTGAACAGGGAGTTAGCTGGCACCCCACTGCGCGCCCTCAGTACATCGAATGAAACAAACTCGCCTCCCGCAAAAATGTGTGAGATACGCGAGACCCCATTTTGTGTCCACCACCCGGAATCCGGGTGGCCCAGGAGCTCAGGGAGGTTAAGATTGTGCCATAGGGGAGCTCTAGGGGACACCCCACCCAACTCTGCAAGTATCCCGTTACCCTCATGCCAGGCCAGCCAGCTAACCTCCATCGGGGAGTCCCGGGAGCATCGTCCGGCCCTAGACCTAAGTAGGTCATCGACCAGCGAGTCCCTGGACCCCACGAAGGCGGACAAAAGAGCGGTGGAGCAGGACGGGGAGGCCTCCAGGAACCAGTCATAAACATATGTAAGTTGTGACGCTATAAAGTACTGTCTCAGGTTAGGACACGCCAAGCCTCCATCCAGCTTGGGGGCCTGGAGAGAGGCCCTAGCAATGCGTGGACACGACCCCTGCCAAAGAAAAGTGAACAGGAGCGAATTAATTTTCTTAAAGAGTTTTTTCAACAGAAAAATAGGGGATGCCCGGAACACATACAGAAACTTGGGTAGGTATATCATTTTGAAAACATTAACCCGGCCTATAAGATTAAGCGGTAGAGAAGCCCAGGTCTTAAGTCTTGTCTCCATATGGGACACAATTGGGGCAACATTTAGGGCCTCATACGAAGACAAGTCTGCACTAACGTGTATCCCCAAGTATTTGAAGGTAGGTTGGATGGATAGTTTAGACCCAGAGAGGTAGGAGTAGTCCTGCTCTGGGCCTATAGGGAATGCCACCGACTTCTCCCAACCCACCCTCAGCCCGGAGATCCTCCCAAATTCCTCCACCACGGCCATCAATGAGACAAAAGACCGCTCAGTGCCATCAAGGTAAATCAGGGCATCATCAGCATATAGAGAGATCTTTTCAGAGAGGGAACCATAGCAGATGCCCCCCACCCCCGCCGTCTGCCGCACCGCCAGAGCCAAAGGCTCAATGGCCAGGGCGAACAGGAGTGGCGAGAGCGGGCAGCCCTGCCTGGTGCCCCTCTGCAAAGTAAAGACAGCCGAGACATCTCTATTAGTGCACACTCTGGCTGTTGGGTTAGTGTATAGCAGGCGGACCCACCGAATAAACTGGGCGCTAATACCCATGCGGTGCATGGTCTCCCACAAAAAGGACCAGTTGACAGTGTCAAAGGCCTTCAGCACATCCAAAGATAACACCAAACCCCCCCTATTCACCGCTGCTGCCCTGTGTATGTGTAAGTAGAGTCGTCGGATGTTATCGTACGTACTCTTTCCCGGCATGAATCCCGCCTGATCTCTGTGAATAAGGCGGAGAATAACCCCCTGAAGTCTAATAGCTAAAACTTTTGCAAGCACCTTTACGTCGCTATTTAGCAGGGATATGGGGCGGTACGACCCACACAGCAGTTTATCTTTATCGGGTTTGGGGAGCACCACTATCAGGGCCTCGCACATGGAGGGGGGAAGCTCGCCCTCCTGCAGTGCCTGCCCAAACAGGGAGTGCAGCTTCTGTGCTAGTTCCGCCGCATAGTTTTTGTACCACTCCGCGGGTAAGCCGTCCAGCCCAGGGCCTTGTTGGGAGGGAGTGAATAAATGGCCTCAGTGACCTCTTCTACCGTAAGGGCTTTGTCCAAGGTCGCATTATGCGACGCTTCCAGGACAGGGAATTGGAGTGATTCCAGGAAACCCAACGTTTCCACCTCGTCCGGAGGGGGCGGAGCTGTATAGAGGTTTTCATAGAAAGCCTGAAAGGTTCGATTTATGACCAAGGGGTCCGATGTAGCAGATCCGTCCAGCAGCCGGATACGAGGGATCGTCCGATCCACGTACTCCGTGCGGGAGAGGTATGCCAACAACTTACCATTCTTACCACTATATTCCATCAACCTGGCAGATAGATATAACTGCTGTTTGTTCGTCACCTCCACCCTGTGAAGGTCCAAAGCCCTATGCGCCCCCACCAGAACAGAACGTGAGTCCGGGGTGGGATGCGCAGAGTATTGGGCCCTGGCGTTCTCCAAGGAGGATTCCAAGGCCAAAAGGGCAGCCTGGGAGGACTTCTTATGTCGGGCAATGTTGGAGATGTATGAGCCCCGTACTGACGCCTTAAAGGCATCCCACACGGGGCCAAAGGAGGCCGAACCAGCATTGTCCCCCCAATAGTGGGACATATCTTGCTGAACCGGCTCCTGAAACTCAGGAGTGGAGACCCAGATTGGACTGAGCCGCCACACCCGAAAGGAGGGCCTGTGTCCCAGCACCAGGTCTATAGAGATGGCAGAGTGGTCTGATAGCGTCTGAGACAGGTGGGAAACTGACCGCACATTGGGGATCAAATCGGGGGTCCCCAAAGCGTAGTCTAACCTGGAGAGGGTACGGTACGTCCTTGATTGGCACGTATACTCCCGAGTCTCGGGACGGCCGAGCCTCCAGAGATCTACATATCCAAAGGAGGCACACCACTGACTAAATAACTTCGATTCATATTGGGTGGGCCTCAAGCGGTCCCGAACAGGGTCAAGCACCGAGTTGAAGTCCCCCACTATAAGAGAGGCCAGCATTGGGTAGGTGGCAAACTGTACACTTAAGTCCGTGAAGACATCCGCTGTGACAGGGGGAGGAACGTACACCACCACTAACAGTAGCGGCGTGGCGTGTACTGTACAGTGGAGAAATACATACCGACCCTTAGGGTCCGATATCACCCTCTCACAAGAGAATGGGAGGCCCTTCCGCACCAATATGGATACCCCCCGTGCATAGTTAGAATAGGTGGAATGGTACCCATGCATGACCCAGCACTTCTTAAGTGCCATCACCTTTGATCCCAAAAGGTGCGTTTCTTGCAAGCATAGTAATTGAGGTTTATGCACCTTAAGAAAATCAAACAGCAGAGCTCTTTTAAATCTTGAGTTTAGACCCCTGACATTCCAGGAGATACATCTAATCATCGACATATTATGACAGTTGCAAAATTGAGGCACAGCAGATTACCTTCAGATACACAGGTGGGGGCAGAGAGAAGGCCAAACACATTCGCACACATGCATACCACACACACACCACAACATACAGCATAACATCGATAATGCAAACAAAAAGAAAAAATAAGGTTACACAACAAAAAACTCAGAGTAGGCAACGGCCTACCACACTTAACCCCTGCCAGGCCCCAAGAACAAGGGGCTGGCTTTGACCCCAAACTACAATTAGATGCTAGGAACATGGCCTGCCGCAGGCAAGGCAGCAATCTAAGATGGAACAGTCAGTGACCAAACAGCTGAAAACAGGTGCAAAAAAGAAAAAAAAAGAACAGTTTTTAAACATGTACTAGCAGCTCAGTCAGTCAACTGGGATTCATGACCCCCTATCTCCAGTGAACGACTGGAGCCTTCTGCCCCGGGCACACTCCGGTGGGACAGGAAAACATCAAGCAGAAGTCCCAGAAATGAAGAGACAAATGAGAAAAACAGGAGCAGCAAAAAACAAACAAAAAAGAAAAAAACCAAAGAAATCAAGTGTCAGGAGCTCGATCAGATCCACGGCCAGGCTGATGTAGAGATTCAAACCAGGATAACGCGTTGGCAGGGGTTTGGAAAAAATGCACCTGGCTCTGGTGCACTACTCTCAGCGTCGCAGGAAACAGCATGGAGTATTGGATGGTCTTCTCCCTCAGCTTCTGTTTGACGTGCTGGTACTTGGCCCTCGAGGCGCGGACAGCAGGGGAGTAGTCAGGGAAGAGAGACACCGAGGCATTATTGATTTTCAGGCTCCCCTTAATACGGGCAGCCCGCAGGATAGCGTCCCGGTCCCTATAGTTGAGGAGACGCATTATCATGGTGCGAGGGGGCCCCCCCGCAGGCAGCGGTCTGCCCGGCACTCTGTGGGCCCTCTCAATAACAAAGCAGGGGGATAGGCAGTTCTCACCAAATTCCTGGGCAAACCAGCTCTCCAGGAAGGCAACCGGGTCGGAACCCTCAACCCGTTCGGGAAGGCCCACTAAGCGCAAGTTATTTCTGCGCAAACGGTTCTCCAAATCGTCCATTTTGTCCTCTAAAGAGCGGATTCTAGTGCCCTGGGCCTTTAGGGTGGGGATGGCTGGGCCTACCGTGTCCTCCAAATCGCTAATGCGGCGTTCAGTTTCTGCGACCCGGTCCCGCACTTTATGCATGTCCTGGCGCATTATAGTAATGTCCAGTTTAAGCTCATCCATTTTCCCCATCGTGTCAGAGTGATTTACCTTCATGAGGTTGAGGACCTCCAGCAGCGTGGGCTCCGGTTCCGGGCCTTCCTCCAGGCCGTCCTCAGTGGGTGACGCAGGAGCGGGCAGCGCCCGGGCAGTGGAGGTCCCAGGGGAGGGTGGGGGAGAGGACCCACGGTCTTCGTCGAAGAGCTCTGGCGTGGATGCCATAGAGGAGAGCGGCGCGGTGTTGCGGCGGCCATCATGGCCGGAGCGCGTGGTAACATTCATCCTGACCGCGGGCTGCTTCTTCCGTCTTCCCATCCACCGGACCGCACCAAAAAGTATCCCAGGGGGTTCCCTGAGGGAACTGCAAGGTTAGTAGCAGAGTTAGTGGGGCAGAAGAGCAGGATGGCTTAGGATTGTTTCAAGGGATCTCGGAGCTGCTAGGAAAGACGTCTGCTCACATGCTGCTCCAGGCCACGCCCCCTAGCGACCATCTTTAATGAGGGCAATGCGTATAAACGCACTGGCTCACTGCAGTTGGCCTGCATTTTGCGTGTCACTTGTCGATGTTTTTTTTTTTAATTATTTTTACAATTCAACCTTTAAATGTTTATTACAATCCTTTCTTTTTTTTAGCATTGAAGATGAATGGAGAGGAGACGGAGGCTGGACACTGAGGGACCCGGGGAGGACACTGAGGGACCCGGGGAGGACACTGAGGGACCCGGGGAGGACACTGAGGGACCCGGGAAGACAGGGGAGGACATGGAAAGACCCGGGAAGACAGGGGAGGACACGGAGGGACCCGGGGAGGACACGGAGGGACCCGGGGAGGACACAAAGGGACCCGGGGAGGACACAAAGGGACCCGGGGAGGACACAAAGGGACCCGGGGAGGACACAAAGGGACCCGGGGAGGACACAAAGGGACCCGGGGAGGACACAAAGGGACCCGGGGAGGACACGGAGGGACCCGGGGAGGACACGGAGGGACCCGGGGAGGACACGGAGGGACCCGGGGAGGACACGGAGGGACCCGGGGGGGGGACACGGAGGGACCCGGGGGGGGACACGGAGGGACCCAGGGAGGACACGGAGGGACCCAGGGAGGACACGGAGGGACCCAGGGAGGACACGGAGGGACCCAGGGAGGACACGGAGGGACCCAGGGAGGACACGGAGGGACCCAGGGAGGACACGGAGGGACCCAGGGAGGACACGGAGGGACCCGGGGGGGGACACGGAGGGACCCGGGGGGGGACACGGAGGGACCCGGGGGGGGACACGGAGGGACCCAGGGAGGACACGGAGGGACCCAGGGAGGACACGGAGGGACCCAGGGAGGACACGGAGGGACCCAGGGAGGACACCTTTAGTGCAAGAAAGGTCAAGAAAAAGACAGTCTGCAGTCTCTCAGATGCAGCCTCTCAGATGCAGCCTCTCAGATGCAGCCTACCAGCGCCTCTCAGATGCAGCCTACCAGCAACCAGGATGACACTCCCAGCGCCTTTTCCGGCTCCATTATCAGCACCGTTTCTTCTTTCAGCTGCATGCCTAAAAAACACAGATATGTTTTGGAGGCAGAAATTTTCGGTGCACCACTAAACCAAGCATGTCAAGGGACTACTTTTACGGTTGTGGGTTTTGGAAACACTTTCAAGCAGTGTTCTAAATTAAACTTTTATTATATAAAAATTAGATATGCAAAGTAGACAGAGTTATTGTCACGTTAAAGTGGTTGTATACCCCACTATTTCACTTTTACCTACAGGTAAGACTATAATAAGGCTTACCTGAAGGTATAAGCAATATCTCCTAATCCTGTACGGTTTAGGAGATATTCCACCTTCAATGCACCGCTGATTGCAGCGCTGGAGCGGCGATACCCGGAAGACATGCCAAAACAAGATGACGACATCTCGCTCGGCGTGGACCAGGTAAGTTCTCTTCACCTCGTTTTAAGGTAAGTTTTTTATAATGAGCTAGTATGCGGTGCATACTAGCTCATTATGGCTTTTACTTTACAGGTGTAAAAAAACAAAAAAAAAACAGGGTATACAACCGCTTTAACCAGTGCATGTCGATGCTGTTACTTTTGGCCTGGTGATCTCTGCATTAATGGTCTATAATTAAGACCCTTCCCATACTTCTGGATGGAACTACTATAACAGGCATGTTTATTCTCGTGAGATACAGTAAATAAATCACTCTGAGGAAATTATGTTTTTCTGCTCTATTTCTGTAGATGTTCTCTTAGCAAAAGCAATAAGTGAGCGCCGCTACAAAAGGTGCTACATCTCCAAATGTCTCATTGGCATTTAAAAATGTCGGACATATGTTAATGCATCAAAGAAGCCATTCACTTTCTATAGTAAGCAAAACACTGGAAAAAAGGTAGAGCTATGAGGCCAAGCAGCACCACTTCACAAATGCGCACGTCTCTCAAAATATATGCCACTCTAGAATTAACTAATTATATATATATATATATATATATATTGGCATATATATATATATATATATAAACAATCGTTAGGGGACAAGCGTCTGAAATACAAAGGGATCAAGAATAAATATGAAATATTTATGCTCAAATCTGCCAAGAGAAATAATTGAAAGCACCAGAAAAAGCGCCGCTGCTGATCTGATCTGGGGGGGTCATGCTTACCAGTATCTCCAAGTATTTATGGTTATCTACCTCTTATGTACCGTAATATGTATGTACTGTATATTACATTTGTTATAAGTAAACTCTGTTTGTGTTTACCCCTGAACAGGGTTTTAAACCATATTTAACCCCTCACGCTCCTGAAAAAGTGTAATTTGTCAACGTGAAACATGTTGAGCACAGTTCATTCCATCTAGCATGAAGCTACTCACCCCTCTACAGATCTAGCTTGATGTGTTCACAACCAGTGTTTGGTGATATTTGTCATTAGGTTACAGATTCACCACTGTTTTGGAGGCTCCGTACCTATGTTTAGGGGGTGGGTATGCTCATCTAAAATTGGGGTTATTATTGTTGATGTTTTGTGATGTTCTTAACATTATTCTTTAATAAAATTACCATATTTAATTTTTACATAAGTCTACTTATTGATACAGTGCCCATAAAGTCACATATTTTTTGGTCTTTCTTGTTCTCTCACACATTCCAGGTACGAGGCATAGCGTACTTATCGTATGTCCATGGTAGCCATGCCATGTGGACATAACCCAATTTGTTTCAGTTATTTTCAAATGCGTTGCAAAGTGCAATGGTTGAATAAAGTGCACCAACCCGTACCAGCCACACGTACATTGCATTTTTCTTCATCTGGCTGTAGTAAATGTAATTGGAAAAGAAAAGAGGCTAGTCTTATGCTATCTATGGCCTCCATAAAGCCTGAAGTTCTGTCCATGAAATCGGACATTGTGGCAGAAACTTCCAAGTAGCGTGGAGAAACCACTATTCTGTGCCAACGGGGAAGAGCCAGGAGCTGTTGCTTATCAAAAAGTGTGCCCCAAAAAAACAGGTGTAGTGGCAGTAGGCAAATGAGCACAGTGAGCTTCAGGGACATGCAAGCACAGTAAGTGTTTGAGTTGTGGAGGTATACTGACCGATACAAGGCGGAAGGTCGCAAACAAAAAATTGGCACCAAAATTTAAAATAAAACTAGCGATCCTGGCTCACAAACTCCAACCACCCGTAGGGTGGTCCCAAACTCCTACACAGACTAGTGGGTTTAGAGGATAAAAAGGCACTCTGGCCTTGTGTTAACAGCTTCTGCCCTGTACTGAAAGCTGATACTTCATGCAAGCAGGATTAACAGGGGATAATTCCCCATCTTAGTTTCGAACTCCACAATTGGCACAACTATGTAGGTGTCGCCAAGGACAGAGCTCTACAGATGGCAGACCAAAGCCCTAGCCAAGTCCAAAAACATTGCACTTTGTGCCAGGGGGAGCACATACAACAGGATATAGTGAATGACAGCAAAAACAGTCTGGCCCTGCTTATTTAATTATTCAATCCAGTGTGGTTGAGGCACAGTCCGTCAAGTCTTTTCCAAGAATTCGATTTACAAATGCCGTAGGAGCCACAATAGCTATGGTGTAGCAGGAAGTTTGGTGGAAGAATCATCAGAAATCGAAAAACCTCCATAGGAGGAAGGCAAGCTTCTATTAGTAGATAGAGGAGGACCATCACCTAAGGACAATAGGGAAAAAAAGAGGCTAGATGAGTGGGAAGAATTATATAGGGGGTCTTCCTGCAGCCTTCTCTTTTTGACAATGTCCAATTACCCGTGAAGGTAGCTGCACACAAGGCTAAAATGTTTGCTGAATGGCATCAGAAAAACAAAACAGAAGATACAAATTACCTTTATTGGTCTTCAAAATAATCACCATCCTTCACAACACACTTTTGGCAACGTTCATAAAGTTCTGGAAACTGACAGCAAAGGCCTCTTTAGGAATTGATCGCAGAACCGCAGTCGCACATTCTTGGATTGCCGCCACGTCCACAAAACCTGTGCCGTTAATGACGCTCTTAAGGTGGGGAAACAGAAAAGTCCACTAGCGCCAGATCAGGGGCTTACAGTGGATGATCGAAAACTGATAAGCCTTTCTGAGCCAAGAAATGGTAAACACAAATCGCACAGTGCGCGGGAGCGTTATCGTGCAGCAATATCCTAATCAGACGTGGTAATGAAATCCCCAGAGGTTTCCATCCTTGTTGCTTTCTGTTCGTCTGTTTGCTTGTGCGGCACAAACCGGAACAGATCTTCCGATTACCAAATCTTCGGATGATGGTGTCTTTGCTAATGCCCAATTCCTGCGCCGTTAATCGTAGAGTCAGTCGCTAATCTCCTGCCAGCATATGTCACACTCGCTCAATCATGTCTGAAGTTCTGCTTGTTGATGGCCGACACGAACATGGCTCATCCTCAGTCATTTCCTTCCCATCGCGAAAGTGAATGCACCAGTCGTAAACATTTTCTGTTCACGGCTTTCCGCACCATACACTTGCAGCAACATTTCATTTGTCTCTGTTTTCCCCAATTTGTAGCAGAACTTGATGTTCACTCATTGCTCCATTGCACTGCAGTGACCCTACCTCTCACACAAACTATGTTTAATTGGCTGCAGCGGGTATACTCCACGCTAGGTGTCGCTTCTCAACGTGTCTCTGGATAGCCATGTGCATGCGCACACACCTGGCGCATGTTGCCATTGCGATATAGGACCATTCACCAAACTTTTTAGACACACCTTGTATAACCCAATCGTAATGACTACCGATCCTTTGTCCTGTAAGACTAAAAAATTCTGATATTCCACACTATATTTGAAGCAATCTACATTTGCCCTTTAAATCACACATATTTACTCAGTTCAGACCCCATTCAATCGTTACTCCTAAACAAAAATTAATACCACCAAAAAGGTGACGTCACTAATTTAATAATATTTGGAGAGCATGCACAGGCCAGTGATCCCATAATGCTCGATAAACACATTGGCATGCTTCGGTAGTCACACACAGCAAACAAACTGAATACTAATAACACACACTAATGATTATAGCTCCACTGGAACAATCAGGAAGGTCGTTTCAGGGAAACGCTTTATGAAGAAAAATCTAAAATCATCTTAATAACAGAGCTTCTACAAAACCCAAACCGGCTAGGGCAATGAGAACCTCGGCAACAATCTAATACGATTTCAAAGAAGGGGGGATAAAGGAACACAAGTTATAACACCTCAGTGCTGGCCATGATCGGGACCATGAAATGATACATTGTGCTTCTCATTTGTTACCTCCCAAATGAGAAAAATAAAAAACCTGTCATCCATGAGCTTAATAATCCAGGAACAACAGAGAGGAGACGGGAAGGTTAAAAGCTGTCAAGGAGGAAAAGCAGTACCCTGCCTAACCTGGAACTATATGGAACAAATTTAATCAGGTTTATTCTATCAGGTCAAGCAAAAGGCTCTGCCTGTATATAAGTTTTTACCAAATCTGTATTCTAAAGATACTCTGTAAACATCAATTTTTGTTCCCTCTTGTAAAGGGACTTACATTTTTTACACAACTTACTTTTTATTTTTAAATGGACCTAATTTTTTTTTTTAAACTAAAATAATAAACATGGTACACTTACCTGTCTCTGCAAGTATTGCACAGTGCAGTCCCTTGCCTCCTTTTTTGGGGTGCCCTGCTGACCCCTCTTAACTCCGCCTTCCTAGCCAGGCTGTGTGCATCCATAGACACACACAGCACCATTCAGCCCCACCCACCTGCACTCCCGCTAACTTTAGTGTCCTTGTGTCTTGCGAGAGCAGAGAGAGAAGAGAGAGACACTGCATACAGGCACAGAGTGCTGGATTGAATGAGGACTAGGTATTTAATGCGATGAGGGGGCATGCAACTACTGGGACTTTTTTTAGCCTTAATGCAGAGATTGCATTAAGGTAAACAAAATGTCTTGCCTTTAGAACCATTTTACCATCTGTGCTTTTGTGGTATTAGTGGAGTCTCAGGTTATTCACACAAAGTCACAAAGTCACAAGTCACAAGTCACAAAGTCACAAGTCACAAAGTCACAAGTCACAAAGTCACAAGTCACAAGTCACAAAGTCACAAAGTCACAAAGTCACAAAGTCACAAGTCACAAAGTCACAAGTCACAAAGTCACAAGCCACAAAGTCACAAGCCACAAAGTCACAAGCCACAAAGTCACAAGCCTCGTCTGCTTTCCCCTTTAAAGTGACATTAAGTTTTTTAAGAATAAACATGTTAAACTTACCCGCTGTGTGCAATAGTTTTGCACAGCAGCCCTGATTCTCCTCTTCTCGCGTTCCCTGCCAGCGCACCTGGCCCCTCCCTCCTGCCCCTATAGCAAGAAACTTGCTATAGGGGCTCCTGAGCCACTGCTCTGTGTGTCCATTCACACACAGAGCGCGGCTCAGCCCCATCCCCGCTCTCTTCTCAATGGCTCACTGGCTGTGATTGACAGTAGTGGGAGCCAATGGCTACGGTTCCTGTCTAAGCCAATTAGGGGGGGGGGGGAACCTAGGAGAGGCTCTCGTGCACAATGCTGGTTCAAGATGTGCAATGCCAAGCTGCTGCTAACAAAGCAAACAGAATATTGTCATGCATTAAAAAGGGGATTAATTCAAGAGATAAAGCAGTAATTCTCCTACTCTACAAGACTCTAGTCTGGCTGCACCTGGAGTACGCTGTCCAGTTCTGGGCACCAGTCCTCAGGAAGGATGTGTTGGAAATACAGAGAAGTACAGAGTGTGGAGAAGGGCAACAAAACGAATAAAGGGACTGGAGGATATTAGTTATGAAGAAAGGTTACAAGCACTAAAATTATTCTCTCTAGAGAAGAGACACTTGAGAGGGGATACGATTTCAATTTACAAATACCATACTGGTAATCCCACAATACGGATAAAACTTTTCAGCGGAAGGGAGTTTAATAAGACATGTGGCCACTAAAATTAGGAGAAAAGAGGTTTAACCTTAAACTGCGTAGAGAGTTCTTTACTGTAAGAGTGGCAAGGATGTGGAGTTCCCTTCCACAGGTGGTGGTCTCAGCAAGAGGGCATCGATGGTTTCAAGAAATTATTAGATAAACACCTGGACTACAACATACAGGGATATACACAGTAATACGGATATATAAACACATACATAGGTTGGACCTGTGTCTTTTTTCAACCTCTACTATGCAACTATAAAATTGGGCTCCGGTGGGGCTGGGGGCGCTGTTGCACACAGATGTTTTTTTACTATGCATGAAGGTAAAAAACCTTGAGCCTGTCAGTTTGGGCATTTCGCTGGAATTCTCCTGGAACACAAAGCAGCTGAGCAGTGAAGTAACTTGTTCCGCTGTCAGGTCATTGAAATGGCCATTAAACATCATCTCGGTGAGGAGGAGTTCATTAGCACTGCCGATTTCACTAGCAACTCGTCCTTTCATTTCAATGACATCAGAGGAGCTGGCAAATCCCATCCGCCTGAGAACGCGCTTCCGACATTTCAGCTCATCCATCTGTAGCACCGTGCGAGCCTTCTTCAGTTCATGCTTCGCAGTTCTGATATCTACTTCAATCTGGGCCTTTTTCTCGCAGAGTTTGTAGAGGGTCTCTAGATTAGGATTAATATTGAGCCGCTGTGAATACATTCGGTGCTCAAATGCCTCAGTTTTCTGAACCACCTTTTTTAGCCCCTGATCTTTAATACCCATGTCATCAATCGGATCCAGCAGAGGCACGCCATCAGGGAAACGCTTCTGAACCTCCTGGATAGACTTAAGTACACTTTGTCTGTTATCCAGAG
The DNA here is from genome assembly GCA_029574335.1 of Rana kukunoris. Taxonomy (NCBI): domain Eukaryota; kingdom Metazoa; phylum Chordata; class Amphibia; order Anura; family Ranidae; genus Rana; species Rana kukunoris. The sequence goes on along the minus strand of CM056049.1, from coordinate 673,282,190 downwards.
GCCGAAGATCCTTTGGAATATACAGGCGAATGCTGCTGATTGCTGTCAGCAAATGCAACACGACTGGAACCACCTCAGGAGTTGCACTGTAATCTTTCAATGGGGGGAGCCTGCCCCAGTGTACTTTTTGTGCATCTGCATCTCTCCCTTTTCATCAGGCATTGCTGGCTTTGCAGCCTCTGTTGCAGAATTTTTAAGGCTCTCTTTACTGCAGTTTAGCAAAACTTCCACCACATAGATTGGATCCAAGTCTCCAGTATTTGGCTTTACATTTGATTTCCTGGTAAAGTTTACCACTACTCCCCATCCAAAGTCGTTCTCTTCACTCTCAACCTTAACTAGCCTCCCTGGCTGCAGAAATGGCAGGCAATACTTGGGTTTGTGAATGTATTCTCCAATCTCCTTGCCAAGTTTGGCAAGCTGCTGACGAATTTTGTAGTACGTCACAACACTCTCCTCATTGGGGATCTGTATACCATTATACTGCTGCTCTAATGTCTTCACTTTATCAGCTACACCCGGAATAGCCCGGTAATGCTGGAACTGGTAGAAAGATTTCTCCAACATGTACTCAGGGTTAATTTCTTCCATTCGCAGGAGGTTCAGCACCATGTTGTAGGTGAGATGGAAAGCACTGTTCAGAGGATCAGCTGTACCCTACAGAAGCATTTTGCCAACCGTTGGGCTCATTTTTTCATCAACCATAAGAATCACAATTCCTCGTTCATCCATTCCACGTCTTCCTGCACGACCAGAAATCTGGATGTACTCGCCCGAGGAGAGCCAGCGAAAATCTTTCCCATCAAATTTCTGTGCACTGGTGAACAATAAGGTCCTGGTTGGCATGTTTATACCCATGGCAAAAGTTTCTGTTGCAAACAAAGCCTTTAGCAAACCTTCCGAGAATAGAATCTCGATGGTCTCTTTCAGTATAGGCAGCAATCCTCCATGATGGATCCCAATACCTCGCTTCAGAAGGGGAAGGACATGCTCCACCTGTGGAAGCTTCTTATCCTCACCTGACAGACAATCTATGGCATTATTAAACACTTCCTCCACCATCTTCTTCTCCTCATCAGAGTTGAAGTCCAGCTTGGACATTTGCAGTGCATAGGCCTCGCATTCCTTCTTGCTGAAACTGAAAATGATAACTGGCTGAAAGTTGCGCTCCATAATCATCTATGACAGAACAACTGGCAGGACCACTGCGCCATATGCAGGAAACAGCCCGAAGGATTGCTAAACTCTCAGCTGAAGCAAAGTTAGAGGTGGATGAAGAATTGTATTTGGGCTCATTTCGCCCCAACCTGATCGACGTCGTTTATACTTCGGCCAATGGGTCCACATTTGCTCAAATTTGTAAAATGACGGATGTTTTTGAAGGTAGTATTATTCGCTGCATAAGGCGCCTGGAAGAATTGATGCGCCAGATGTGCCTGGCCGCCAAAGCCATAGGGAACACAGAGCTGGAGAACAAGTTTGCAGAAGGTATTACAAAAATCAAGGAGGGACATTGTCTTTGCTGCCAGCTTGTATTTGTAGCCGAGATGAGATTCATCGCCAGTTTTGCTCCAACCTTCCTTTCTTTTAAAGTTTGTACAAATTCACCATGTAAGGCCGATATTGTTTATATAAACCGTTTTATTGTTTTGGTGTTACAGTTTGCACCAAGCAACGTTCGTGCATAGCAATATTACTTGTTTGTACATACCATTACCACACTATTTTAATTTAAAACAAATTTACAATTTGAATACCAAAAACAAAACAAAAAAACCTTGAGCCTTTACAGCACTATGGTCGCCCATTAAAAACATCTGCACCAACAATTATCAGTGCATCCATTACAGTTTTATTGGATTCTCTGCTTTGTACCACATTCACACCACGCTCCTCTTACCAGGCACCTTTTCTCTGGGAGCCAACAAAACCCCCAGTCAATAGTCCCTTGATGCCCACGACTTACAGTGAAATAAGTTTGTTTCTTGTAAATTGGAATCAATCAACACAGCCTTGGAAACACCCATAATTCTGAAAGACAGACCTGCTGCCTTGATGACTACATTTGGGAACCATTAGCCAATATGGGTGAAGGAAATTAACCTAAAAAATATACACAATAAACAATAAATGTTAAAAGCGGCTGCCCTAATGCACAGCGCACCACTATCCACAATGAGCACAGCGTGCCATATTCCAATTGACTGCCTGCAGTGCGGGTTTGGAGCCGGAGTGGAGTGAAGGAGCGATGTGTGACTATTAATATTCTGACAGTCACTAATTAGTGTGCAGGGTTGCTGTGTAGAAAATTAGCTCCAATTAGACAACACCAGTACTTTCAGGATGCAGAAGACTGAATTAATTTGACTTAATCCCCAGGTATTATTGTAACATCACACAAGTAATCAAAAACAGCATATCATTATTAAGAGACAGCACTGTGGCTTAATATTCTATTTAACTATTCGAGAAGAGACCTTCAGAAACTATCTTGGGAGGCCATTCCATCAAGATGTGAATTACTATTAAAATTGTGCCCACATAGAATATTAAAGGATAGAATGAAGTAAGAGACTAAATTAAAGAAGAATTTCAGGTAAGAGTGAAAAGCATAGTCCAACTTTCATACTATTTAACATGAAGCATAGTGGCATTCTCTAACCCAGGGGTGTCAAACTGGCGGCCCTCCAGCTGTTCCGAAACTACAAGTCCCATCATGCCTCTGCCTGTGGGAGTCATGCTTGTAACTGTTAGCCTTGCAATGCCTCATGGGACTTGTAGTTTTGCAACAGCTGGAGGGCCGCCTGTTTGACACCCCTGCTCTAACCCCAACCTCAACCCCCTGTCCCCATTCACCTGAATTCTGGGGGGTGCTTCTCTCTGCTCAAATGTGTTTGGTTTTGAATTCAGAGATCTGTGAATCGGAAGACTACAAGTCCCATTTTCCACCGGTGCAGAGGGACTCAGCGGGTTCCCCTGGCCCCTCCTCCTCATCTGATGCCCCCAGAGAAAGCTGCTTTACCTGGGGGCACCCATGCATGCTTGCTTGCTTCCAAATCCCGCTGCTGCGTCCCCACCCCCCTCTCCTATGTCACCGGATTTGATTGACAGCGGGAGCAAATTGTGCCCCCCTCCTATCAATCTGTCCAATGAGGAGAGGGGACAGTGGTGGGATCTTCTGTGCTCGTGCACATCGTTAGATCGGAGAAGTTCAGGTAAGGAAAAGAGGGGGTAGCAGGTTTTTCACCTTTAAAAAAACCTTAAAGGGGTTGTAAAGGTAAAAAAATTTCCCCAAATAGCTTTCTTTACCTTAGTGCAGTCCTCCTTCACTTAGTTCATCCTTCCATTTTGCTTTTAAATGTCCTTATTTCTTCTGAGAAATCCTCACTTCCTGTTCTTCTGTCTGTAACTCCACACAGTAATGCAAGGCTTTCTCCCTGGTGTGGCGTGTCGTGCTCGCCCCCTCCCTTGGACTACGGGAGAGTCAGGACGCTCTCTACGTTGCAGATAGAGAAAGGAGCTGTGTGCTAGTGGGTGTCCTGACACTTCGCCCCCTCACATGTTCGCCCCCTCCCTTGGACTACAGGAGTGTCAGGACACCCACTAGCACACAGCTCCTTTCTTTATCTGCAACGTAGAGAGCGTCCTGACTCTCCCGTAGTCCAAGGGAGGGGGCGAACATGACACGCCACACCAGGGAGAAAGCATTGCATTACTGCGTGGAGTTACAGACAGAAGAACAGGAAGTGAGGATGTCTCAGAAGAAATAAGGACATTCAAAAGCAAAATCGAAGGATGAGGTAAGTGAAGGAGGACTGCACTAAGGTAAAGGAAGCCATTTGGGAAAAAATAAATTGTACATTTACAACCCCTTTAAGGCTTTAGAACAATTTTAATTAAACAAGCTGACGTTACAAGCCAATTGGCTGCTATTCACAGCTGCACCAGACTTTGCAGTTTTAGTAAATCAACCCCCATCTGTGTTGGCTAGGTAAGAAGCTTATCCTACACCCCCTTACCATGGTTATAGAAATCTATCTATTTATCTATCCATATACACACACACATTTATATATATATATATATATATATATATATATATATATATATATATAAATAAAACGGACACAGACCTTAGTTTCTCAAATCACATTTAGACCAAGACTCTCACTGCTTAAGTCAAGGAACAGAGCACACATCCCAATGAGCACGAGATTTCTTTACAAAAAAACTTTTAGGACTGTTATCGGTCATAGTTGAGGCACCAATTCAACACTGGGGACTGCCACTGGCAGGGTTGCTAGTTCCAGGGCAAACATGTCGCTGTGTCCGATGTTGCACAGATTTGCCCTATCCTGCCACAAGAGCTGCTTCTAGGAGTCAAAAAAGTGGAAAACTCTAATGGTTGATGGAAGCCCTGATTGTAGAAGTAACTGGTCATCTTGATAGACTCGCTATACATAACAATATCAGGTGATTGATAGGAATCATCAGGTGATGCTTTTCCTGAAAAGTGGAAACGTGCTGCTTATGTTAAGCATACTCATTATCACCTTTCACTCCCACCCTTCCCAACACTTGTGCAAAGGAGATTCTTGGAGGAATCTCCTTTATGTTCATGTAACGGTGACAGACCTTTTGGGGACTACAGGCAAGCCTCCTACCCACTGGTTATGGCCCATGGAGAAAGCAGATCATTCTACAATAATGGACAACCACTTAATGGACGCTGAGAGCGAGGCTTGAATTAATTCTCTGAATAAGGACAATAAAGCTTCCCTTCTGGAGTGGATTGAAAGGTGTAATATTAATCATATACAGGATAATGGTCAGAGGGAATATGATGGCCCTCCTGTAAACTGGGTTGGATAGGCTCCTTCACTTGGGACAGAGATATTTTTTTTTTCTATTGAAAAGCCTGTGGCGTGCAAAACACAACCCAAAAAAGAAAAAAGAAAGTGGGGGAAAAGGAAGGTGGGAATGGTGAGTGGAAAGTGGCCACCGTGCAATACGATGGCCGGCCCTCCGGCCAGGAACAAAAATTCCTCTGGTCCTAGCCAAAAGGCTCGGCCCTAGAGGCAGGTGTCAAAAAGGTGTATGTAGAGATATGTGACCTAAGGTGCCACACGTTGAGTGCCCCTCAAACACTCAGTGCAATGTATGGCACCCCTGGACTGCCACTCCAGGGGCACTATCTCCACAGGCTTTTCAACGGACCCTGACCCCCGGTTGTGTTAGGCTTTGAAGTTGGCATTGTCCTGCTAATATCCTCAAGAAGGGAATGTCCTCCTGTGGGGTATAAAGTATGTGTCCGATTTTCAATAAAGAGTCATTCCGGTTCTATTACTACTTGTCTGTGTATGTTGCTTGGGGTAAAAAGGGCTGGTATTAGCTCTCGGTCTGCTCAGAACGGTTTGAAGGGCAGGAGTCACCATTTGGTGGAAAAAAGCACCCAATAGGGGTGCCAAGCGGTTCCATCACAGAAACCAAGGCCCCACTCTGAACTAGCAAAGGGAATGGAGATTTCCTTCAACTATAAAGCGAATTGTACTGCTATTACTAAATGTTTAAGCTTCAGACCTAAAATATATGAGCAAAGCATATCCCTCTATAGTGTGTCTCATTCCAGAACACTAAAGCCGCGTACACGCGACCATTTTTAATGTCCTAGGAAAAAACGTTGTTTTGCTCGATGTGATTTTTTGTCAAGCCTGCCTTGCATAGACACGATCGTGAAAAAAAAAATGCTCGAGCAAGCGCTGTGGACGTACAACACGTACGACAGCACTATAAAGGGAAAGTTCCATTTAGAAGGCGCCACCCTTTGGGCTGCTTTTGCCAATTTCGTGGCTCACAGTCAAAGTTAAAAAAGCTATAAACAATAAGAAAATAGCTTTTAAAAAATATAAAAATGAGGGAACACTAGTGTCGTTTAAATGTTACAAAGAATATAATAGAATATGTAAAAAGGAAATCAAGGATGCAAAAATTCAAAATAAACAACAGATTGCAAAAGATAGTAGGACAAACCCCAAAAAATTCTTTAAATATATTAATAGTAAAAAGGTCAAGTCTGAGCATGTAGGCACTTTACAAAATAATCTAGAGTGGGTGACTGAGGACGAAGAGAAGGCAAATTTATTAAATGCTTTCTTCAGCTCTGTGTATACAATGGAGAATGGGGGAGCTCATGTCCATAATGGGGATGGGAGTGACACAGCCCCAAATCCACAATGGCTCAAAAGTGATATGGTCCAGAAATATTTAGACAGAATAAAGGTGGATAAAGCACCTGGACCAGATGGCATCCACCCACGGATCCTAAAAAAATTGAGCTCTGAAATTTCAAAGCCACTGTATCTAATATTTAGGGACTCATTAATGACAGGAATAGTACCACTGGATTGACGGAGAGCCAATGTGGTGCCTATATTTAAAAAGGGAACAAAGTCTTTACCAAGTAACTATAGACCTGTTAGTTTAACTTCTATAGTTGGGAAGATACTGGAACGTTTAATAAAAGACCACGTGGATGAGTTCTTGCTGGAAACAAACTATTTAAGCAGCAGAGAGCATGGATTCATGAAAGACAGAAGTTGTCAGACAAACCTGATTTCCTTTTATGAAGAGGTAAGTAAAACCCTGGACAGAGGCGTAGCAGTGGACGTGGTATACTTGGATTTTGCAAAAGCGTTCGATACAGTTCCCCACACACGGCTCATGTGTAAGGTAAGGTCTACAGGATTAGATATATCAGTTTGTAAATGGATAGAAAACTGGCTGAAAGACAGAATTCAGAGAGTTGTGGTTAATGATTCATACTCTGAATGGTCCAAGGTTATCAGTGGTGTACCCCAAGGTTCAGTGTTGGGTCCCTTATTTTTCAATATATTTATAAATGATATTGGGTCTGAGATCAAAAGTAACATTTCTGTTTTTGCAGATGACACCAAGCTATGCAGTGGAATAATGTCCTTGCAGGATGTCTCCAATTTACAAGCCGACCTCAATGCTCTGTCTAATTGGGCGACTATGTGGCAGATGAGGTTTAATGTTGATAAATGTAAAGTTATGCACTTGGGGGCTAAGAATATGCATGCATCATACATGCTAGGGGGAGTACAACTGGGGGGATCTGTAGTGGAGAAGGATCTGGGTGTTTTAGTTGATCATAAGCTCAATAATGGCATGCAATGCCAAGCTGCGGTTTCCAAAGCGAGCAAAGTCCTTTCTTGTATTAAGAGAGGTATGGACTCCAGAGAGAGAGATATCATTTTGCCCCTGTACAAATCATTAGTAAGACCTCATCTGGAATATGCAGTCCAGTTTTGGGTACCAGTTCTCCAAAAGGATAACGGAGAACTGGAGAAAGTGCAGAGAAGGGCAACCAAACTGATAAGAGGCATGGAGGAGCTCAGCTATGAGGAAAGATTAGAGGAACTGAATTTATTCACTCTTGAGAAGAGGAGAATAAGGGGGGATATGATCAACATGTACAAATATATAAGAGGTCCATATAGTGAACTTGGTGTTGGGTTATTCACTTTAAGGTCAACACTGAGGACAAGGGGGCACTCTTTACGTCTGGAGGAAAAGAGATTTCACCTCCAAATACGGAAAGGTTTCTTCACAGTAAGAGCAGTGAAAATGTGGAACAGACTCCCTCAAGAGGTGGTTCTGGCCAGCTCAGTAGATTGCTTTAAGAAGGGCCTGGATTCTTTCCTAAATACACATAATATAACGGAGTACTAAGATGTGTAGGTAAAGTTGATCCGGGGTAAATCCGATTGCCTCTCGGGGGATCAGGAAGGAATTTTTTCCCCTCCTGTAGCGAATTGGATCATGCTCCGCTGTTTTTTTTTTTTGCCTTCCTCTGGATCAACTGTGGGTATGGAGTTGGGGGTATGGGATTGTACTGTGTTTTATTTTGTTTGTTTATTTTTTTTATGGTTGAACTGGATGGACTTGTGTCTTTTTTCAACCTGACTAACTATGTAACTATGTGTTAGTAAAAGTTTGGTGAGAGACGATTCACGCTTTTCAGTCTTCGTGCTTTTCAGTCTGTCACAGCGTGACAAATGTGCTATCTCCATTACAAATGCTAGTTTTACCAGAACGAGTGCTCCCGTCTCATAACTTGCTTCTAAACATGCTAGTTTTTTTTAAAGCCCACACACAAATGTTTTTCATGACGTGAAAAACGACAAGAAATATAAGAGCATGTTTTTAATGGCCATTTTGCACGTTGAGAAAAATGCTCTGGAGTACACACACGGTCGTTTTCAATGACCATTTAAAAAAAAAAAAAAATCACATAAAAAACGGTCGTGTGTACGCGGCATAATTGTCATTTCTGTCTGCTGACACGTTCCTTTGCTATCAGCATGAATCACTTCCCGCACGTTTTCCTAACACCAACAGAATCCGGGACAGGGGAACTGTCATAGCCCTGGTCCCAAAATTCTGCAAGCTTTAAGAGCATGTTACACATTACACCCAAATAAAGGAGCAACGTGTAATAAGCGCCAGCTCCAATCACCCATTCCTCTGTAAGTGGACAGGGGATCCTCTCCCCTGCAGCTGCTGTCGCATTTTTAAATTGTCACGGCTGTGCTGGGCTCGCCCTAGATTCGTGTGAATGAAGAAACTACAAGTCCCATCTCCACCACGGCCGACAGCTTGTAGTTCTCTGAAGAGTGCCCTCTGGAGGAAGTGTCAGTGAACTAAGAGAAAGCCTTATACAGAGGTACAGGCAGAAAGCTGGATTAGGTCTCTGCAAGACCCTAACATTGATTATGGGTGTAATGCTTTGCAGGCCTCTGTGAGAAAAAAAATAATAAATGTATCTTTTTTTTTTTTTTTAACTGCAGAAAATATGTGCATTTATTCTTTTTTCCATCAAAGGAGTTGTAAAGGAAACATTTTTTTTGCCTAAAATTTATGTCTGCAAGGTAGACAGACGGAATAGTGTAATGATTCTGTTAAAAAACAAGTAAATACCTATTAAATTCCTTCATCTATATCACCTCCGGCGTTCTAGTTTCTGTTCTCTCATTCACTTCCTGGTTTGCGGTTGTCGTTCATGTAAGAACTACATTTCCCAGTATGCATTGCGGCACACCCAGTAATTCACACCTCCTTGAAATCTCTAACACGTAGAGATTGTCCTGCCACACAGATGTAGTTCCCAGGAGGGGGCGAGCACGGTACTGACCACCGTAATAAAGCCTCCCTTCACGGAGGTCAGTAAAATCATACAAGCAGGAAGTGAACAGAACAGAGAAGAAATAGAGCAACTTCTGAGCAAAAACGAACAATGAGGAAGTGAAAAGAGGAATGTCTGCAGGTAAAGGATGCTTATTATGAAAAAAAATGTTTAATTTACAACCACATTAAGGTGAACTTAGCCTCACTGGCTAGCTGGAGAGACATCCAGGAACTATAAACTTGCCTGATTTTTCTTAGCAATGTGTGGAAAGGCCGAAAGAGTTCTGACATGTCTTCTGGTTTGCGTTCAAGGTTTAGAGGTCCTTCAGAGTAAACAACGAGCCCACTGTAAATATAACAGACAAAACAAAAACAATTTAGTATATCATTATGATTAGAACTTTTACACTGCTGCTGATAAACGGAGGTTTAGGAGCAGTTGGGCTCTTCTAAACGCGGTAACTAGCATTTAGCCACATTTTATTTACAGGCATTTTTTGTTTTTGCCAATTTTGAAAAAATATAGATTTTAGAAATGCTTCTAAATGCAAAACACAGCATGTAAACATGGCAAAACAGACGTTTTAAATGTGGGTTAATATCTGTTAACCTCCCTGGCGGTCTTCCCGTGTGTGGCACGGGGTGAGATTTTAAAGCTACGATCGGTAACCCCGTGCCACACACGGACTTGCCTCGCTGGATGCAGAAAAAAGTTTACTTACCTTTTCTCTGCGATCCAGCGATGAATCCCCGCAGTACACGGCGGGCGGATGTCCGCCTGATGCTGTGTGTTCCGCCGATTCCCTTCCCTGCGAGCGTCGCGACGTAGGGGGGGGAACGGCGCCAAATTTAAAAAAGTAAACAAACACTATACATACAGTACACTGTAATCTTATAGATTACAGTACTGTATGTAAAAAATACACACCCCCCATGTCCCTAGTGGTCTGCCCTGTACACTACATGTCCTTTTATATAATAAAAACTGTTCTTTCTGCCTGCAAACTGTAGATTGCCCATAGCAACCAAAAGTGTCCCTTTATGGCAAAAATTGTTTTAGAGCAGCTAAAAAACAGCGATAATAAATCAGAATCACTTGCAGAATTTAGCGATAGCGATTTATGGGGAAATTCGTCATAAAAAAAAAAAAATAATGACAGCAAAAATTCTGCAACTGAGCAAATTTCAGTGATTTTGATTTGATTACATTATTGAATAATTTTTACTATAATTATATTATTATTTGTTATAATTTTTTATAATTATTTATTATATTATAATTTTTAATAAGAAAAAAAAAAAAAAAAAATCATACCCAGGATGCCTATTAGACTCTGGTTTGGATAGATTTCAGTGAGTTATTCCTAAGAATTACAAGCCTACAGTATAAAACGCCAAATTCCCTTGCAAATAATGGTACCGCTTTCAGCACCTAAAATCTTAAAGAATCATACCGCCAGGGAGGTTAAGTTAAATCGAACAGGAGAGATTGTAAGAATGTCCCGTGTACATGAAGACTTAGGTTTATGCAGGTTATTTTAATAGGAAATTGTAATTTGGGGTCAACGGTGATTGTGGTTTATTATATGTATACAGTTTTTGTTTTACATATAAAAAAAAAAAAAGAATCCAGATATACGTCGGCAGATTGGTACGGCTGGGCACAAGCACGTACCTGTACGTTACCTTTAAGTGCCCAGTCGTGGGTCGGGCACGTGCCTGCGACCGGTCCGAAACTCCTTGACCGCGGGACCCGATCGCCGCCGGTGTCCAGCGATCGGTCACAGGAGCTGAAGAACGGGGAGAGGTGTGTTCCCTGATATAGGGAAACACGATCAATGGCGTCACACGTCCAGCCCTGCCCCCCTACAGTTAGAAAAACATATGAGGTCACACATAACCCCTACATCGCCCCCTAGTGGTTAACTCCTAAACGGCAATTGTTATCATGTAATTGTTGGCAATTTATAACATTTTTTGCTGTGAAAATGACAATGGTCCCAAAAATGGGTCAAAATTATCCGATATGTCCTCCATAATGTCGCAGTCACGAAAAAGAATAAATAAAAATCGCTGATCGCCGCCATTAGTAGTAAAAAAAATAATAATAAAAATGCCATTTAATTGTCGCTCTATTTTTGAATATAGCGGAAAAAATAAAAACCCCAGAGGTGATCAAATACCACCAAAAGAAAGCTCTATTTGTGGAAAAAAAAGCACGTCAATTTTGTTTGGGAGCCACATCACACAACCGCACAATTGTCAGTTAAAGCGACGCAGTGCCAAATAGCAAAAACTGGCCAGGTCATTTACCTGCATGAAGGCCTGGGTCTTAAGTGGTTAAAAAAAAGAAAGGTGGGCTAATGATGTCACAATCTCTGCCTTAGCCAATCAGAGGGAGATGTGTACTTATTAATAAAATACAAAGCTTCCTGTGAATGGCTGAGCCATGCTCAGTCCAACTTGATTTTGTTCTGGCCGCAGATGGGTCGCTCACGTACCGCTGGCTGAACACAGTGCTCAATACTGTAAGTAGCTGATAAATGCATATTACACAGTGCTGACAGCCATCAGCGTGGCCAAAACTAACTCTTTAAAGTGAAAGTAAACATAGAGGAAGGCTTTAAAGTTATAAAAATGAATAATGACGTGTAACAAATATTTTTTTTAATTGCCCGTACTTACCACACAATGGCTAGCCGAGGGATTGTAAACATTAATGCTGGTTCATAATCATCAATCATGTCTTGTGTGAGGTATCCAAGCTTTAAGGCTCTGTGAAGAGGGATTTTTCAGAATTAGGCATCATGAAATAAAGGCCAAATTACTGCTAGACACATGCACTCTCATTTAGCAATGCGTGCCAAGTACTGAGTAACTCCAGGCAAGTCAATTCAGTCTGTGGGTGGATAACGCTAGCAAAGAAACACTGCAACTGTGCTCAAGTCCTCTACATTTACCTTTAATTACAGTCGTTTTGTATCATTTGTTAAAGTGGAATGGCGCAGATTCCTATACTATGGGAATACAACCACTCGTCAGATGATCATACAAAGCCCTCAATATAGTGAGCTTAGAGAGAAGGCAGGGCTTGTACCTGTGAACACACTAGTCCGCATTTTCCGCAGGTTCAGAAAATGTGAGCACTGGAATGGGGAGTTCAGACAGGTGTATATGATGAATATTAAGAAAACCTAAAAACACAAGGAAATAAAAAACAAATACACACATTCACCTAGATAGCTGCAGCAGCAGCATCGATCTGATGCTGCAGCTGTCCCCCACCGGCTCTATATTGAGAACTGAGCAATCAAAGACTGCTGATCGTTCAGCTCTCCGGTCCACTCTGAGCACAGTGTGGCGTCTGTAAGTCACCGTTCTCTGCTCCCGAAGTGCTCACTGGAGCACCAGGCTGTGGATGGGAGTGACTGGCTCAGACTCTCAGCGGTGTGCACACAGAGGCTGAGCCAGCTGCTGGTCATGCATCTGGGCGGATCCTGACATTATTGTCGGGAACCCTGCAGATCCTGGATCAGCTCTGTGACATCAGCTAAAGCCTGGTGTCGGCTTAATACAGGTCACGTGAGTGTAGAAATAAGTGTACTTCTGTGATCCACAGGGGAGATGTAGCCAATAGATCTTTGCCCATACTTCTCCTTTACCAATTCCTTTCCAGCGATGTACCCGTACATCGCTGGACTTTCAGGGGTTGTACCTGGATGATTAAAACAAGAAATTGGTCTTGCACAGCCCGTTCCTTCCGGGACCTTGCGTTGTATTGTGGCGACATCAGCATGCCGCTCCTTCTTACGCTGTTTCGTCAATCCTGACTTCATCCAGGGTCACGGTTTCACGCGTGATTTTTGTCTTCTCACTGTAAGTGTATTTTTAACTATTTTTATTAAAACGTCTCAACTGGGAAAAAAATAAAAAAATTAATTGGTCGCACACTGGAACTCCAAATTATCTTGATGTCATCTTTATTGTCAAAAGGGTTTATCTTTATTGTCACAAGCAAGCTATCGCTCGTGAAACGCGTCTACCATTGCCTGTATCTGTCTGACTCTTGACAATAAAGATGACATCAAGATAATTTGGAGTTCCAGTGTGCGACCAATTTGTAGTTTTATTCGTGTTCCACGGTGGTGAGCCGAGGTCTGCACCTGTGATCTACCTTGCACCCGATTCTGCCTGGAGCGGTGTGCTTCTCCTTAATCTTTGTTGTACCTGGATGATGTCTGCAGCTGAAGGACATCACCCTGTTATGTTTTTTTAGAGCGGGTGATCAGCTCTTGTAATAGGAATCAGAGCAGCTTACTTATTACAAGCAGTGGCTCTTTCGGGCTGCCCCATCCCACTGGGAGGCCCAAGTGAACAGCCGGAGTGTTCGACCGGCTGGCTGGACAGCCAAGCAAGGCCGGAATCAGCTTTGATCGGCTGTTTGTAACAGTATACCATAAGAAATGACTTGATATCACTTCCGGTTTACTCAGAAACCATCGGCATTAGTTTTAAAAAATCTAAAGCATTCAAAACCACAGATTTTGGTGTTTTGAATGCTTTTAAGTTCAAACAAGGAATTTGAGATCTTATAGACCCCATATCTCTCCATAAACAGTACCTATCCCATGCCTAATGCTGTCAAAAGGATGTATACATTTCTTGTGACAGCAATAAGACAAAAATAATAAGAATTTAATTAGCAGTGTAAAAATAAAAATAAAGAATAATAAAAAAAAAAAAAATTCAAGTGCCCTGTCCTCCCACACAAAGGCGAATGTGCGTGTTGGTCCTGCACACACGCACGCAGCAATCATCCCACACATGTGAGGTATCACCACAAGTCAGATCACGGGCAGTAATCTTAGCATCAGACCTTCTCTGTAAATCCAAAGTGGTAACCATGTAAAAGCTTTTAAAGCATCGCTTTACTCTCCTATGGAGAGTAAAAGTGACATTGTTTGTTGCTGTTGCACAGGTGTGCGCAATTTTAAGGTGTGACATGTTTAATTACTCGGTGTAATATCTTTTATACTTTATAAAAAAAGTGTAATTTTCCCCCCAAAAAATTGTGTTAAAAAATAAATAAATGCTGTGCCAATACCGTGCGACATAAAAATGGTCAAACCCACCAATTTATTCCCTAGGACCACTGCTTAAAAAAAAATATATATATTATTATATATACGCACACACACACACACACTTTATATATATATATATATATATCACATACATACATACACACACATACATACACACACATTAAGAAATAAAATGCATCGTTTAGGAGATATTTACTTTTGATGCAGCCACCGATGTCACCATCGCATGCACTCTGAAGGAACAGCCTACTGTGCAGTTCCTTCAGAGTCCTATGCTGTGAATGAAGGTTCCCACGCGCATGTGCGTGTGTGACATCGCAGCTCCGGCAACACCCACACAGCAAGGGTGAATTATTTTATGAAGGAGAGTGACGTAACAGTTTTATTTTCCTGATCCTAGGAGAACTGGTGCAAGAAAATTACCGTATCATAACGGAAAACAGAATAGGGCAAAGAGGAGGAGGCCTGGCGATGATCCACAAGACTCATCTTACGATCACCAAACCAGTCCGCCAAAAACCCTCTTCCATTCATGGAAACCCTTACTCTGCAACTGCAAGCAAATTCAAAGGAGACCGTCCACATTCTGCTATGCTATAGGCCACCCGGCCCAAAATCGCAGCTGCTATCATCATGGACGGATTTCTTCTCCACTTACACCCTCAACAGCAAACATCTTTTGCTGCTCGGGGATTTCAATCTCTGGGCCAATTCCTCACAAGACCCCATTGCCGACGCCTGTATTGATCACCTGGAAGGATTAGGATTACAGCAACTAGTATGTGGGCCCTCACATGCTTCAGGTCACACACTTGATCTTATTTTCAGACAAGCTCTGGAAATAAAAATTTTGGAAAATGAAAAGTTGCCATGGACAGACCACCATGCAATTATATTCAGTATTTCCACCATCCCCCCCGCAACAAAAACATCAAATCCAGTGACAATACACTGGACTAGATGTCAGAAGAAGCTCCACTCGGAACTCTTCAAAACTACTTTAAGGAAAAAAATAGAAACAACTCAGCCGCATCAAACGGCCGTTGAAACATTGGAAGCCATAAACTCGGCCATGCTACAGTCAGCCGACTTGGTAGCGCCGAAACGAAGAACCCGCATTCGGAAAAACAACCGCAGCTGGTTTAACAACCAGCTGTCGTTACTGAAGCAAGAACGCAGAAGGGCAGAATCTGCCTGGAAAAGATGTTCGTCAGAGCTAAACCTATCCATCTACAAGGCGACTACAAGAAAATACCACAAAGGAATTTTCCAAGCTAAGAAAAAGTATTTTTCGGAGGCTATCAACGGTGCCCTAAACCGCCCCCGCGAACTCTTCAAGATGGTCACCCAGACCATGAAACCAGGTTGCATTGAAGCCCCCAGTTCGGACACAAGAATTTTGCAATGAACTATCGGATTACTTCATTGATAAAATCAAGGCAATCCGTGAAAGCATTCAGCAAAACAATTCCCCCCTCAGCCCCCCCTGCAGCCTCTCACACAGCACTCATAGTAATTCTCCTATATCAGGTAAGTTTACCCTGGGACCCATCTCCATTGAGACCACCAAGAATGTCATTGGCGCTTTGCGTAATGGCACAGCGCCAAATGACATTATCCCCACAAAACTGCTGAAGGAATGCGCCTACATCCTGGCTCCTCCCATCACGCAGCTTATCCATCAGTCTTTCTTGGAGGGCATAGTGCCCTCACAGTTGAAAGAGGGTATAATCCAACCCATCCTTAAGAACCCCTCCCTGGACCCCAAGGACCCACTCCACCGCCGTCCCATAACAAGCCTCAACATACTCTCAAAGATAATGGAAAAAGTAGTGGTACAACAGCTGCAACAGCATCTAGATACCTACAAGCTACTTGACCCATTGCAATCAGGCTTCCGTCCCGGACACAGGACGGAAATAGCATTGCTGAAAGTATGGGACGATGTTCTCAAGGCCGCAGACGAAGGAGAATCTTGTCTTCTAGTTCTGTTGGACCTAAGTGCTGCTTTCGACACTGTAGACCACAAACTGTTACTGACTCGGCTTGCTGAAGTAGCCAGAGTCGCAGAAGGCGATTTATCTTGGTTCTCCTCATTTCTGGAAAACCGATCGCAAACAGTGAAGTTAGGACCTTTTACGTCTGAGAAACGCACAGTAACATGCGGATTCCCTCAAGGATCGCCTCTGTCACCAGTGCTGTTTAATATATATCTTCGTCCTCTTTTTGAGATTATCAGCAGCCAAAAACTGCTCTACCACTCTTATGCAGATGATACGCAACTGTATTTCCGCATCTGCAATAGACAGGATCACCACCTCAATCTAGAGACATGTCTCTCTTTGATAGAGGACTGGATGACAAAGAGTTATCTTAAACTCAATGGAGCGAAAACAGAACTTCTCCTGTTTCACGCCAAGCGTAGGAATCAACTTTCAACAGCGTGGACCCCCCCGTCTATTTTGGGCAAGCTCATCACCCCTAGCGCCAAAGTCAAAAGCCTAGGGGTCTTTTTTGACTCCTTTATGACAATGGACGCACAAATAGGGTCAGTAGTCAGCGGATCTCACCATCTACTGCGCCTACTACGCAGACTCACTCCATTCATCCCTAAAGAAGATTTATCAGTCGTGGTGGGAGCAATTGTAAACTTCAGGCTTGATTATGCAAATGCCCTTTACCTCGGACTCCCCAAGTACCAAATCGCTCGTCTGCAAGTCGTTCAGAATACGGCCGCCAGACTTGTGACAGGGAAAAAACCCTGGGAATCTATCTCACCTTCACTGCGAGCCCTTCATTGGCTGCCAGTTAAAGACAGAATTGCTTTTAAAGCTCTCTGTCTTACGCATAGATGTGTCCATGGGAATGCCCCCCTCTATCTATGCGAAATAATAAAAGCGCATAACCCCAATCGCGTTTTGCGATCCACGAATCAGAACCTGCTCCAGGTTCCGAAAGCCAACTTCAAGTCCAAAGGAGAAAGAAGATTCGCGATCCAAGGTCCCAGACTATGGAACGCTTTACCAACCAGCATTCGGTTGGAGGAAAACCACCTAGCATTTAGGAAAAAGGTCAAGACTTTTCTCTTTTGATATCAAAGGAGACAGGAACAACAAGCGCCCAGAGGCGATTCAGTTCGCATGTGCCGCGCTATACAAGTTTTCATTCATTCATTCATTCATGATCCTCCGTCCTAATTATAAGGGACTGTTGAAAGTATTCAACACAGTTTCCCCTGCAGGCGTTTAGCAGCAGAAAAACTACCTGCTTTTTTTGCATACACGTTAACACACATGGCATGAATGCATTCTATTGGTTAGAATGACAATTTATTCTAACTACTAGAATGTATTACATGCGACCGCATGTTTAGGTGCTTTTGAGCATTTTTTATGCTTAAAAGTTCCTCTTCTGATTGCCACTTCAATTACACTTAAGTTCCTATGGGCATTGTTAGGAGGGGTCCGACTCTCCATGCAGGTTATTTTATTTTATGAACTAGATTTGCAATACATCTCCTGGTTGGAGTATCCAAGACATTAGGGACTGACTTGGCCCTCCAGGCACCATCAATATATACTGTATATACTCGAGTATAAGCTGGGATTTTCAGCCCCTTTTTTTATGGGCTGAAAATGCCCCCTCGGCTTATTCTCGAGTCAGTGTACCTGGCGATATTAAGAGTCTGCGGGCGTCCATCATTTAAAACTCGCAGTCTCCTCTTGTCCCTTGCGTGATAGGCGTTTCTCAGCAGACAGAGTTCTGCCTATCACGAGCGTTCTCTCATCCTCACCCATCCCAGCAGACACTGTGTTCCGTGTTCCACCAATCACGGACATCTTTTCATCCTTGGACGTCCATGATTAGCAAAACACTGAACACAGTGTCTGCTGGGAAATGGAGTCCAAGGATTAGAGAACGTTCGTAATAGGCAGAACTGTGTCAGCTGCCTACCAGGAGGAGACCGCGAGTTTTAAACATGGACGCCCGCAGCCTCTCAATTTCAGGTACAGTGACTATGGGCACAGGGACAAGGATGGGCACAGAAATGAGGATGGGCACAGCGAGGTTGCAATGAGCATAGTGAGGCGTGCAAATAAGCTGTTGACCCTCTTTTCCTCTTACAGTAGCTGCTGCGTTCTCACTCTCGGCTTATACTCAAGTCAATACGTTTTCCCATTTTTTTGGTAAATTTAGGTACCTCGGCTTATACTCGAGTATATACAGTAAATAACATTTTTGCAAGGACTGGCCCTTTAAATAAGCCAGATTGTGAAGCGGCTCTAGGTAGTGTAATAGACTTCTGTCACAAGCCAGGAAGATGTCTCTACTGAGAGCCCCGGATAATGCTCCCCGCTCAGTATCAGCAGCCAAAGCTCTGCTCAACTTAAGGAGGATTAAATCTCTCTTCTTTGAATGGACAATCTACTTCAATGGGTAACACACAAAGCATGAAAATGTAAATCAGCTTTTCTGCCAGGAAATAATTCAATTACAATGACATCATAAACCTCCACAGAGAAGGATTTGATAAATCTGCAGGTCAGCGCGGTGCGTCCGATAATAACGTTTTACATTTGGATGCCTATTCCAGCATTTGATTTTTTTCTTTACCAGGGGGAATTTTAATTAATAGCTTGTGTTAGGAGATCAGCAGTGACAACGTAACATATTCTGTGATCACCATGCTGAAAATATTTTAGATTTTCATTTGACACAAGCCAATTCTCCGAACATTACCTATGACCCGAGCAGGATCTTAGTGGTCCTGAAAAAAAAAAAAAGCAATATCTTAGGCTGGATTCTATTTTTTGCATTTTTGCAGATTAGCACTACAGTCCATTTAACATGGTTTCCTATTGAACACGTTCTGTAGTGCAAATCTGCAAAATGCAAAAAGCACTAAAATTTTGCAGTACAATTCTTTTTTTTTTTCTTCTTGTTTGTTGCAGCATAGTGCATCTTTGGCCCTATAGACTATAGGAGTGCATGGAAAATGCATGTAAAGTGTTACTAAACCCACAACAGTCTGTATACAGGTGTGAATCCAGCCTTAGACAAGGTGATAATGAAGAGGAAGTACCACACCAGGAATTTTGGGGTTTAATGGGGACGAGTTAAACAATGGCTTGTCATTCATAGCCATTGTGTACTATTGTAATCTCTGCGATTGGTTACGGTGGTCACATGGTACAGGGCCAATCAGAGCTATCACAATAGTACACAATGACACATGAATGGATGCCATTTACAAAGTATAAATAATTGAGAGAAAAAAAATTCAACTTAAAAAAACTCACAGTGCTTCTTGCTATATATTTGGAGGTATCTACTTTGCAGAAATGGTAATTTGGGGGTATTTGTATTGTCCTGGCATTTTAGGGCATCAATAAAGGAGAGAGGTAGTCAAAACTTCAGGAATGTAGGATTGATAACATTTAAAAAAATAAAAATAAAAATTATACACATGCTCACCATAGTTTGTAGACACTATGACTTTCACACACAGAATATAATATACTATATATTTATTTACTCATTTGGGTTATTTTTTACCACAGAGATGTAAAATAAATTTTGGCCTAAATTTATGAAGATTGATTTATTTATAAAATTGGATATCATTAAACAAAAAATAGTACATTTGTGATTAAATAGCACCAAACAAAACAATTTAAAAAGATTATAAAAATGTAATTTGGGTACAATGTTGTTGCATGATTGAATAATTATCATTTAAAGTGTGACAGCGTAGAAAACATAAAAATGGCCTGGGCAGGAAGGGGGTGGAAGTGTCCAGTGGGTGAAGTGATTAAACACCGGAAAAATTATCGGTGAAGAACAAAACAAAACATTATGCTTCTCAGATCAAGTTCCCCTGCGTTATAATGCGTTTAGCCATGAATATAGTATTTAAAAACTGTAATTACCTGAATACGCCAGATTAAAGTGGCAAGATTATTGTGGCTGGATAATAGGTGTATGTGAACAGCTCCTTGTACAAAGTAATGACAGGCTAACAGCAGCCACTACTATTTGCATGTAGCCGCACACCAAGCAGTTGCCTGCAGTTAGGGACGCATGTCAGGAGTCTGAATGGGGTCAGATGCATCCTGGGGCAGACATTCGACCCTAACTGCAGGCAACTGCTGAGTGTACAGCTACATGCAAATGGAGGCGGTTGCTGTTAGCCTGTCATTAGTTTTATACAGGTTGAGCATTCGCAGCCATTCACATACACCTGTCACTGCAGCTGCAAGAATCCCCTGATTCTATCCACTGGAACCTGTTATATGCAGGCAATTGCCCCATGTAAACAAGGCCTAATTCTCTAAATGCAGCTAACGGAATGCACCTAAAAAGCAGGTAAACATGTATAATATACTATAAAATCGTACTTGTACAATCATACTTCTGTTGGTTTTACAGTATTACCAAACCCTGGACCCTGCATTTACTATATCTGGTCTTCCGCAGTACACAGAACATGAAAATTATTTTAGTAAATATAAACTGCTATAAGATACAATATATAGCAGTTTTGTGACTTCTATCAGTGTCTAGTTAAAACTTGTAGAAGGAGTTTTTCTTTCCTGATTGTCCTATGAGGCAACAAGGCCCCTGACCGTCTGTCTTGACAGTGCCGATTGGCCCTAGGCTGATCACATGCGCTATCTCAAGAAAAGGAAAAAAAAACTCTCTAGCAATACACAGCAAACTTAGCATATGCAGCCTGACAGTGTATACAGGTTAAAACAGTCTTTTTACACAATGCAGAGGATTGACCCCTTAGGTTCCACAGTGAGCATAACACACGTCTTTTACTGCATCCAGTGCCTTGAAAAAGTATTTGTACCCCTTGAAATTTTCCACATTTTGTCATGTTACACCCAAAAACGTAAATGTATTTTATTGGGATTTTATGTGATAGACCAACACAGAGTGGCAAGAAAGGAACACACCAGCCAAGGAACACACCAGACATGTCAGGGATAAAGTTGTGGAGAAGTTTAAAGAAAGGATAGGTTATAAAAAATATCCCATGCTTTGAACATCGAGCATTGTTCAATCCATCATCCGAAAATGGAAAAAGTATGGCACAACTCTTCCACGCAAAATATGGAAAATTTCAAGGGGTATGGATACCTTTTCAAGGCACTGTATACCGACTGTTGTGGGTTTAGGAACACTTTCCATGCATTTTCCATGCACTCCTATTGAAGTCTATAGAGCCAAAGATGCACTATGCGGCAACAAACAAGAAGAAGAAGAAGAAGAAGAAGAAGAAGAAGAAGAAGAAGAAGAAGAAGCAAAAAAAAAAAAGAATTGCACTGCAACATTTTACATTAATGTGAATGGACGCCATAGGGAATAATGTGATTTTCATTGTCATGCATGGCAGCGTGATAGCATATGCAGGAGAAGTTGCATTCGTGTGAACAGGGCCTTAAGCCGCGTACACACGATAATTTTTTGGCATGAAAAAAAAAAAAGTTTTTTAAAAACGTAATTTAAAATGATCGTGTGTGGGCTTCATATGGTTTTTCATGTTCTGAAAAACCACCCAAAAAAAAATTCGAACATGCTGCATTTTTTCACGTCATTTTAAAAATGTAGTTTTTCGGGTTGTAAAAAATGACCGTGTGTGGGCTAAAACGACGTTTTTAACCCGCGCATGCTCAGAAGCAAGTTATGAGACGGGAGCTCTCGTTCTGGTAAAACTACCATTCATAATGGTGTTAGCACATACATCACGCTGTAACAGACCAAAAAGCGCAAATCGTCTTTTACTAACACGGAATCAGCAAAAGCAGCCCAAAGGCGGATAGAACTTCCCCTTTAGTGCCGTCGTACGTGTTGTACGTCACCGCACTTTGTTCATCATTTTTCAAAAACGATGGTGTGTGGGCAACGTCGTTTTTAATGATGAAGTTGGAAAAACTTTGTTTTTTTTCATGCCAAAAAATGATCGTGTGTACGCGGCATTCGTCTCAATATCCTAAGCCTTACCTTTCTACAGTTTCACAGAATAGGACTATTACTTCCTGCTGAACGTAGTACTCCTTTGGAGTTTTCACAGGGACCATGGCCGACACATAACTGCAATATGAGAAAAGTAGTAGAATGAGGATTTATTATATTTTTTAAATAAAGGAAACTTGTCATGCAATCTAAATGGGACACTCATTTTATTTTTCTTACTCAGACAGGCTTCTCCTGCACTCCCAGACAACCCGCAAATCACTTTTAACACTCTGCATGCAATCGAACTTGAGATCTAAGTGGGAGCTCTGAACACTCCTCATCCCAAAATGAAATGCACAATACATTCTGGGCTTCTGGTGTGAGGTCCCCAAGTTAAAGCGGAACTAAACCCTCTTTATCCTTCACAGACAAGGAAGCTGCCATCTTTTCCTCTGCTTGGTCTGTGGTTATCATGATGCTGCACGTTATCAGCTATGACACCAGCCGTTTGATGGCTTCTCGGTTCATCTGAGCGAAAAAAATGCAACTATGATGTTATTGTTATGTTCTCAATCACAACACGTCTTGACTAATTGTTTGAGGAAACTGTTACATTGACGGGTTAGGTTCTGCTTTAAAGGAGAAGTCCAGCCTGAGCTTGTTTGGCTGGGTTTCCCCCAAGGGACACAGAAGTGCAATTCGTTTTGTACTCCTGTGACCCGTTTTGAGCAGAGAGTGGGCTGAAGTTCGCCATTTCTGCTGATGTCACAGTAATCAGTCCAGGCACCGCGTAAAACTGACAAAGTCTGGACCCGCCAGGTGCCTGGACTGATACCCGTCGCAACCTCTCAGCAAGCCACTGAGAGCCTGAGATGGCTGCTCCCTATGCCCATTGACAGCTCAGCGATCCAGTGAGCGTGCGGGGGGGTAGCAGACGGAGAGATGTCGACTGACAGGGAGCAGCTCTCTGCTTGTGGAGCCATTAGCGGTGTTCAATTGCTCAGTTCATAGGCGCCAGGGGACAGATGTAGAATCGGACCAATGCTGCATCCACCTAGGCAAGTTTAATAATAGGGGGGGAGACATACTTTATTAACTATTCCTCAAAACAGTTACATGCAAGACATGCCATGAACAATAAATGGTCACAGATGCTTGTGCTCTCAACAGGCCAAGATGGGGCCTTTCTTGGTCGTAAAGGACAAGAGAGTTTAGTTCCACTTTAAGGACATTCACAGGGTGATGTTTGAATCAGTGATCCGATTGATCAACCTAAAAAAAAAGAAAAAAAGAAAAAAAGATGAAATGTGGTTACTGCGCTTGGCACACCAGGTCTTAAAGATACTCATGGGCTGAACTCTAGTGATGCACAGAAATTTCGGCTGCTGAAAATAAAGTTTTGGTTAAAAGAAAAAAAGTGCTGATAATGGTGGAGTGGTAGAGGACTCCGGTGACAACCTGTGAAGCTCTGGTGAACTCCATGCCCAAGAGGGTTAAGGCAGTGCTGGGAAAAAATGGTGGCCACACAAAATATTGACACTTTGGGCCCAATGTGGACATTTTCACTTAGGGGTGTACTCACTTTTGTTACCAGTGGTTTAGACATTAATGGCTGTGTGTTGAGTTATTTTGAGGGTACAGCAAATGTACACTGTTATACAAGCTGTATACTCACTACTTTACATTGTAGCAAAGTGTCATTTCTTCAGTGTTGTCACATAAAAAGATATAATAAAATATTTACAAAAATATGAGATACTGTATATTTAAAAAAAATGTCAATTTCAGTTTCAGCCAAGTGCATCCTGAAATTTCTGTCCACCACTACTGAACTCAATACCCTGCTGGACTGGCTCTGACCCTCACCGCTACTAGGGAGTCTCCACCTTTCTTCTGCGCTCTTAAAGGGCAATTTCACTTTTGTGGAAAAAATATAGCACAAAAAAATATATCAAACACAATACTACATAAGCCATGTTGTAAATTAAATTGGATGTAAACCCTCACATATACCCAGTGAAGTGAACAGCCTCAGATGTTACACAGAGATTAAACAAATCTCCCTACATAAGTTTTACATGTATAACTGCCATCTTCAGCTTGCTATATTCTTTAGAAAGTGCACCTCCTGTTAGAGGATTTTAATTTCCTGTTCAGCACTGGGAGTGTATTCTGGGCATACACTGTGTGACAGATAATTGGAGGAAAAGCCCCCCCTCCACATAAGCAATGGAAGGGAGTAATGTGCTGTGAATAGGACAGCTCTCTGCTAATCTATTTATAGCACCCTCCCAACGCAAATTTCAGCCTGGTTTTATCTTAATTGTTGGAGAACTTGTCAGAAGTTATCATGCCGATAACAGAGGAATGGAGCAGCAGAAAGACACAGGGTAAAGTGCTCTGGAGAGTGATAAGTAAACACTGCAGGTATATGTGCTTAGGTCAAATTTCATGAATCAGGTTTACATCCACTTTAAAGTTATGAAAAACTACTTTTCAATTTGCAGCCATTGTACTTTCTGTAAAATTGAATGCAATGACATCCTGGACCAGCCCCAGAAAAGTCAAAATATAGGCACCCCCTGCAATAGGAATTTCAGTCTTAGTGATACACTTCCCAAGGGTTAAATACATTTAAAAAGGGGTGCAGAGCCTGCAACTTTTCTCATTAGAACATCGAAAGTGCACCAGTTGATTAAAATGAAGGAAGACCCTACCATTTAGAGTCCGTCTTGAAAAGACATAGTGCTACAGCTATTTCTTCAGAGCAGCAAAAGGTAGAAATCCCCATTGATCACACAGAGGGGGTTGTTATTTTTTTCTCTACTCTTTAAGCTGGTCACACACATTACAGTCTGTATGTATTAACATACAGTGGAACCTCAGATTACGAGCATAATCCGTTACAGAAGAATGCTTGTAATCCAAAGTACTTGCATATCAAAGCGAGTTTTCCCATTGAAGTCAATGAAACTAAAGGGCCGGATTCAGATACAT
The DNA here is from genome assembly GCA_029574335.1 of Rana kukunoris. Classification (NCBI taxonomy): domain Eukaryota; kingdom Metazoa; phylum Chordata; class Amphibia; order Anura; family Ranidae; genus Rana; species Rana kukunoris. Next base: position 673,256,916 of record CM056049.1, on the reverse strand, counting down.
TGGCGTATCTTTATAGCGGCGTACGTTTCTGAATCGGCGTATCTAGCTCATTTGCATATTTTTAATGGGAACGTCTAATGCGTCCAGCGTAACTATGCGCCCACGATACGCCGGCGTAGGCAAAGTACGCCGGACGACTGAAGCCATGTTTTTCGGCATATTTTGCTTTCATAATCAGCGTAAAGATGCGACAGCGCACATTTGAATTTACACCGGCGTAGATTCTTTCTGAATCCGGCCCAATTTTTTTTGACATGCAATACCACATGTGGCCAGAGGTGGGAGCGCTGGAGAGCCTCAAACAGCCAGAAAGGCCCAAGGACAGCTCGGCTGCCCTAGGCAAACCTCAGAAATGCTTCGGGAATGGAGTATCTCCGAGCATTTTCAAACGACGCCGTTCGGCTATGGCGCCCCCCCCCCCCACCTTAGGCCAAAATGTGGTACTGCACAACACTCGCAAACAGAGTTAGGATTTTTCAAAATGCAGTGCTCGTATTGTGAAACGCTCGTTAACCATGTTACTTGCAATCCAAGGTTCCACTGTACAAGCTTTAGATAAGATGACAAAAACATTTCTTTTTAAAAGAAACAGAAAAGGCAATTACAGAAGGTAATTTATAAACATGTGTCAAGCTAAAAAAAAAAAACGAACAAAAAAATTAAATAAAAGAAATAGGAATATAAAAAGAAATATTTTACCTTAATTCAAACTCTGCAAAGAGAATATCAAAATGCCGAAGGGAGTCCTTAATTTTCTCGGTGTACATGTTCAGATCCCTGAGGGCCTGGTCGCGGATGATGTTCCTGACCTCCTCCAGGCTTCTGGTAAGGTCTTTAGCCAGCGGTCTCATGGCCATGCTCTCTATTTCCCGGTTCATTATGATTGAGCCGGCAGCCAAACACTGCAGAGACGGACACAAGTAAGGAGAAATCTTAAAGCTGAACTCAGATAAAATACAAATGTTAGAACCGACAATGAATCTACAATTCTGTACAAACAGTCCTCAAGCACACTTGGCAGACTCCAAAGTCAGATCCTTGACCTCCACTGCAGCAGTCCCACTTGGTCAATAACACTGGACAAAAAGACACCCCAAACCTGATAATTGAACAATGAAGGAGAAACAGCAGCAGCACCCCACTGATAAAGTCATCTCTCTGCTCTCTCCTCCTGTCACCTTCCTCTTACCCACATGTACAGGGCAACAGGACCCGAGTGGCCCCTAGTGCAGGCCCACCCTTTCCCAGTACTGTTGCACATGGGATTACAGGATGCTGAAATGAAGGAGTATATTTATAAAGCAGTGAATGTGACATGCAAACATTTTCTGCAAGTGTATCTTCCTGAAGCATTTGTGTAAATGATAGTGATTGATCAACCTGCAGTAAATCCATATCAATCGGGTTTCCGGCCCGGACACGGGACAGAAACCGCATTGCTCAAGATATGGGACGACGCTCTCGAGGCCGCAGACGAAGGAGAATCTTGTCTCCTGGTTCTGTTGGACCTAAGCGCAGCTTTCGACACTGTAGACCACAAGCTTCTATTGACTCGGCTAGCTGAAGTAGCCAGAGTCGCAGAAGGCGATTTATCTTGGTTCTCCTCTTTCTTGGAAAACCGTTCGCAAATAGTGAAGTTAGGACCTTTCACCTCTGGAAAGCGCACAGTATCATGCGGAGTCCCTCAAGGATCCCCTCTATCGCCTGTGTTATTCAACATCTATCTTCGTCCTCTCTTTGAAATCATCAGCAGTCAAAAACTGCTCTATCACTCATATGCAGATGACACGCAACTGTATTTCCGCATTTGCAATAAAAAGGATCACCACCTCAATCTAGAGACATGTCTCTCTTTGATAGAGGACTGGATGACCAAGAGTTATCTTAAACTCAATGGAGCGAAAACAGAATTTCTCCTGTTTCACGCCAAGCGTAGGAACCAACCAGCAACAACGTGGACACCCCCGCCCATTCTGGGCAAAATCATCACCCCTAGTGCCAAAGTCAAAAGTCTTGGTGTCATCTTCGACTCCCACATGACAATGGACGCACAAATAGGGTCAGTAGTCAGCGGATCTCACCATCTGCTGCGCCTACTACGCAGACTTATTCCTTTCATTCCTAAAGAAGACGTAGCAGTCGTGGTGGGAACAATTGTTAACTCCAGACTGGACTATGCAAATGCCCTTTACCTCGGACTCCCGAAGTACCAAATCGCTCGTCTGCAAGTCGTTCAAAATACGGCCGCCAGACTTGTGACTGGGAAAAAACCCTGGGAATCCATCTCATCTTCACTGAGAGCCCTTCACTGGTTGCCAGTGAAAGACAGAATTGCTTTTAAAGCACTCTGTCTAACGCATAGATGTATCCATGGGAATGCTCCCCAATATCTGTGCGAAAAAATAAAAATTCATAATCCCAATCGCATCTTGCGATCCACCAACCAAAATCTACTCCAGATACCGAAAGCCAGCTACAAGTCCAAAGGAGATAGAAGATTCGCGGTCCAAGGTCCCAGACTATGGAACGCTTTACCAACCAGCATTCGGTTGGAGGAGAACCACCTTAGCATTCAGGAGAAAGATCAAGACTCATCTCTTTTGATTCCAAAGGAGACAGGAACAACAAGCGCCCAGAGGCGATTTAATTCGCATGTGCCGCGCTATATAAGTTTTTCATTCATTCATTCATTCAATGTTTGGAGAATGTCACATTCACTGCTTAAAAAAAATGCCCTTAAAGTGCTTACAAAATTCAGTTAAAATTAGGTAAAAAGAGTAATATACCCAGGGTCAGAACAAGGGGTGGACAAAAGGAGGACTGCCCTGGGCGCAGCGTATATTGTAGCAATGGAGGCGCTACAAGTTCCTTCTACTATAAGCCTGACAGAAGAAGCGACATAGGCTATGAGCCCAGCACTGGAAGCGGCAGATAGGGGAGAATAGAGCCGGGAGGAGGAGCTGGCTGTGCTCTCCCTCCCACTCTTCCTCATAGTCTCACGCATAATTGCCCTGGGCACTGGATGATCTTGTGCCGACACTGCATATACCTGTGTATTTTTGTATCAAACACTCCATCTTAAAAACAAAAAGAAATACAATCTTAGGCCGCGTACACACGATCAGACATGTCCGATGAAACTTGTCCGACGGACCGTTTTCATCCGACCAGGCTGAAGTGGTCTGTTGGTCTGATGTGCGTACACACCATCGGACCAAAATCCTATCGGACCAGAACGCGGTGACGTAGAACACGACGTGACCAGTTTCTGCGGACATTTTCGATCGTGTGTACGCGGCCTTACAATTTTGGCCCCCAGGAGAAAATTTAAAGGGGCGTTCCAGACCTTTTTAATGTTTATTAAAAGTCAGCAGCTACAAAAAGTGTAGCTGCTGGCTTTTAATAAACAGACACTTACCTTGTCCATGGTTCCAGCGACGCGCCGGCCGGGGCTCCGCTCCTCTCCCCCCCTCCCTGGCCGGCGTCTTCATTACAACTGTGGACAGGCGATCCCCTGGGACCTGGACGTGTCCCAGGTGAAGGCTTACAGGGAGGGGCTGAAGTTAGGCGATTAAGCTTAATCGCCTAACCAGCCCCTCGGCGGAAGGAGGAAGTGGGACAGGAAGTCCCACTCCTCCTGAAGACCCCACTCCTCCTGGAGACATGCCAAATGTGGCATGTAAGGGGGCGAGGAGTGGATTAAGCGGAAGTTCCATTTTTGGGTGGAACTCCGCTTTCAGTAAAATTTAAGATTGTAAAGGATATATATATATATATATATATATATATTTTTTTTTAAGAACAAACATGTCATACTTACCTGCTCTGTGTAATGGTTTTGCACAGAGAAGCCCTGATCCTCCTCTTCTCTGGTCCCTTCCTGGAGCTCCTTGCTTTTCCTGCCTTTGAGTAACCCCCCTACTCGTGCAGACTTGATCCTGAGCCGTACTGTGTGCGTCTTTTGACACACACAGTACACTGTGAGGATTGGTCTTGCCCACCAGCCCCTCGTCACTCGATTTGATTGACAGCAGCAGAATCCAGTCTGCTACACTTGAGCACAGTGCTGAACCAAGATCGGGCTCATGTAAGCAGGGGGGGCAGGAGAAGATTTTTTTTACCATAATGCAGGGATGAATAAAAGTTAAAAAAAGTGGGGGGAAAAACGCATTAGCTATTACAACCAGTTTGAGCTGGCCGTAAATACCTTGCTTCAGCTGCCTTTATTATACAAGGAGTCTTATGCAAAAGGGGGATTACAGGGGCTGCCAATTCTGCTTAGCTGTTATATTGAATAACTGGCTAAGAGAGGCACTGTTAAGCAGGGACAGCTACACACTGATCGAAATTCTGCCAGGCCGAATTCCGATCAGTGTATGGCCAGCTTAAATAGAGCAATACCATCAGCTCTTCAGTCATGTGAAGGTGCTCCAGCCTAGCGATTGGCCACAGACCCCAGCACTGTTACAAAAACAGACCATGTAAGTTTGGGGCTGTGTACACGTAACTACATGGATATCATATAAGGAACAGTGGCTGTGTCCGTGGCAGCTGCTGCGTCCCTATTGGATAGCAATAGGACTGCCTGCATGGGGATGCATGGATCACCTGTGCATCCCCATGCAAGTAAACACAGACCTGCCCGCTATAGTACGCCCCATGTGAACAAGGTCCAGCTGCTATGAGAGGTGTCACTTTATCTTAAAAAAAAGTAGGCAGACCTTAAAGTGTAACTAAACCCAGGACCCTGCATTCACTATATCTGGCCTCCCATAGTATTTAAAGCGGAGTTCCACCCAAAAAGAGAACTTACGCTTTTCAGATTTTTCCCCCAACCAGTGTCACATTTGGCACCATCCGGGGGGGGCAACCAGTTACTTGTCTAAGCCAGGTATTTGCTCCCACTTTTTGGCATAGATAGCAGGAGTAGCCATGGATATCGACGCTATGTCCGGCCCCTTCTCTGCCCCCCCCCCGCTGCCTTTTGGGAGACACACAGGTCCCAGAAGACAGCAGGGACCAGTGAGGACGCGCAGCGTGACTCAGGCATGCGCAGTGGTGAACCAGGAAATTAAGCCGCAAGGCTTCACTTCCTAATCCCCTTACCGAAGATCCCATCTCTATCATCGGAGGGACAAATCGGCTTTGGGTGCCGACATCACGGGCGCCCTGGACAGGCAAGTGTCCATATTTTAAAAGTCAGCAGCTGCAGTATTTGTTTGTCTGGATAATGCCGATTGGCTCTGTACTGATCACATGCACTCCCAAGAAAAAAAAAACTCTCTAGCAATACACAGCAAACTGAGCATGTGCAGCCCGACTCCATAGACTGTGTTATCAGGAAATGATCAGGGGACAGTGGATGAAGGGAGAATCCGTGTAGACAGGGTCAAACAGCCCTTTTACACAATGCAAAGGATTAACCCCTTTGGTTCCACAGTGAGTATAACAAGCATAGTCGTCTTTACCGCAGGGCAAAACGGGGCAGCTGCCCAGGGCCCTGTCACTGTTAGGGGCCCAAAGCAGAGCCGCCCATTAAGCCAGGCAAATCGGCGCTGAAAATCTCCAGTCATCAGCGGTGCGCCGCGCGCAGCCAGTGTCAGTGCTGCATTTTTTTTAGATCGAGGAGCCGGGGCGGGTCAGGCCTCGGTGGGCGGGGCCTTGAGTTCCACTGACGCTCTGGCCCTGCCCCTTGCTATGCGTGCGCAGTGTTCAGTGACCAGTGTACCTGATCGGAAGAGCGGGGGAGGAGGAGTGAGAGATCAGAGTGAGACCATGGAGTGGAGTGCAGCTGCCTGGTGGTTCCTGCTTGTTATGCTTAGTCAAGAGAAACTACTAGACTAGCACTAGCAGTGTGTGTCAGACTGTCACTGTGGACGGTGGAGAATTGATCGGAGGCTGGAGCTGAGCTTGCCAAGACAGGACAAGGTAAGGTCTTCTTTCTCCTCCCCTGGCTCCCACTCCCTATCCCCATGCCATGCGTAAATTAGAAATTGCATTGGGGGGGCCCAAAAAAAATGTTTGCCCAGGGCCCAAACCATATTAAAGACGGTCTTGATAACAAGCATGCTTTACTGCATATATAGACTGATTTTATTGTTGTGGGGTTAGTGACACTTTAATATTACCCTTCCAAATGGTCCCAGAGTCAATTAAAAAGCATAGATGGTGCCTTCCTATCCTAGCTCCTGCCTTCAAAGGTTGCTGTTCCCCTCTAGAATCGAGGTGCAATTCAATGCGTTGCTGTGCAGATTAAATCATTCAAAGCAATAACAGCATATCTGAAGAAATGGGAACCATGATCTCAGGAAAGAACCATCACACTTAAATGAAAGTTGTATTTCTTATATATAACAGACTTGTACAGGCAGTAAAATATAAACTTTATTGCATGAAATTACTGGGAGAAAAATATCAGAGCGGGAAGAGAAACATGAATTATTTATGTCCATGGTTTACAGTCACAGTCATTTTCTGTCTGTTTCTCTTGTTATTTTATCTTTAAATGGAATCCTTCGTGTTTCTAAGGCTTTTTAGAAATGCATGTGAGAGTGATCAGTGTAAAGCTGGAATCCAGGCAGATCGATTAGTGCAGATATATATGCATGTAAATAACAGGATATGTGCGTTTTTTAAAAGCAATTCGTATCTGAATTTGTCTTTTTATCTTCCTATAGTTCTCTTCCATCTAGCAGACTGGAGGAGACCAGGCCAGCACGAGGAGATGGGCCATAGACGGTGAGAATTTCTATCCTGCAACCACGGGTTGCAGGATAGAAATTCACATGATTCCCCCATGAACACAGACCGCGTTGACAAGGGAATTAATTAATCCCGTCAAGCAATTATCCTTTCCTGGTGGGAGAGGTCAGGGTAAGCTGTCCCTGCTGGGAAAAGATCGTGATTATCGCTAGCAGTCGATTAGGATAATCGCAAGCGAATCTGGCAGGCGGGTTGTACCCAAGTTGATCGATCAGCTTGGTACATTAAGCCTACCCATTAATGGTTCAAACCGTGTATGGCCAGCCTTAGTCAGGCTTTGGTGCACTGCTATCAGTCTAACAAGCTGACATGAGGAAACGGCAAAGTGATGACTTATCTGTACAGTGCTATACTGTCTTGGATCACAAGACTGATAGAACAAAATTCCCTTTGGCTGCACTAACGGTCATTATCAAATTTAACTGAACTTGAGCAGTTCTGCAAATAAGAGTGGGCAAAGTCTAGATGGGCAAAGTTAGTACAGACATATCCCAAGAGACTGAAGGCTGTAATGAAAGCGAAGCTTCAAAGGGGAAGTTTTACTTCTGCCCTGCCACATTGGCATGTATTTTTTTTTTTTTTTTTGGAGGGAACCAGGTAGCTAGTTTTTGACAGGTACCTGTTCCCACTGCTGCTCAGATTGCTAGTTAGTTCTCCCCTCCTTGCAGTCTTCTGGGACATATCACATGTCACAAAATACTGCTGGAAAACTCTTGAGACACAGCGCAACTCGGGCATGCGCAGTGGACACCCAGCTGTCACAGCCAGGTGCCCACAGTTAAAATGCTAGCAGCAGGGAGAGGAGCCCATGGGAAGGGATGGCTCAAGTGAGCACATCGCTAGATTCTAGGACAGATGAGTGTGCTTTAAAGAGGAACATTGTTGTGTTTAATTAAAGTCTTTAAAAAAACAAAAAAGGGTGGTTCAACAAAATACTGACACACAAGGGGGTGGTCCTTTTTCCAACTCAGTGATTCTGTTATTGACGTTTTGATTGATTATTTTAAAAGGAGGGTGATTCTTTGCTAAACCCACTGTATCTTTCAAAATGGGTACTAATATTTTTTTTTTTAGGGAGGCCGTCGCCCTCGGCAATAAACCGAGGCCCCGCCACACACAGTACCTTGTGAGGGGGGGCGATTCTTTTCTATACCCACTGTAAATCTGTCTTCTTTTCTCTTCTGCATAAAGTCACACCATAAGCAGAAGAACCGTGTTTTCTACTCTACAGCAGTTCCGGAATTTATTTTGGTTGACAAGCGTACCATGATTTTGTTTGCGTGATTTGTCGTGGCAACAATCGTAGCAAAATCGAGCTCTGATTGGGGTGCTATTAAAAGTAACAGGATCACAAGCGTGTGGAATCACAGGCAGAATTGTGGCGGTTTCACCCACGATCCGGAAGGCCTAGGTGTGAACGCAACTGTTTTTTTTAGGTAAACACATCTGTCAGATTCTCTACTCTTTCTTCTTGTGATTACACATTTACATTGAGGCAGCTAAGGCCGCTGAGATTGGTCCACACTGCCACAGGCATGCTTCTTGGTGGTGTAGCAAATGGACATGACGTAGGGTAGGCATTACTTTAGCCAAACACAGCACCGCAACCATTTCTTCCGAATTCATGGCTCCGGCGCTATGAGTGGCTGGAGCCGCATGCTTGGGAGACTTTTCTCCAGCAAGGAGCTCAGATTTTCTGGCAAAATCCGCAGGACCTTCAGAGCGCATGCGCAGCCGACGTCAGCGCCTACATGCAAGGTAAATATCTCATAAACCATACAGGTTTAGGAGATATACATTTTACCTACAGGTAAGCGTTATTACAGGCTTACCCGTAGGTAAAAAGGTACACAACCGCTTTAAGCTGATCTCTTTTGTATTTGAAAACAAATATTGTAAAACATAATACAGATCTTTAATACTCATCACCGCTCTTGTGGGCCAAAACTTGTGAACCTGAATAGCCTTTTGGCGGTAACTGGAGAACATGCATTGTGGAAGTTGCTTACCTCTGCGCCAAACCACAGCTGCCCTGCAAGATTATCATGACGAATTTCTTCTGGAAATTTGACACAAAAATCCCGGTTTGCTCGCTCCTGCTGAATGCATTCCTCCATGATCTGGTTTATGATATTCAAAACGTTGTCCTAGGGACACAAGACAAAAGGAAGGAAACAATAAGATTCATTTAAATCGGGTTGCTTATTAGTATTCTAAAAAACTTTTTTTGTTACTAAATAAAGTTACTCTTGAGAACCCCTCACGTCATAAGGGCGCTTTCTTCCAGATGAGACCTTACATTATCTTGCCAAGAAGTTGCATCCGGTCTTTTTTTTTTTGCAGTAAATAATAAAGACTAATATACGTAGATGTGTAACAAATGGCATCACGGTTTGGGTCTGGTATGCACAGGTTCCTGTAAGGCACGGGTATCCAAACCTTTTAATTTTCCTGGGCCACATTGGAAGAAGAAGAACGGTCTTGGGCCACACATAAAATACACCAACAATAAGAATAGCTGATGAGCAAATCACAAGTTAAAGATCACGGATATAGATAAAGTAATAAAACGTCATGTTTTTGTAATATTTTTTTAGTATAAAAGTAAAAGAGGCAACATAAAACTAGTGCGACATTGGACACTGCCAATACATCAATACTTCTTTGGTAGATGTATTGGCAACTCTCAATGAATTCTCAAGGTGCTCATCAGATATTTGGGTTCTAATTTTGCCCTTTGTGTGCTTCATCCTGTAAAATAGCTGCCAATAGCCAAGTGCCACCGAAATCTGATGACATTAATAAAGGAGCGATTGTGAAGCGTTGGTGATTTTTCATTGGGAAAATAAAAAACGTATAAAAGTCCAGTAAAGAGCCACTGTCACATTTTTCCTTGGCCATGTGTGTTCTCCAAGTGTAAATACATTCTTACAAAAAGTTCCAAAAAAAAAAAATCTATTTTGTGTTAGGGCCCTTTCACACGTGCGGACCGTTCGTTCGTTTTTCATATGTCCGTTTACGGAGGAAAAACGGACTACAATGCTTTCCTATGGGATAGCGGACGTTAGCGGATGAGCATCCAGGGCCAGGGTTTATTTTATGTTTTGTTTTGTTTATGCTGTTTGGATGCTTGCACTTGTTTCCGGCACTATGGAAGAATAAACCAAACTCTTTGTTTTCAACCGTCTTCGGCTGCCTCTCTGTATAGTTCAGCGTGTAGTGAACCCATCCAGGGGGTCCCCCCCCCCCGCTACCGAGCTAACCCCTTACAATATATATAATTATTATTAATAAAAAAGCATCATCCAAAAACCTGCTGTACACTGCACAGGTATGGAGAAGTTAGGTCCTGTCCCAATCCCCACAATGTATTATTCGTTCTTTCTCCAATCTGATTCCCAATGACCCTTGAGTGCCATTGTGTCAGTAACGCAATTGACCCAATCCCGTCAGTTTATTAAACATGGTGTAAATGCTTGGGGTTATATCTGACATACGAGACTGGCTCTGTCACACTAAGAGGTGAAATAACATTAGCATACTTTCCATAGTGCTGCTATGGTAACAGATTTCTATTTTATTGGTCCGCGTCATCAGGGGAGTGTATCCCGTACTTAGATTCTATTGTGTTGTCATGGCAGCGTTTGGCCGATTTCATAGGCCCACGTCATCTGAGTTGTACGCTATGAATTCAAATATTGCTGGGAAGTGGGTAGGCTCTGATGATGGTGGCTCATCCAAGAAAAAAAAACACTATAGAGAGAGGTGTGCCCTACGGGTGCCTTGTCTAAATGCCAGTATTGTGCCATACTGTGAAAAATCTCTATTTGCCAACACTTGTAAGAGTATTTTTTTACTCTTATAAAAAAAATTCCCAATTACTTAACAAGGCACTTTGGCATTTATTTCTATTGAAACATGTTTGTTATAGTGGGTCGATAAATGCACAAACAAAAAAAGGGATTTTTAAATACAGCTTACCTGTAAAATCCTTTTCTTGGAGTACATCACGGGACACAGAGCGGCATATTCATTACTATATGGGTTATATGGAGTACCTTCAGGTGTGGACACTGGCAATCTCAAACAGGAAGTCCCCTCCCTATATAACCCCCTCCCCTAGAGGGAGTCCATCAGTTTTGTAGCAAGCAGTATGCCTCCCAAAATGTTTCCCCAAAAGAGGGGTGGGAGCTCTGTGTCCCGTGATGTACTCCAAGAAAAGGATTTTACAGGTAAGCTGTATTTAAAAATCCCTTTTTCTTTCTCGTACATCACGGGACACAGAGCGGCATATTCATTACTATGTGGGATGTCCGAAAGCAATGCTTTAATGAGGGGAGGGAGACATCTTCCAAAGAAGGATTCAATTTAGAGGTATACTCAAATAATAATAATAATTCCAACTTAGTCAAGAAAAAACTTTTTTTTTTTTTCTTTTTTACAACCAAGGGTGCTTCTGATCCCGAGGATCTTAAACTGCAGCCTGTAGTACTGCCTGTCCAAAGGCAGAATCCGCATTCCTTCTCACGTCTAGTTGATAAAACTTTGTAAACGTGTGGACTGATGACCACGTCGCCGCCTTGCATATCTGAGCCATAGAGATCTGATGGTGTGCTGCCCAGGAGGCGCCCATGGCCCTGGTAGAATGGGCCTTTACCGACAAAGGAGGAGGCAACCTCTTCAAACCGTAGGCTTGAATGATTAATTGTCTAATCCATCTCGAGATGGTGGATTTTGCAGCTGCCTGCCCCTTCTTGGGGCCATCTGGTAGAACGAATAACACATCTGTCTTCCGGATCTTTTCTGTAGCTTTAAGATAGGCCTTCATGGCCCGGACAATATCCAAGGTATGCAGCAACCCCTCCTTTCTAGATGTGGGTTTTGGAAAGAAGGATGGAAGTACCAAATCCTGGTTCAAGTGAAATTTGGATATAACCTTTGGTAGAAAGGAAGGATGGGGCCGGAGAACTGCCCTGTCCTTATGCAGAACGAGATATGGCTCCTTACACGATAAGGCTGCTAATTCTGACACTCTCCTGGCCGAAACTATGGCGACCAAGAAAACCAACTTTCTTGTCAGTAAGACTAAAGGAATCTCAGCCAACGGCTCAAAGGGTTGTTTCTGTAGAGTGGACAGGACAAGATTTAAGTCCCATGGACAAATTGGTGACTTGACAGGAGGATTAATACGCAAGACCCCCTGTAAGAAGGTCTTTACCAGCGAGTGGGTGGCCAGCGGCCTCTGAAACCACACTGACAGAGCTGAGATCTGTCCCTTGATTGTGCTTAGTGCCAGGCCTTTATCCACTCCTAGCTAGAGAAAACTTAACACCCTATCAATAGTATATTTGCGGGAATTCCATCTTTTGGATTCACACCAGCCTACGTAGTTCCTCCACACCCTGTAATAAATCACCCTGGAGACCGGCTTTCTAGCCCTAATCAGGGTAGGAATTACCTGCCTAGACAGACCTCTACCCCTGAGAATCAGGGATTCAGCCTCCAGGCCGTCAAATTTAGACGCTGTAATGTAGGGTGGAGGATCGGGCCTTGTAAGAGTAGGTCTGGTTGTAGAGGAAGAGTCCAAGGGTCTCCCACTGCCATCTTCAGGACTAGTGAGTACCAAGTCCTCCGGGGCCAAGCCGGAGCTACTAGAATGACTGGCTTGTGCTCCACTCTGATCCTGCGCAACAGGCGAGGGAGTAACTGTAGCGGAGGGAATGCATATAGAAGTTTGAATTGATGCCAAGGGCAAACCAACGCATCGGTTCCGCAGGCCATAGGATCCCTCGCTCGAGACACGAACCTGTCTAGTTTCTTGTTGAACCTGGATGCCATTATATCTACGTCCGGCATTCCCCACCTCTGGCAGATTGTCTGAAAGACCTGGGGATGCAGAGACCACTCCCCTGGCGACAGACTCTGGCGACTTAAGAAGTCTGCCTGCAGGTTGTCCACTCCGGGAATGAATATCGCCGAAATGCAGGGTACATGAACCTCTGCCCACTGAAAAATCAAGCTCACCTCCCTCTGAGCGGCCTGACTCCTGGTTCCCCCTTGGTGGTTTATGTATGCCACCGCCGTGGCATTGTCTGACTGGATTCTCACCGGGAACCCCTTTAATCTGGAGGTCCATGCCAGAAGGGCTAGGCGAGCAGCTCTGATCTCCAAGATATTGATGGGGAGCTGCCTCTCTGCTTTCACCCAAGTTCCCTGGCGAGAGAACCCCTCGAAGACCGCCCCCCAGCCTGCCAGGCTGGCGTCTGTGGTAACTACCTTCCAGACAACAGGGCTGAAGGATTTTCCCTTTAGAAGATTCTGGGGGTTCAACCACCAGGCCAGGCTTTGTCGGACCCTTGATGATAGCGTCAAAGGGGACTCTAAGGCATGTGCCCTCTTGCCCCAGGCTGCTAGAATGGCTGCCTGTAGGACGCGAGTGTGGATCTGAGCGTATGGTACTGCCTCGAACGTGGCCACTAGCTTGCCTAGTACTCGCATACACAGGCGAATAGTTGGTTTTTTCTTGTTTAGAACCAACTGAACCAACCCCTTGATAGCCTCGATCTTTACAAGGGGCAGGAACACCCTTTGCTGTTCTGTGTCTAACCTCATGCCGAGGTATTCCAACTGCTTTGTAGGCTGGAACGCTGACTTTCCCCGGTTTAGGACCCAGCCGAATCCTTCGAGGTACCGAACCGTGAGGTTTACTGCCTGTTGCAGACCCGGCCGTGAGTGATCTATGATTAAAAGGTCGTCCAAGTATGCTAGGACTGTGACCCCTTGGATCCTTAAATTGGCCAGAACTGGGGCTAGGATCTTCGTGAATACCCGGGGGGCCGTGGCCAGCCCGAAGGGGAGCGCCCTGAATTGGAAGTGTCGCTGCCCCACCGCGAAGCGTAAAAATCTTTGATGCGACTGAAAGATTGGTACATGAAGGTAAGCATCCTTTATGTCTATGGAGGCCAGAAAATCGTCCCTCTGAAGTGCGGCGGCTGCTGACCGGATGGATTCCATCCGGAAGGAACGAACCCTTAGGTAACCGTTTAACCTCTTTAGGTCCAAGATTGGCCTGACATCGCCGTTGGGCTTTGGTATGACAAAGAGATTGGAATAGAAACCTAGCCCTTGCTCTTGGGCTGGCACCTCTATTATTACGTCCTGGCAAAGCAGGTGATCCAAAGCTGCCAGCAATGAGGCCTTCCTTGCTGGATCCTTTGGTAGCCTTGATTCTTGAAAATGAGGCGGAGGACACCTTAGAAACTCCAGTCTGTAGCCTGTGGTTACAGACGCCCGGACCCATTTGTCGGGGATCTTGGCTTCCCAAACTTCTGAGAAGAAACGAAGCCTTCCCCCCCACCCGCGAGAGTGGGGGCGCCCCTTCATAAGGCAGACTTAGGGGCTGTCTTTGTCGGCTTGCGATACCATGGCCTCTTACCCCCAGGGGCCTGTCCCTGCGATCTACTGTTAACGTTGGATCGTGCAGGCGGCCGTCGATACTGCCTGGAATTTGAGGGCCCCGAGACAGGAAAGAGCTGCCTTCTAAATGTAGGACCCCGGAATGTCTTTTTGACCGGTAAAAGGGTACTCTTGCCACTTGAAATAGTCTGAATATATTTATCCAGATCCTCTCCGAAGAGTCGTCCTCCATGGAAGGGAAACCCTGCCAGAAGCTTTTTGCATGGGGGCTCCGCCGCCCAGTTCTTCAACCATAAGAGCCTTCTCATGTGCACCAAAAATAGTGATAAACGAGAGGCCTGCTGGATGGAATCTTTTATAGCATCTACAGCAAAACACAGAGCTCTGGGAATGTCAGAAAACTCTTCTGCTTGTTGGGTAGGCATGTCCTTTAACATTTCTTTTGTCTGGTCTTTTAACGCCTGACAAACTCCAATTGCAGCCACAGCTGGCTGTACCACTGCTCCTGCCGTAGCAAAGGATGCTTTTAAAAGTGTCTCTAACCGTTTATCAACCGGATCTTTAAACATATGTATGTTTTCCACCGGGCAAGTTAGTGATTTATTCAAACATGAGATGGCTGTATCCACTACTGGGAGCCTCCACCTCTTGGAGAATTTTTCCTCCATGGGGTAAATGACCGCAAATCTTTTCGGTGGCAGAAAAATCCTGTCCGGCCGTACCCAATCCCGAAAGATCAATTCCTCCAAGAGAGGATGGACCGGAAAAACTGCGTTGCTTAACGGAGCTTTCAAAGAGCCCAGAGAGGATACCGGAGGAACCTGAGGCTCTGGCAATGGTAAACTAAATGCCGAGCGGACCATGTCCGTCAAAGACTGTACCCACAGTCTCTCTGTCTGGGAGTCTGAAAATGGTTCCTCAGAGGTAGATCCCTCAATCCCTGAACCCTCTTGGTTCAGGTCTAGTTGATCCTCCTGTGATTCCAATTCCTCCGGAGAGAGAATCTCAGCATCTGAGGATACACCTCTTGGTGATGGGGATCTAACCCGTTTCTTACCAGGAATAGCTCTAGCGATCAATGCTGCTA
This sequence comes from Rana kukunoris, assembly GCA_029574335.1. Classification (NCBI taxonomy): domain Eukaryota; kingdom Metazoa; phylum Chordata; class Amphibia; order Anura; family Ranidae; genus Rana; species Rana kukunoris. The sequence goes on along the minus strand of CM056049.1, from coordinate 673,241,651 downwards.
TTCTTTCTTCTAGCCCCCCTAGGGATACGGCTAGCATCTCCTCTGTGATAAACACAGGGCTGGGCTGATCTGGGCCAGCCTCCGCACCAGATCCCCCTAATGGCTCATCCAAGGCGCCCTTTATGTTAATAAGTTGCGGGGAAAGTATCGGCATATCATCAGAATCAGAGGGGGAACCCCTTTGTTTTTTGGTCTTTTTTGTACCATTTGACCCCGAACCTTTGGAAGCCATAATACAAAATCGAGGGACTCCGCCAACAACAACAGACTGTAGTGGCCAGGAGTACAAAACCAGAGCTTAGGGGACAATAGATCACTAATGCCCAAAAACTGATGGGGCCCCGTATGTTTTTCTTTTTTTTTTTTTAAATATACAGTGACCCCAAACTTAGTTTGCCAGCCTCCAACCTGCTGCAAAAAGGGGAATTTCTTGGCTTAACAAAAAAGGCATTGGAACAAAGTCCAGCATGTACTACCCCTCTTCCGCCACCGGGAGTCACTGTTCTGCCGCTCTGCGTCCTCTCCTTCTGAAATCAGCCTCAGACTGAGCCCTGACAATGCCTGCTGATCTATAACAGCACAAGGCGCGCCCCTGTATGACGCCGCAGGCACGCCCCCCCCCGCCCTCCTCTCTGAACGGCGCGAAAAAACGTCTATAAGACATGCGCGGTATGCCGGAACAGAAGGAACATGGAGGAGCCGCGCTGCTGGAGACCCAGGACTGCAGTATCAGGCGGCAGATTCAAACCCCCGGCCAGGTAGGACTCTCCAAAAGGCCCCATAGGGATCCTTACTAGTCCTAGGAAGAAAGCAGCAGGTTAGCTAGCAACACATTCTTAGACAGGGGAACCTAGTGATGGGGGAAAAAAGGGGTCATCCTGTCTTTCTCAGACATAGTGAGCAAGGTTGCCAATGCAGAGCATACTTAGGCTATCCCCCCTTTTAGGTTACCCCGGAGAGCCTGCTGTCGAACCAAGTCCCGCAGGCTCCCCCTTACCTGCTCCATGCTGCAGGATGTTTGTCCAGCAAAACGATCCAATCTTCTCCCATCTCCGTGGGTAGCGTAGTAGACCTTCAGGCCCTGGGGTCCTATGAAGGTACCCACTGTCCTGGACCTATATGGCAAACAGGCACTTATGGTTTTTACAAACTCTAAGTCCTGGGCCCAGGGTCCAGCCCTCCAAAGAGGAGCATTATAGGCAAAACCCCACGGTTTGGGGCCCGGGTACTGTCCACTTTGGCACTGAGGCTCCTTGGACAGATCCGGTTAGCCCGCCCTTAATCCCAAGGATGTGGAGCAAAGCTATTCCGTGACCAACACCTAAGACACTGGCGAAAAAACTGAGGGACTCCCTCTAGGGGAGGGGGTTATATAGGGAGGGGACTTCCTGTTTGAGATTGCCAGTGTCCACACCTGAAGGTACTCCATATAACCCACATAGTAATGAATATGCCGCTCTGTGTCCCGTGATGTACGAGAAAGAAAAAATAAAACCAGGCAGCACAGTTTATTGTGCAATTTCTTGACTCCTTTGCAAAATAAGTCTATGCATGTTCAGATAAGTGGAGTTACAGAGCCTGGGACTGATTCGTTTTTATATTAACAGTTTAAGAACAGATATCTCCAGGCAACAGTAATCACTTAAAAACCAAAGAAAAATCTGCGCTAGACGAAATATAATATTACAAGGTAAGCGGACACTCAATCAACCATGATACCAGCTGTGAAAAAATAATATTATAAAAAAAAATATATACAGTGCAGAAAATAAGTATTTGAACACCCTGCTATTTTGCAAGTTCTCCCACTTGGAAATCATGGAGGGGTCTGAAATTGTCATCGTAGGTGCATGTCCATTGTGAGAGACATAATCAAAAAAAAAAATTCCAGAAATCACAATGTATGATTTTTTAAACTATTTATTTGTATGATACAGCTGCAAATAAGTATTTGAACACCTGAGAAAATCAATGTTAATATTTGGTACAGTAGCCTTTGTTTGCAATTACAGAGGTCAAACGTTTTGTGTAGTTTTTCACCAGGTTTGCACACACTGGAGGAGGGATTTTGGCCCACTCCTCCACACAGATCTTCTCTAGATCAGTCAGGTTTCTGGGCTGTCGCTGAGAAACACGGAGTTTGAGCTCCCTCCAAAGATTCTCTATTGGGTTTAGGTCTGGAGACTGGCTAGGCCACGCCAGAACCTTGATATGCTTCTTACAGAGCCACTCCTTGGTTATCCTGGCTGTGTGCTTCGGGTCATTGTCATGTTGGAAGACCCAGCCTCGACCCATCTTCAAAGCTCTAACTGAGGGAAGGAGGTTGTTGCCCAAAATCTCGCAATACATGGCCCCGGTCATCCTCTCCTTAATACAGTGCAGTCGCCCTGTCCCATGTGCAGAAAAACACCCCCAAAGCATGATGCTACCACCCCCATGCTTCACAGTAGGGATGGTGTTCTTGGGATGGTACTCATCATTCTTCTTCCTCCAAACACGGTTAGTGGAATTATGACCAAAAAGTTCTATTTTGGTCTCATCTGACCACATGACTTTCTCCCATGACTCCTCTGGATCATCCAAATGGTCATTGGCAAACTTAAGACGGGCCTTGACATGTGCTGTTTTAAGCAGGGGAACCTTCCGTGCCATGCATGATTTCAAACCATGACGTCTTAGTGTATTACCAACAGTAACCTTGGAAACGGTGGTCCCAGCTCTTTTCAGGTCATTGACCAGCTCCTCCCGTGTAGTCCTGGGCTGATTTCTCACCTTTCTTAGGATCATTGAGACCCCACGAGGTGAGATTTTGCATGGAGCCCCAGTCCGAGGGAGATTGACAGTCATGTTTAGCTTCTTCCATTTTCTAATGATTGCTCCAACAGTGGACCTTTTTTCACCAAGCTGCTTGGCAATTTCCCCGTAGCCCTTTCCAGCCTTGTGGAGGTGTACAATTTTGTCTCTAGTGTCTTTGGACAGCTCTTTGGTCTTGGCCATGTTAGTAGTTGGATTCTTACTGATTGTATGGGGTGGACAGGTGTCTTTATGCAGCTAATGACCTCAAACAGGTTCATCTAATTTAGGATAATAAATGGAGTGGAGGTGGACATTTTAAAGGCAGACTAACAGGTCTTTGAGGGTCAGAATTCTAGCTGATAGACAGGTGTTCAAATACTTCTTTGCAGCTGTATCATACAAATAAATAGTTAAAAAATCATAAATTGTGATTTCTGGATTTTTTTTTTTGGATTATGTCTCTCACAGTGGACATGCACCTACGATGACAATTTCAGACTCCTCCATGATTTCCAAGTGGGAGAACTTGTAAAATAGCAGGGTGTTCAAATACTTATTTTCCGCACTGTATATATATATATATATATATCATATAAATAAAGCAGCAATACATTTGCAAAATCAGGGTATATGGCATTAAATTTATATCATCTAAACATGTGTAAACAATCATGTACAAAGTGAAAAAATATTAACTACTTGCCGACCAGCTGCCGTATAACCATTATACGGCGGCAGGTCGGCTCGGCTGTGTGAGATCACGTAGCTATACGTCATCTCGCGTTTCAGCCAATAGGGGCACACGCGCGCCCCTTGCTCGCCCCTGGTGCCGACACGCCCGCGATCGCTCGTTACAGAGAGAGAACCGGAAGCTGTTTGTGTAAACACACAGTCCCCGGTCCTGTCAGGGGGAGAAATGCCTAATTGTCTGTTCATACATTGTATAAACAGCGGTCATTTCCCCTAGTCAATCCCACCCCCCTTCAGTTAGAACACACACAGGGAACATACTTAACCCCTTCCTCGCCCCCTAGTGTTAACCCCTTCCCTGCCAGTGGCATTTTTATAGTAATCAATGCATTTTTATAGCACTGATCACTATAAAAATGCCAATGGTCCCAAAAATGTGTCAAAAGTGTCCAAACGACCTACATAGTCAGCACCAGATATTGCTCTCTCTCTCTTTTTCGGTTATTTCCCTAGGTTTCTCATGTATGACACCAGTATTGAAATGTCTGTACTCTGATTACTGTACACCCCCATATTGTTGTTAACACTCTGGCTGTATGTAATAACATGTATGCACTCTTTGTTATAATAAATTCTGTTTAAAAAAAAAAAAAAGTGTGCAAAGTGTCGCTGATCACCGCCATTACTGGTAAAAAAATAAATAAAAATATTAATAAAAATGCCATAAACTATCCCCTATTTTGTAAACGCTATAACTTTTGCGCAAAGAATACGTTATGGCCTAAATTGAGGAAAAAAATTGTTTTTTTTATATATTTTTGGGGATATTTATTACAGCAAAGAGTCAAAAAATATTATTATGTTTTTCAAAATTGTCGCTCTATTTTTGTTTATAGCGCAAAAAATAAAAACCGCAGAGGTGATCAAATACCACCAAAAGAAAGCTCTATTTGTAGGGAAAAAAAAAGGATGCCAATTTTGTTTGGGAGCCACGTCGCACGACCGTGCAATTGTCAGTTAAAGCGACACAATGCCGAATCGCAAAAAGGGGCCCGGTCATTGACCAGCAATATGGCCCGGGGGTGAAGTTGTTAAAACAAAAAATAGAACTTCAGCTTCACGGAACCTTTGAGGGGGGAGCAGATACCTGTGTAATACAGGTATTTTGCTCCCACTTCCGTGCATAGATACCTAAGCCACCTGCGGGTATCTACACCACTTCCTGTCCCCCGCTGTCTTCTGGGAGACACACAGGTCACAGAAGACAGCAGGAACCAGTGGGAACGCACAGCGCAAGTCGCGCATGTGCAGTATGGCACCAGGAAGTGAAGCCCCACTTCCTAGTTTCCTTATCAAAGATGGCAGGGCCTCCACCCAAGAGCCGAGGGAGAGATCCGCTTCGGGTGCTGACATCACGAGCGCCCTGGACAGGCAAGTGTCCTTATTTTAAACGTTTTAAAAAAAAAAAAAAAAATCGGCAGAGCCCCACTTTAGAGACAATGGGCCAGATTCAGGTAGATGAGAGTATCTTTCCTCTGGAGTAACGCTTCTCATTTACGTTACTCTGAAGACCCTTTCAGCGCAAGTCCTGTAATTCACATAGCAGTTGCGCGTAAACTTGCGCCAGAGTAACGATAATGCGCTGGCGTAACCCGACGCAAGTGGAAGTGGGTGTGATCATATGTAAATGATGGGCGGAGCCCAGCGCAGAGGCTTACGTTCAGCGCATCATCCACGGAGCATGCGCAGTGAGTGCGGCTCCACTCGCCCCCCTTGTGCGCATGCTCACAACTTCCGTCGGCACCACTTCCTGGGAAACGTCAGCGCAATGCGTTCCGCTGGGCGCTTAAAAGCGCTGGCGGAAACGCCATTCCGGCGCAAAAGTAGTTCCGCTTCCCCCCACCCCAGGGAAGATACTTTTGTGCTGTGATGGCTGCTCCCGCTACCCCCAGAGAGAGGAGGAACCTGAATTTTAATGCCCAGGAGGTCTCAGTGATCATTTCGGCAATGGAGACGGATAATGAATTTCTCCATGGCAAAAAAAGCCGGAAGACCAGCCGGGAGAGGAAGCAGGGCATCCTGGAGTCGATTGCTGCCAGGGTCAATGTCCTGGGCTACTCCACCCGGACTGCTGGGGACATACAAAAAAAAATTAATGACCTGCGGCGCAAGGTGAGGGACAAGGTGGCCTCCATCAGGAGGTATGAGAGGGGCACAGGTGGTGGTCCCCCATGTCCTGTCACCCTAACCGCAGAGGAGGAGGTGGTTGCTCGCTGCCTGGAGAGGGAGCAGGTGGAGGGGGTCGCAGGCTATGACTCCGTGGAGGAAGGCACAAGGACAGGTAAGTGTTTTATAATCCCCTATTTGTTGTTTTGCATTTGGGGGGGGGGGGGGGGTACATGTGCCAAGTGTGTGGGACCACCAACATGTGTCTGCTTTGTGTCATCCACAGATGACGGAGCTGGGCCATCATCTGTCAGCGTGCATTCCACCCCATCCCCCCCACGCCATCGTGTGCCTGAGCCACTGGGTGGTGAAGAGGTTGTGGAGGAGGAGAGTGGCCACACCACACCTGCCGAGGTGGTTGTGGAGGATCCTGCTGTGGCAGAGCAGGACTTTTCATTAGTGTTGTCTGTCTCCTCCCCTTCTCCTGGGCCGTCTGTCGTCCCCTCCCCCATCCTTGGAAGCCCCTCAAGGGCGACTCCTTCCACCCGAGGACATCCATCTTCTGGCCCCAGGAAGGCGACCCAGAAGACCAGGGGGGTGTTTGATGGTATACAGGACCAGTTGGCGAGGGATCACGCCAGGCAGACGGAACAGATGGGGGCCATAGCGGTGCACTTGGAGAAAGTGTCTGACAGCCTGGGCTCCGTTGCCAACCTCAGCAACGCAGTGCAGGATGTCAGCTGCAACTGCGCTGCAGTGGTCACCACTTTGGGGGAGGTGCAGGGGGATATCCAGCACCTTACTGCAGCCGTCCAGGCCAACAGTGCTGCCATCCGGGACCAGGGGAGGCTGAGTCGGCGGGCCCAGCACTACCAGGTCACCCGTCAGCTCCGGATGCAGGCCCAGACCAACTCCTACCTTGGACGGATAGCCAGGGCCTTGGAGGGCATGCAGGCCACACCTGCCAGGAGTGGCCCACCTGGGGATCAGCCACCTCCAGATGCTCCCCCACCCCCACCCACTCCATCCAGGCAGCTGCGGAGCCAGAGAGGGGCCCCCAGAAGAAGCCCCCGGCATCCCCGATGAGGCCTTTTTTTTTTTTTTGTTTTATATTTTTGATTTGGACATACTCAGGTCATGAGTTTATTTTTTCTTTTGCTCAGGTTATGAGATTTTGTTTATTTTATTTATCAGGATATGATATTATTAATTTATTTTTGTACTGCACACGGTCAGGAGTGCAGGAGACAGTGTGAATGCTGTGTGAATGTGAGAGGGTGGCACTCCTGAAAGTAAGGGGTGTCACCCTCGGCCGTGGTGGTGAAGTTAACCCCACGGCTGTATGAATGACGTGTGAAAGGTGTGTGAATGGACAGTGACATCATTGGGGCCTTGACGCTGGCGTTACTGCTCCCAACTCCTACATGCTGGACTTGGGCTAATCCAATGCGATGTGCATGTGGTGTGTGTGATCCAGTGGTGTACACGCGTGCACTGTCTGTGTGATTAATGTTTTGGTTTAGTGTCCAAAGATGCCTACGGCGAGGACCCTCCTGACTGCTCTTCCATCAGCAGACTGGGTGTCCTCTGGCAGGTGGGGACTGTGTGGGTCGGGGGTCAGGTCATCACGTATGTCAATATGCAGGCCTTTTTTCATAGCAAAGTTATGCAGAATGCAACATGCAGCGATGATCTGACACACGAAGGTAGGGGAATACAATAGGGTCCCCCCAGACTTATCCAGGCATCGGAAACGGGACTTCAAGAGCCCAAATGTTTGCTCCACCACTGCACGGGTTTTGATGTGTGCTTCATTGTATTTTCTCTCTCCTCTGGTTTGGGGGTTCCGGAAAGGAGTCATTAGATGGGGTCCCAGTGCATATGCAGAGTCACCTGTAAGGGAAAAGACAGGAGAATGTTAGTCATGCATGTGCGATTTCTGTTGTGCATCACGGGAGGGGATAGTCATGCCTGACTCCCATGTCACTCACCAATCAGCCAGCTGTCCCCATACATGTTCTGGTTAAATTCTGCTGGGATGGGGCTCTGATTGTATATGTAGCTGTCATGGCTGGACCCGGGGTGTTTGGCACGGACGTGCCATATGAGGCGTTGGGCATCGGCTATCACCTGTACGTTGATGGAATGCCAATGCTTCCGATTGCGGTATATGTGCTCTGTGGCACTGGGGGGCTGTAGGGCCACATGTGTGCAATCAATGGCCCCCACAGTGCGTGGGAATCTGGCAATGTTGTAGAAATCTGTCATTGCCTTCTGCCGCAGCTCCTCAGTGGTTGGTCTGATGAACTGGTTGGACATGCGTCTGAGGATTGCAGGGACAACCTGGTGCACACATCTGCTCATGGAGGACTGTGACATCCCAGCCACCACTCCACTTGTACGCTGGAATGATCCACTGGCAAGGAAATGAAGTGTTGCCAGGACCTTCACCAGTGGCTGCACTGCTTGTGAGCGGTGTGTTGGGCTGGTGATGTCATCCTGCAGGGTTGTGGTTAGTTCAAGTATTGTATCAGGGCTGAATCTGAAGAGGCGATACACCTCCTCCTCCCCCATGCCAAAGAGGTTCATACGAGTGCGGTATATCCTCTCACGTGGCCGCCTTCTTGGTTCCAGGGGACCCATCAGTAGTTCTAGGACCACAATTGCCCCTGGCATGTTGGCACACAGAGGTGTTGTCCTTGCAAGTGGGGGTGCTCAGCTAGCTCCTATCGTCGGTAACGCTGCTGTAGCTGCTCTCCTGCTGACCTGTGACCGTCTGGAGTAAAGATAAAGCAGCCTTTTGTAGAAATAACTTTGCGCCGGACAGACCAGATACGCGCGGCGCATGTAGCCAGCGTATGGTGCTAATCCGTTCGTGAATTGGGAAATCTCCCTCATTTGCATATTTGCAGGGGAAATCAATGGGCGCGACTGATGCGCCCAGCGAAAATAAGCGCTGACGATACTCTGGCGTCGGAACGTTCCGCCGGTCGCAAATGACCCGTTATTGGGCGCATCTAGTTTGGTGGGTACGGGCACATAGAAACGACGGCGCATCATCACAGTTACGCGGCGCATATCCAAATACTCCAGCGCAAGTGTTCGTGAATCTGGCCCAATATGTAAAATCCTCTGATAAATATACACAACACATTTTTTAAAAATTGTACATAAAGTGCAAAAAAAGTGTATAGACAACATTGATCGATGAAATCCACAACCATACACCAACACTTAGCATCTGCCTCTTACCAGAGAGCGTGGACCATAGATTATATTGGTCATAAAGGCATAGGGTAATCCGACATCCGAGGCGAAGGCTGCTCAGCAGCAGCTCCAAATTGATTGAGGATCAGAAAAGTAAACAAGCATAGTGAAGTCTGCTACCAATAAAATCACTTTATTTAAAATGTATAAGAAGTACTGTGGCGTTAACGATATCAGCCAAATAATCAGACCAGTGGTGATGTGCAAATTCTACTTCACTAAACAATGGTAATCAACATAACATTGCATGGTGATATCATTGATAGCATATGAGCAGGGGAGTATAGTATAGAACAGAGGTCTCCAAACTGCGGCCTGAGGGCCAGATGTGGCCCTTTGCTAGCCTTTATCCGGCCCTTGGGGCACAATTCCTCCCACTGACATGAGGCACTATTCCTCCTATTGACACCAACAATGGGGCACTATATTATTCACTGATATCAATGATGGGATACTATTCCTCCTACTAATAGGAGGAATATCCCTCTTCCTATTTACCACCAACCATGAGGCCATATATGTTCTCACTAATGCCGGGCCCGTGACTTTTTCTTCCCTTGCTGGCCCAATCCGGCCCTCCTAAAGTCTGAAGGGCAATAAAGTGGCCCTTTGTTTGTAAAGTTTGGAGACCCCTGGTATAGAACAGTAGGGAACACAGCAATAGAACAAACAAGAACACTTTTACAAATGGCCAATTGATGGCAGTATAGTTCCTGATTTCAGGTCAGCTTCGAGAGCAAGACGACAATTATTTCTCACATGTCCACCTTATGAAAGAAGGTCCTGGGAAGCTCATGGCTGCATGCATCTGGCTTTTCACAGGCTTCACACTAGCACTGCTGCTGTTGTCTTTGGTCAGGAGGTTCTGGTGGCTAAAGATAGGGGCGCCCCACTGCATGGGCAACCTCTCCCAACGGACTGAGGCAAAGTCTTCTCCGGTGACTGGGGCTTAGACAGATGCTGTGTGCTCTTGTGCTCACATCTGGTGGCCCACACACCAGACTGGACGGGGGAAAACCCAGCACCCGGTGACAGCTCACATGTCCAGTCACTACTGTCCAATCAGGCAGGGTTTCTCTGAGCACAGGAAGCAAGGAGGAGCTGGAATTGATATCCCCTGGGCATGTCCAAGAGCTCTGGGGATGCTGGGAGCCCAGAGGATTGTGGGAGTTTAAATTAAAAGGACCTGACTGCAGATAAAGGGGCAAAGAGCATATCGCGTATCAAGACCAGCAGACTGTCGCTTGGCCTGCCGCTAAGAAAACGCAATTGATGATGAAACGCGTTGTGTTGGTCGTTACCGACTATGCCACTCTTGCCAAGCTGTTACTGGCGCCGTTCTCCTCTCATGAGCCGACAGTCTGCTGGTCTTGATACGCTCTTTGCCTGTTTACAAATGATCCAAGTTACTTCTTCTAAAAGGATTCTAATGGTAGCAGGCTTCACTATGCTTGTTTATTTTCCTTATCCTCTATCTATTTGGAGCTGCTGCTGAGCAGCCTTTGCCTATCTCGGATGTCGGGTTACCCAATGCCTTTATGACCAATATAATCTATGGTCTACTCCTGGCATGTCCAAAGTCTGGCCCACCGGCCAAATGCAGCCCGCATTCCGGTTTTGAACGCCCCGCCGGGTTATTTAGACATATATCTTTTGTGGCCTTCCAGCGCTGGGGCCACAAAATATGTATATGCCTTGGAACAGGACAGGGAGGAGAAGGGACGAGCGCTGCCACCACACACACACACGAGAATTTCCTTTTTTTTTTTTTAAGTGTATTTTGTGTGTGTACTCGAGAGAGGAGCCGGACTGCAGGAGTTGGGAGTAGGCAGGCCTCCCCCAGAGGCAATCTGCCATCTTTCTCCATGCCCTCGGGTGGCAAGGGCGGGTGTGAGGGGGTCCTCCCACACAGCCCGCCCTACCTGCTCCGCTTTGAAGCCCAACGGGGCAGAGGGACTCCCCTATGAGGGGGTGAGAGGACCTAGCCAGCTCAGACAGCCCTGTTAGTCCTTTGCCTCTCTTTTGTTAGAGACCGCATGGCCAAAGTGCATGCATGTTAACCCAATTTCGAGTGCGTGCAAGTGTGGTGGTTTTTGTGGGAGGGGGGTGGGCGTACTAAGCGCAGGCTTACCTCGCATAGCACACCCACCGGGAGCCGGGCTGAGACCACCAAACTCAATTCAAATGCAGCCGAGACCGGGATCCGAACCCTTAGCTGCAGAGGTGAGCGGTTTGTCAGCGCAGTGCCAATCGCGTTGAGCCACCGCAGCTCCTTAGGAGAATTTCCTGTTTACGGGCGGCCTCTGTAATAGGAAGTCCCATGCTGCCATTGGATGACTGTTCTGTCCATCAACTTTCTATAAAAGTGGCCACTGTGTAAACAGGAGATTTTCTTGTAATTAATCTTTGGCGCTCGTGAGGGTATTTCTGGCAATGGCGAGGCTACATTCATGGCAATGGTACACACGATAAGATTATCGGACGAATGATCGTCTGTTTTTTTTTGCGTGCTAATCTCATATCGAAAATGTTGCAATATCGAAGAGATGAGGAGCAATAATTATAATTATTGTTTTTGAGGAAAGAGTTCACTAGCCGGTATGAAATGCAAAACTCCTCGATGCAAAAAGTTAATTATTCCCGTAGCAACTTGGTTCATCCAGAAGGATGCACTTTTAGGACTCGGCACAGAATAGTCCACAGAATACTTGTTACATATGACAAAAATTACAATGAACAGCAGCCATCAAAGTCCCTTCCGTTATTCATGTCATAGCAAGCAGAGAGGCACTAAACAACCCAGCATTATATGTCTGTACATATCTATAATATGCTCCTAGGTAGCTTCCATGCATGCAATAATGCACGTTGTATTCTTTACCTGGGCTTCCATATTGATTAATAAATGCATGCCCAGCCAACAACAACTGGCTTTGTTTGGAAACCCTTGATACCCTATCCTGGCCCTTGACCCCTGCTACAGAAGTTTTTGGAACCAACCAAAGATAGGGACAGATTTATGTACCAGTCCTCCCCACGTTTTACCTTTTTTAAATATACATTGTTCATGTTTTTGGAGAGGTACAGTATCTTACAGAAGTGAGTACACCCCTCAAATTTTTGTAAATATTTTATTCTATCTTTTCATGTGACAACACTGAAGAAATTACACTTTGCTACAATGTAAAGTAGTGAGTGTACAGCTTGTATAACAGTGTAAATTTGCTGTCCCCTCAAAATAACTCAACACAGCCATTAATGTCAAAACCGCTGGCAACAAAATTGAGTACACCCCTAAGTGAAAATTTCCAAATTGGGCCCACAGTGTCAATATTTTGTGTGGCTACCATTATTTTCCAGAGTGCAAGGTCTCCAACATCCACCAGCTCTGTGAAGTCACCATGGAGGAGTGTAAGAGGACTCCTGTGGAAACCTGTGAAGCTCTGGTGCACTCCATACCCAAGAGGATCAAGGCAGTGTTGGAAAATAATGGTGGCCACACAAAATATTGACACTTTAGGCCCAATATGGAAATTCGCACTTTGGCAGCCAGCGGTTTAGACATTAATGGCTGTGTGCAGAGTTATTTTGTGGGGACAGCAAATATACAATGTTAGTGCCGGTTCACACTACAGCGACTTGGGATCCGACTTGTCAGACCTCAAGTTGCCCAAAGTCGCTGGACATAAAAAATTCCATTGAAGTGAATGAGAGCCGTCCTAAAGCTGGATTCCACCAGCAATGTAGCTGCTGACTTTTAATAAGGACACTTACCTGTCCTACTCGCCGTCGCTGATGGCCCCCCCGATGCCGATTCCCATCCACACTAAGGGAAACGGGCAGTGAAGCCATACTTGCGCATGTGTGAGTCTCGCGGTGACTTGTGAATGGGCAGGCTGCTCTCTGGCATCACACACAGCTCCCAGAAAGCAGCGCGCCCCATTCACTAGAAGAGGATGCAGAAGAAGACAGACCGCGGTCACAAAAGAGGCAGATTAAGGACTTCCACATAGCAACAGGTATTTCGGGTCAGTATAATTTTATTTTTTCCATTTTTTTTTTTGTTAAAAAAAAATAAATAAAAATTCCTGGGTGGAATTTTACTTTAATGTACACTACTGAAGCTTCTGCGACTTCAGAAAAGGTTCCTGTACTACTTCAAGGTGACTTCTAGGCAACTTGTACCGACAGATTTCATTGGAAGTTGCCTCCAAAGGCCAAAGTCGGATCTCTAACCGAAGCAACTTTACAGGAAAATAAAATAGTTTACCCAGGCAAACCCCTCCCTTCCACAAAGCTGATTATTCTGTGATTGGCCAAAAGTCGCCTGTCCTAGAGGCAACTTTAAGTTGTGTTGTAAGTTGCTCAAAGTTGCGCTGAAGTCGCCTCCAAATTGCTGTGCAAAGTCGCGCTGTAAGTCGGGTTGCCCCTGTGTGAACCGGCACTTCTACAAGCTGTACACCCACTACTTCACATTGTAGCAGAAATGTGAGGGGTGTACTCACTTTTGTGAGATACTGTACCTCCAACAGTTGACCAACAAAAGTTTTAAATATTAGCCATGTTTTGACTATTCATGACTACCACCCCTCTGCTCTCCGAATACATCCCAGAACAGCTTGCCATCCCCAATAGACAACCACATAATAAACCAAGCTGTCAAACAAGTAATCATATTTGAGATACAATCTAGAGCGCGCATCAATAATCAAACAATCCAAGCACTTTACAGCCCGTCTCGTCAAGAGTAATACATGCATTACATTGCTGGCTGACTGTGGCCATAAATCTAAGTACTACCAGGAGTTAAAGATATTTTTAAATAACCAACTTTGTGTGTAAATTTTTACGGGATGGAGTTTGCGCTGAATAAATCAGCCGAACTGCGACGCCTGAAGAGCCATTTCCTGCAGTTATTGACTAATATAAAGATTTATCATCTGCAGCTCAGAGAAATGCAGATTACACGTATATTTAGCGATCCGTCCCCTGTATCTCGCCTCTGCGATGAAAGGAAGGAGATTTATTAGCATTGCATGAAGAAACATTTGCAAAAAAACATAAGAATACATGTTGTAGAAAAAAAGCACATTCTATAGCTCATTAGACTGATAGTGAGCCATGCCGTCGAGTTCACGGGTAAAGAGTTTCCCATATAATTAAAACTTATTACAAATCACAAGGACAAGCAGAATTTTTCCGATGTTAAAGTGGCTGTAAACCCAAAATTTGTTTTTTCTTATGTCACAATGTAGAGAATAGAATTTCCTATCATCTGTGCCCAGTATTGCCACACAGAGTTAATCTAGCTCTGAGCAATCCTCTTTTTATTGTTCAGGGAAATAAAACAGACTTCCAGATAAAAACCAAAGTCCTTGCTTGAGTGACAGGTTATTTACACATCTTATGCACATACAAAGCTTCTGTAAAAAGTGCTCAATTCACATCCCCATCTCCTCTTCCCTTCAGCTCTATGTATATTCTGATGGCACTGAGCTGTGACTCACCCCATATTTTGAAAACATTTAATCAAAACACAAGGGAGGGGATGTGAATTGTGCACTTTTTTTCAGAAGCAAGGACTTTGGTTTTTATCTGGAAGTCTGTTGTATTTCACTGAACAATAAGAGAGGATTGTTCAGCGCTGGATTAACTCTGTGTGGCAAGACTGGGCACAGATGATAGGAAATCTTATACTCTACATTGTGACATCAAAAAAATAAATACTTTTTTTGGGGTTTACATCCACTTTAAGGTGTTTATATTATTAAAAAATAAAGTATTGAACAAGAAATTTTTTTAAATAAAAAAATGTAAAAGACTATTGTAATTTTTTTTGGGAAAAACTGAGATAATTTCCTTTCCCACATATATATTATTTTCACTTCATTTGTGATGAAAAACACTACTTGGGTTATGATTCAATGAAAAGATCTTGGACACACAAGCTGTACACCACGTTGACATAATGTTAAAGCGAAAATTTTGCGTTATGCTCGAATCTTCTGGCCATGTGATGTCATTAAATCACAAACCTCCCTAGTCTTGGGGTTCATCAAATATGAAGACTAATTAAGCAAATAATCTCTATGAAGTCTGAGTGAAATCAACTATGACAGTTTCATAAATTGGCCCCAAATTCTGAAAACGTGACAGCGGTCCTTGCTAATCCAGTTTGTGTTCATATTAAAGCCCAATTAAATGCAAAATATTTTTTTAAGCTTGATAGCAGTAAATACTTTGTCAAGTAACTGGAACTTCATCTCACTTCCTCTACCTAGGGGAGCAGGACAAGAAATGGGGAATAGGTCCATGGGGCCAAGAAGAGAAAGACAATCAAAACGTGACAAAAGATCTAACCCTTCCCCATTGTATTGGGGGGGGGGGGGTATTTTGTTGTGTAGCACGTGTACTACTATTGTTAGTGCAGGTAAATTTAAGTTTATGAGTCTGTAATTAGGTCGGAATACTGCAGGTCAGGCTGGATGGGTTTACAATGCAGGTCTCTAGTACTTCCCACTGGATTTAGAAGTTTGGGAAGCTTCTGGAAGTTAGTAGGCAGGGGCCATGATGTTCTTATCTGCATACTTGGGGGAGTCTGGCCAATCCCTGGACAGAGGTCTTGGCAGGGTGGCTGGGTCAGCCCTTAAATATGGTGGAGTCAGGTAGAAGATGGAGTGTTGAGGAAGCGGTTGGTGGCCTAGGAGGGGCCCGCCGGCTCTAGAGGGGCTCTGCCTCCAGGCTGGAGCTCAGGGTGGCTTCAAAGAACCCTTTCAGTGTCTCAGTATCTGAGTTGATAAGAAATCTTGCCTAAGAGGCAGCAGGGAGCAAGGAGGACAGAGCAAGTGCATCAGCACACCCAGGGATTCACAAGGGGAGAGACTGGTACATGTAGCATGCTTTCAAAGGACAGTACCGTGCTTAACCCTTTTATCCCTCATCTTCAGAGAACTTCAGAGCAGCCAAGAGGGCTGGTAGTACCTGCAGGCGATGGAGATGGTAGCAGTTCTACAAGAGGAGCGGAGACATTCCTGCATGCAGTTTAGCAACATTCTGTGCGTTTTTTTCTAAAAAGGGCTAAGAGCTCCTGGTCCATAAGGGACTTTGCCACTGATCCAAGAGACTGGGTGTTTCTAACACGGAGAGTAATCCAGGGACTTTTCTCTGAACATTGGAAGGAAGTTGTCCTCATCTGCTGTTCTTTAGGTCAATCTGGCAGCATTTTACAGGGCACAGTGGCGACAATTGATGGGCACAGTGGCTGCGTTTGGCATGGCACAGTGGCGACAACTGATAGGGAGAGTGGCAACAATTGATGGGCACAGTGGCTGCGTTTCATGGGCACAGTGGCTGCGTTTCATGGGCATTGTGAGGCTGCAATTTTTAATTTTTTTTGTTTGTTTGCGCCCCCCCCCCCAAAAAAAAATTTGAGCACCAGCCGCCACCGATTATCATTGAAAGTGAAAGTAAACAAAATCCCAAATTTTGGGTTCTCCCAAAAAAAGTAAAAGGGGAAATCTTCCAATGGGAGCACCAATTCTGGTGACCTGGGGGATCCCAAGGGATTCCCTTAATTTGCAGGGATTTCCTCTGACTTCCTGTTTTGGCCTTGGGACAGGAAATAAAGGTAAATCTCCCTAATAGGACACAGAGGGTAAAAAAATTAAAACAAAACAAAAAGAAAACCTGACGGGGCTATAACCCCCTTACTCTATCTAAAATGAAACAAAGATTTTAAAGCAGTAAAACCAACAATGTAATCCATTGCAGGATATCACTCATTTGAGCTGTGGTGGCTGCAGTTTTTTCTATTCTTAGACTTTTTCTCTTTATTTATTTTCACCTGGCGATCTGGCCAGTAACACACCTCCTGTATTAGAGTACCCCCCACTCTGGATCAATGAGCACAGAAGGCACATAAGTATTGCCACTTTGCCATTGCCAGTTTGAGAAAGGGTAGTATTAAAGGGTCACTAAAGGAAAACATTTGTTTAGCTAAATAGCTTCCTTTACCTTAATGCATTGCAGTTTTCATGTTCTCATAGTTCGTTTTTGCTTTGAAGTTACTGAAATTCTGCTCTGATCTCCACACTTCCTGGTTGTCTGGCTCCTTATAAAAAATGTTATGGCAGCTTTTCACTGTGGTCCAAGTCGTGTGTCTAAAACTCCTCAGAACCAATCAAATTCATTTTAAAAACAAAACAATGCCCTGGGATTCAATTTAAAAACAAAACACTGCCCTGGATTTGTTTGTTTTTGTTCTGTCTCTCTCTCTACCTTACATAAACACAAAACCTTTTTAAAAACGAAAGTGAAACTAGAGGCACATTATATGATTGATTTTTATCTATTTTTAATCATTTTTAAAAGGAATCAGTTAACTTTTATGTCTCTATACCCTGTAAACAGTCATTTCAGCAAAACATTTTTTTTCCTTTAGTGATCCTTTAAGTGTACTAGCAGATTTAAATACACCAATTAAAGCGGTTGGATACCCACAGAGTTTTTGTTTTTTAAATAAATAAAACCAGGCAAAGGCATAATGAGCTAGTATGCATCGCATATGAAATACTTACCTTAGAATGAGGCGTCTGTATCTGATCCTGGTCCACGCCGAGGGAGCTGAGATAATGCCCTCGGCGTGTCTTCTGGGTTCGCGGCTCCGGTGCTGTGAGTGGCCTGAGCCGCGATGACGTCACTCCCACGTATGTACGTCTTCTTCCTGGCAAGGTTGGCAGTGTCTGTTGAACCTTCAGCCGGTCTGTCACAGCACAGGCCCCGCCGACGTCAGCGGCTGCATGCAAAGTGAATATCTCCTAAACTGTACAGGTTTAGGAGATATTCATTTTACCTACAGGTAAGCCACATTATAGGCTTACCTGTATGTAAAAAAAGAAAAAAAAATGGGTATACAATCACTTGCTAAACTCCAGCTAAAAATTGATAAACAATTACAGCAACAGTTTTTTTTTTCCCCTTTCGGATGAAGGTTTTTACATAAATAAATAAATGCTGATCTTGGTATGCATCCCTGCCACAATTAAATGGTTTGTCCTATCCCTGTAACTGCTACATCTGCAAAATACTAATTGGCTGGATCACCAGGTAAAAATAGACGAAAGAAAGCCTAAAAAAGGAAAACTAATGCAGCCATCACATCTTAGAATTGGTAAGCTGCAATATTAGAAATGTTTGCTTTTGGATTTAATAACACTTTAGGCTTACAAGTTGATTAAAATGGCAATTTACAATTTAAAGAAAAAAACGATTATAAAGAAAATAACAATTTGGGACTTTGTGTGAGGCGGTGACCTGGCCTCCATCCCTATCTAACTGAGAATGGGGAACGGGAGGTGGGACTTTAAATTAAGCACATAGGTATACAGCAATACATTTCATTTTAAGAATAGTAGTCATGAAACTCATGATACATAATAGAATCTCCAATACAGTTCATATACGGTATATATATATATATATACACACACCAATATACATGTAAAAAAACTAATTATAACATTAAAGTAGACAAAAGTAGAACACATGATGGGTTTAAACACTGCATTTAACAGCACTTGTAGGACCGCTGCGCAAATACGGTGCGACAAAGTATTGCCACGACTGCGATTTTAACCTCTAGGGTAGAGCTGCACGATTAATCGTGAAGAACCGAAATCGCAATCTTTTTCCCTTCCCGATCTTCAAAACTAGGGTTGTCCCGATACCGATACTAGTATCGGTATCGGGACCGATACTGAACATTTGCGCAAGTACTTGTGCTTTTTTTTTTTTTTTTTTTTAGAGAGAGAGCGGGCGGCGAGGGGGCGGAGAGCGGAGAAGAGCAGTCCTTAAAGAGAAAACCAAGCCCCCCCCCCCCGCCTAGTTGATCTTGGCTTTCTCTTTGGGGACATGGCTGCATCTGTGGGGGGGGACATGGCTGCATCTGTGGGGGGGGGGGCGGCCATGGCTGCATCTGTGGGGGGGACATGGCTGCATCTGTGGGGGGGGGGGACATGGCTGCATCTGTGGGGGGGGGGGGGGACATGGCTGCATCTGTGGGGGGGGGGGGACATGGCTGCATCTGTGGGGGGGGGGGCATGGCTGCATCTGTGGGGGGGGGGACATGGCTGCATCTGTGGGGGGGGGACATGGCTGCATCTGTGGGGGGGGGACATGGCTGCATCTGTGGGGGGGGGACATGGCTGCATCTGTGGGGGGGGGGGGACATGGCTGCATCTGTGGGGGGGGGGGGCTGCATCTGTGGGGGGGGGGGGACATGGCTGCATCTGTGGGGGGGGGGGGACATGGCTGCATCTGTGGGGGGGGGACATGGCTGCATCTGTGGGGGGGGGACATGGCTGCATCTGTGGGGGGGGGGGACATGGCTGCATCTGTGGGGGGGGGGGACATGGCTGCATCTGTGGGGGGGGGGGGACATGGCTGCATCTGTGGGGGGGGGGGACATGGCTGCATCTGTGGGGGGGGGGGACATGGCTGCATCTGTGGGGGGGGGGGGACATGGCTGCATCTGTGGGGGGGGGGGGCCATGGCTACATCTGTGGGGGGGGGGGGGGGGCGACATGGCTGCATCTGTGGGGGGGGGCGCGACATGGCTGCATCTGTGGGGGGGGGCGACATGGCTGCATCTGTGGGGGGGGGGTCGACATGGCTGCATCTGTGGGGGGGGTCGACATGGCTGCATCTGTGGGGGGGGGGGGGCGACATGGCTGCATCTGTGGGGGGGGGGCGACATGGCTGCATCTGTGGGGGGGGGGGCGACATGGCTGCATCTGTGGGGGGGGGGGCGACATGGCTGCATCTGTGGGGGGGGGGGGACATGGCTGCATCTGTGGGGGGGGGGGGGGGGGCTGCGCTGGGGGGGGGGGACATGGCTGCATCTGTGGGGGGGGGACATGGCTGCATCTGTGGGGGGGGGGGGACATGGCTGCATCTGTGGGGGGACGGGACATGGCTGCATCTGTGGGGGGACGGGACATGGCTGCATCTGTGGGGGGACGGACATGGCTGCATCTGTGGGGGGGGGGGGACATGGCTGCATCTGTGGGGGGGGGGACATGGCTGCATCTGTGGGGGGGGGGGACATGGCTGCATCTGTGGGGGGACGGGACATGGCTGCACATGGCTGCATCTGTGGGGGGACGGGACATGGCTGCATCTGTGGGGGGACGGGACATGGCTGCATCTGTGGGGGGACGGGACATGGCTGCATCTGTGGGGGGACGGGACATGGCTGCATCTGTGGGGGGGACGGGACATGGCTGCATCTGTGGGGGGACGGGACATGGCTGCATCTGTGGGGGGACGGGACATGGCTGCATCTGTGGGGGGACGGGACATGGCTGCATCTGTGGGGGGACGGGACATGGCTGCATCTGTGGGGGGACGGGACATGGCTGCATCTGTGGGGGGACGGGACATGGCTGCATCTGTGGGGGGGGCGCGATGGCTGCATCTGTGGGGGGGGGGCGACATGGCTGCATCTGTGGGGGGGGTCGACATGGCTGCATCTGTGGGGGGGGTCGACATGGCTGCATCTGTGGGGGGGGGGGCGACATGGCTGCATCTGTGGGGGGGGGGGGCGACATGGCTGCATCTGTGGGGGGGGGGGCGACATGGCTGCATCTGTGGGGGGGGGGACATGGCTGCATCTGTGGGGGGGGGGACATGGCTGCATCTGTGGGGGGGGGGGACATGGCTGCATCTGTGGGGGGGGGACATGGCTGCATCTGTGGGGGGGACGGACATGGCTGCATCTGTGGGGGGGGATATGGCTGCATCTGTGGGGGGGGGGGGGACATGGCTGCCTCTGTGGGGGGGGGGACATGGCTGCATCTGTGGGGGGGGGGACATGGCTGCATCTGTGGGGGGACGGGACATGGCTGCATCTGTGGGGGGACGGGACATGGCTGCATCTGTGGGGGGACGGGACATGGCTGCATCTGTGGGGGGACGGGACATGGCTGCATCTGTGGGGGGACGGGACATGGCTGCATCTGTGGGGGGACGGGACATGGCTGCATCTGTGGGGGGACGGGACATGGCTGCATCTGTGGGGGGACGGGACATGGCTGCATCTGTGGGGGGACGGGACATGGCTGCATCTGTGGGGGGACGGGACATGGCTGCATCTGTGGGGTTCTCTCTAACAAGTGCAGAGTTCTCACAGGTGGATAAACAAAATCCAGGCAGCCTGCCAAGTGGACATGCGAATAAGTGGACACAAAGTATCTCTTCGTTCTTTTATCAAAGGAAAGAACTTTGGCATGTAGATGGAGGTTTAACCGTTTAAAGACCAAACTTTTTCTGATGTTTGTTGCTTACAATTAAAAAAATCATTTTCTGCTAGAAAATTACTTGGGACCCCCGAACATGATAATTTTTTTTTTTACGCAGAGACCCTAGAGAATAAGATGGTGGTCGTTGCAATATTTTATGTTCCACCGTATTTGCGCAGTGGTTTTTCAAATGCAAATTTTTGGGGGGAAAATACACTTTAATGAATGAAAAAAAAAAAATAGACAGCAAAGTTAGCCCAGGTTTTTTGTATAATGTGAAAGAAGATGTTACACCGAGAGAATTGTGCAGATCTACACTAGTGTGTTAGATTTTATATATATAATGTTTGGGGGTTCAAAGTAATTTTCTAGCAAAAAATTATTTTAACATGTAAACAACAAGATTGACAAATGGGCCTTAAGTGGTTAATCATTGCAGTGGGGAGACAGACCCACTTCCAAGGTAAATCTTTTTTCCCCTGGAGTTCAGTTTTAAATACGTCTGTTTTACATTGCGGCATACCTCTAGACCAAGGGTCTTCAAACTACGGCCCTCCAGTTGTTCAGGAACTACAATTCCCATCATGCCTAGTCATGTCTGTGAATGTCAGAGTTTTACATTGGCTCATGGTATGTGTAGTTCCGCAACAGCTGGAGGGCCATAGTTTGAGGATCCCTGCTCTAGACAAACGTCTCAAATAAAAACGAACTGACAAAGGTCTTCTAAGGCCCCTTCCACATGGGATGGATCCATCAGCGGCGTCCACCAGCTCAGTGGGAGATCTGTCCACTGAGCCGGCAGATGACAGGTCCCTCTCTGCTCACTGAGCGGGGAGGGGCTTGTTGAGCGCCGCTGCTTGTCTATGGAGAGATCGGACGAAAACGGACAGCATGTCCACTTTCATCAGCTCTCACCCGATCTGATAGGACGAATGGCGACACATACGTCTGATTTTAGCGGAGCAGATGTCAGCGGACATGGTACCACTGACATCCGATGGCTCCATAGACAAGCATGGAGCGCCCGTTCAGGTCCGTTGAATAAACTGACAGGCAGACCTGAACCATCCGCCCATGTGAAAGTGGACTAATTATTGTACCACTGAACACCTACCAGACTGTACAGTCAGGTCCTGGGTCTCTTTGGAGACTACAGTGAAGTTATGAAATGCAACCTGATTCAGCCCCAAACTGTCACTGACCAATGCAGTATCAGACTGAAGAGGGCCCCCCTGACACAATCAAAAAGCAATGCAGACACAATTAGCTTGGTGCTGCCCCCTCTCCCAGACTGAGTGTTGCTGTGCCAGTGCTCACAGCAGACCAACACTGGGATTCTGGTATTTACTGTATGTAAAACACATTTTTAGATACATTACAGGATTAGAGCATCCTGGAGTTCAGCACTAAATCATGCATATTTATAGAAAAACATTACAGAAAAAGCTGCCACTAGATGATTAAATGATAATGATCATCATCCTGCATCTGTTTTTGTAAATCCCCCCTTTGCTCCTATTTGGATTCAGAAATCTGGCTATTGGCTGTGGTCATATCCCCGACTGACGCGGCTACAATCAAACACCTCAGACGCCATGCACCGCTCCCTATCCGGTGTCAGCGTTCGCTTGATGTACTGCGTCTTTCTCTACAGATCCGGCGGGGGGTTAATGATGAAAACACATCTCACTCTGCAGGAACTAAACTGTTCTTTTTACGGTTTACATGCCGCGTTTCCCAAACATCGCTTTATCACGTTATTGGCCTGTATTCTTTTGGCAGCACACATATTTAACTAGGAACACAAGACAGGCAATACTTACATCTATAGGCTTTAATTAGCATCATAATAAAGCTCCGGGGAGTTCTTTGGCATCTGGCTAACTTAATTTGCATTTAGTGTTGTCTTTTGTAACCTCTAAGGGTAAATTATTTTCAATGAAATTTTCTATAATGAGATTAAAAAAATATTGCAGGGCTGGTAAAATAAATAATAAAAAAACAATATTCCAGCTCCCCCCCCTTTATCCCTCCCTGCCAACGTGAGAGTTGCTCATATTGGATACGCCTTATAAAGTGCCCATTGGTTGTTCTATAGCAGAGGTCTCCAAACTGTGGTCCTTTGCTAGCCTTCATCCGGCCCTTGGGGCAGTATTGCTCCCAATGATATGAGGGACTATTCCTCCCAATGGCACCAACAATGGGGCACTATTTCTTAGACTAATAGCAATGATGGAGCACTATCCCTTCTCCTACTGCCCACCAACACTGGGGCCATGTTTATTCTCACTGATGCTTGGCCCTGGGGCATTTTCTATCCCAACTGGTCAGAATCCGGCCCCCTGAAGTCGGAAAGACCGTAAACTGGCCCTTTGCTTTTAAAGTATGGAGACCCCTGTTCTATAGGAACAATATAACATACTGGCTGGGTAAGCACACACAAGGACCAGAATATTCCTGATCTCCTGCAAACACGTCATCGTTCTTTATACTCCAAATACACAAAAAAACCTTAGTTACACTTACCGGTAACGGTATTTCTATGAGTCCTTCAGGACAGCACTTGGAGAGCGCAGCTCCACCCACTTCCCAGGAAACACTGCAGTCACTGCTATAACTTCCGCCCACCTCCACCATGGCCTCAGTTGTACACGAGCACCTCCGGCCATACTGAAATGAGATAAGCAGAACATAGCAACTAAAACATGTTAGTACAACACACATATATATATATATACATATATACACCAGAAGAGAGAAGGGTGGGTTATCGGTGCTGTCCTGAAAGACTCATAGAAATACCGTTACCGGTAAGTGTAACTAAGGTTTTCTCACTTCGTCTTTCAGGACAGCACTTGGAGATGATAACCGAGTACTTACTCTAGGGTGGGACCACCGCTTGCAGGACTTTCCTGCCAAAAGACTGCTCCGCCGCTGAGAGCAGATCCATCCTGTAGTGGCGAGTAAAAGTGGAAAAACTCGTCCACGTAGCTGCCTTGCAGATAAGCTCTGGTGAAGCTCCAGCCCGTTCTGCCAGGAAGTTGCCACTGCCCTTGTAGAATGTGCCACCACCCCTGGGGGAGGTTCTATACCCCTAGCCTTATAGGCCTCGTGGATAGCCATACGGAGCCATCTGGCTAGTGTACTTTTGGAAGCACCGTACCCCCTACGTGCACCCGAGAACAACACAAACAGAGAATTGGATTTTCTAATTTCCCTGGTGACTTCCAGGTAGTGCATAATGCACCTTCTGACATCTAAGGTATGAAACTCTTCTTCCCTTGAACCGGAAGCAGCCGGACAAAAAGGTAGGTAACACTATTTCTTGTGTCCTATGGAAGGCCGACACCACCTTAGGCAGGAACCCAGGATCTGTCCTCAACACGACTCTATCTGGGAAGATGGTCAAGAAGGGTTCCACAATAGAAAGAGCCTGTAGCTCACTAATTCTCCTAGCCGAGGTGACGGCTACTAAAAGGACCGCTTTCAGGGTCCAAAATTTTAAAGATGCTTCTAACAGTGGTTCGAAAGGTCTTTTTGTCAGACCCCCCAAAACTACCGATAGGTCCCACTTGGGAAAAAACTTAAAGGGGGAAGGCCTAGCCCTGGCCAATGCCTTAAAAAATCTGATGACATAGGGATCTAGAGATAACCGTCTCTCTAGAAATACTGATAGCGCAGCAACCTGCGCTTTCAGGGTGCTGGCTGCCAGACCCTTGTCCATCCCGTCCTGTAAAAACTCCAGGACCGAAAAATTATTCCTGGGGGAACAATCCTTTGAACTGCACCAGGAATTAAAGACCCTCCAGGTCTTGAAATAAATCGCCCTGGTAACTTCCTTTCTGCTACTAAGTAGTGTATCCACTAACCGTTTAGATAAACCCTTCCTACTCAGGATTAACTCTTCAGTAACCAGGCCGCCAGGTTGAGCCGATCCACGTTGGGATGGAGCAGAGGACCCCGGTATAACAAGTCCTTTCTGGCTGGAAGTAGCTGATGAGGTTCTATTGCCAGTTTCAGCAGGGTTGAAAACCAAGGCCTTTTGGGCCAGTATGGGGCTATCAGGATAAGAGTCGTCTTTTCTACCTGAAGTTTCCGCAGAACTAATGGAATCATTTGTACTGGGGGGAAAGCATAACACAAACGGAAGGGCCAATGCTGAACCAACGCATCTAGACCCTCCGCTTGATCCAGTCTGTTGAGGGAAAAGAAAACCGGAACCTTGGCGTTGGCTTGGGACGCGAACAGGTCTATCTGAGGGGTTCCCCACCTGTCTGCTATTTTCTGGAACACCTCTGAATTTAGACTCCACTCGGATTCTAGAACCCTCCTCCTGCTTAGGAAGTCTGCCAGGTGGTTTAAACTGCCCTTTAGGTGTACTGCAGACAGAGATGCCAAGTTTGTCTCTGCCCAGTAAAGCATGTGTACAGCCATGCTCAGGAGAACCCTGCTCCTCGTGCCCCCCTGCCTTGAGACGTAAGCTACCGCTGTAGCATTGTCCGACAGTATCTGGACATGCTGACCCTGTATCGTCTCTGCCTAGGGCTTTGGGCCTTCCAAAACGGCTTTGAGTTCCCTCCAATTGGAGGATCTCTTGGACTCTTCCCTGGACCAGGACCCCTGAGTCAATTGACCCCTGAGGTGAGCACCCCATCCCCAGGAGCTGGCATCCGTAGTTAGGACCATTGTAGCGGGGAAGGACCACACTAGACCCTGACTCAGATTTGCGTGAGCCCTCCACCACCAAAGTTTCCTTTTTACTGAGGTTGGAACCCTGATCTCCTTTTCTAGGGGTTCTCCATGCGTCCAATTCTGTAGAATCGCCTGCTGGAGACTCCTTGAATGCAGGCGGGCCCACTGCACCGCAGGAATGGAGGATGTGAGAAGTCCCAGGGTGGACATAGCTGCACGAACTGACACTGACAGATTCGTCTGCACTGCCTTCACTGCTGCCTGAACCTTGATTATTTTCTCCTCTGGTAGAAAATAACCTCTCCTGGATGGGGTCTATTGTGTACCCCAAAAAATACTATGATCTGAGAGGGGACTAGATTTGACTTCTCTCTGTTCATAATCCAACCTAGGCCCTCCAAATGGGCCTGGGTCCTCCATAGGTCTTTGAGAAGCTGATCTTCCGTCTTGGCGAACAACAAGAGGTGTGCGTCCAAGTATGGAATTACCGAAACTCCTTCCTTCCAGCCTTAGAGGTGCCAAGGCCTCCGCCACCACCTTCGAAAAGATCCTCGGAGAGGAGGAGAGACCGAACGGCAGGGCCCTGAACTGAAAGTGTTTGATCTCGCTTCCTGTCCTGATCGCTAGGCGCAGGAAACGCTGAGAAGAGGCTTTTATCGGGATGTGAAGATAAGCATCCCTTAGGTCTATCGAAGCCAGAAAGCAACCTGCAGGAAGGAGCCTTCTGACCGAGTAGATGGTATCCATCCGGAACCTCTTGTACTTGATTGACCGATTCAGGAATTTTAAGTTTAGAATCAAACGAAATTTTCCTGCCGTTTTTTTTTTACTAGAAAAACATGGGAGTAGCAACCCGCCCCCTGTTCTTGTTGGGGTACCGGGGTGATCACCCTCTGTTGGAGAAATTCCTCTAACAGCGACATCATTGCCCTGGATTTCTCCTGATCCTTGGGCAGCTGGGTCGCATAGAAACGCGACGGTGGTTTCTCTGAGAACTCCAGTGCGTAGCCCTCTGCAATAACCTTGAGGATGTATGCACTGGAAGTCGTCTTTGCCCACTGTGGAAGGAACGACTGAAGACGTCCTCCCACAGCCGGGCGACCGTCACTGGGGTTTAGCGGGCTGGCTAGGGGAGCGAAACACCCCGGGTCTCCCTCTACCTCTCTGAGGCCGCCAGGACCTTCCACCCTGACCTTTTTGTATCTCTTTAGGATCTTGGGGCTGGAAAAAAGGATGAACATTTTTCCTGGTCCGCGGTACTACCTTCTTTAAGGGAAAGGCTTTTTTCCTATCCGCCGTCCTATCCAGAACAGTGTCCAGACCGGCGCCAAATACCAAATCTCCATCGAAGGGCAGTCCACATAACTTAGCCTTCGAAGCCGTGTCCCCAGTCCAGGTTTTGACCCAGAGAGCCCTCCTGGCCGAATTCACTAGGGCCGAGGAACGGGCTGATATTCTCACTGACTCGGCTGAGGCTTCCGCCATGTAGCCTACTGCCTTCAGAAGAATCGGGAAGGACTCTAGCAACTCTCTGCGTGAGGTCCCAGACTCAATGTGACCCTTCAGCTGTTCCAACCAATGCTCAAGGTTCCTGGCCACTACTGTGGACGCCATAGCCGCCGGTTGAGGTTGGCCAGGGAGGCATCCCAAGCCTTTTTTAAGAGCGCCTCTGCTCTTTTATCTAGGGGATCTTTTAAGGTGCCCGTATCCTCAAAGGCCAAGTCCGTATTTCGGGATACCTTTGAGAACGCAGCATCCAGCTTAGGTTTCTTATTCCATACCTGCGCTGGATCCTCATCAAAAGGAAATCTCCTCTTAAGTGATCGGGAAAAGAAAGGAGCCCTCTCTGGGTCTTTCCACACTCCCTTCTGACCGCATCTGACAATACTCTATGTACTGGAAAGGTTCGATGCTTGACTTCGTCTAAACCCTGGTACATCTTGTCATGCAGAGACAAATGCGTCTTATCCCACCTTAATATTTAAGGTGGAATGAATAGTTTTTAGTAAGTCATCACCTCTTCTAAGGATAACTTGTAACGTGAAGAAGAAGATTCTCCTGTATCTTCTTCTTCCGCCTCTGACCCTGAGACTAGGCTGCTAGGCTCTTCCTCCTCGGACTCACTACCCGCCCCTCTATAATCCAAAGGTGCACTAGTGGAGGCCTTAGCTGCTGACCCTGACGCCGCCCCTCTGTCCAAGTAGGAGCGGAACGACTGAAAGGTCTCTTCTAGCTCTTTCCTAAAGGAAGAGAGTATCTCTTTGGGTTGTTCGGAGGCTGCACTAGTAGAGGCTTCCCCTTTGACTATGTCCGCGATGCATGCCTTGCATAACGGCTTAGTCCAAGACCCTTTAAGGGTTGCTTTGCAGGTAGCACACCGTTTCTTAGGAGGGGGCACCGCAGTTTTTAGCTTCTCTTTAGCTTTCTGAAAAACACAAAAGACAACAACCCCATGTTTAACTTTTTGTGTCTCAGACCCAAACCACCACCACCACAAAACAGCCAGTGAACAAAAAACACACCAGGTCCCATCACCGCTGTACCAAACAAACAACACTCTCCCAGGGACGTGACTAGGGTGAGTGAGGCAGGCTCCTCTCCCCAAGAGGGGCAGTAGGAGGGACATAACAAGGAACCAGGTAGACTTAAACCGCTGTTTTCCTACCTGGGCCGGGCTGGTGCATGTGGCTCCTGCTCCCGCCACCTCCGCTGCGTCTTCTGGCTCCATTCTCCCAGAACGCGCCGATCGTTTGTGCGCCTCCTTTTGAAAAGTTCCGGTTAACCCCACCGCTGTGGGAACCGGAAATTGCACCGCCGAGGCTGCCCCTCCCTTCTGCGTTCCAGCGGCCGGAACCGGAAGCCGCCACACACCACCGGAAGTCCCGCCTCCACCGGAAATGACGTCGCCCGCCCTCCGTACCGGGACATCGCGGACCCCAGGAGACCGGCATCTAACCGCCCCCAACCTGGCCCGCAATGCCCAGCCTATTGGCGCGGAACGCCCGGCAGCCTTTACCCTCGCCGGGCTCGAGAAGAGGGGAGCACCGAAACGTCCCCCACGCGTCAGGGGGGAGGTAGGGTCTGCCTCCTGAAGAAAACAACCGATCGCAGGTATGCCTTTAATCCGTCTCCCCCTGGAGAGAGTCCAGCATCCTCCTGGTTCCCTGCAGCGCTTCCACCATGGCCGGAGGAAACACTACAACTGAGGCCATGGTGGAGGTGGGCGGAAGTTATAGCAGTGACTGCAGTGTTTCCTGGGAAGTGGGTGGAGCTGCGCTCTCCAAGTGCTGTCCTGAAAGACGAAGTGAGAAAATGCCCAATTAGGCCCTTTAACAAAAGGGGGCGCTCAGACTGCATTCATGACCTCCATGGTGTCCCCAAGTGTCAGGATGAAAAGAGAATGAGCTTTGCCCTGCGGTATGTCATGATGAAAGTGAGTGACTGCATTCAAGCAGCAGAAAACATCACATGCATCACATGAGATAACACTTCCAGAGAGGGCCCCCTGCTGGAAGAAAGCTGGAAAGCGGGTTGGAAAATGAACCCAAAGACACTTTGCCGCCAAGGCCAAAAGTTTTTGTTCCATCTCCTTAATATGTATGATGGGTTTGGAAATACAATTCTACTAGGAATTCTTTGAAGCTGAAGTTGTGATTACCTCATTTGTAAAATCAGAAGTATTAAAAATAAATACATCATTAACCACATCAATACAGGGCATTTTCACCCCCTTCCAGCCCAGGCCAATTTTCAGCGCTGTCGCACTTTCAATGACAATTGCACGGTCATGCTACACTGTACCCACATTTTTATAATTTTTTTCCCCCCACAAATAGAGTGGTATTTGCGCTATAATCAAAAGAAAAGTGACAAGTTTGAAAAAAAAAAAACACAATATTTTTTACTTTTTGCTCTAATAACCCCCCCCCCCCCAAAAAAAAAAAATCTTCAGTTTAGGCCAATATGTATTCTTTTTCTGGTAAAAAATAAAATAAAAATCGCAATGAGCGTATATTTATTGGTTTGTGCAAAAGTTATAGTGTCTACAAAATAGGGGAAAGATTTATGCCATTTTTATTTTTTTACTAGTAATGGTGGCGATCTGCGATTTTTATCGTGATTGCGAAATTGCGGCAGACATATCAGACACTTTTGACTCCATTTTGGGACCATTCACATTTATACAGCGATCTCTGCTATACAAATGTAATGATAACTGTGCAAATGTCACTGGCAGGGAAGGGGTTAACACTAAGGGGTGATCAAGGGGTTAATTGTGTTACCTAGGGAGTGATTCTAACTGTAGAGGGAGGGAACTCACAAGGGGAGGAGATCGATCAGTGATCTACGTCCCTGCACTTTTACTGGCCATCGCGGGTGCCCAGGGAACATCGTGGCCACTGGGAACCGCGCATGCGCCCCCCTAGACGGCCGGGAAGTCCAGGGCATCATATGACACCCGTTCAAGATGGGAGAACCCTCCTGTGGACATCATATGTCTATGGGCGGCGAAGGAAGTGGTTAGGGCCCCTTTCAGACAAGCGGATTCGCCTGCTTAGTGGGGTGTCTCTTCGCTGATCCCCGATGAGCAGGCAGATGACAGGTCCGTGCCCTCTCTGCTATGGACACAGACACAGCCTGCTGTTCTCTATGGGGCGGTTGCATGGAAACGGACTGCCTGTCCATTTCCATCTAACTGTAATCAGATCCGCCAGACGCATCAACAAAAGAACAAAGAGTCAGATGAGTATGGTGAAATGGCGTAGCTATGGGGTGTTTTTTTTTTTTTTATAACTTTTAGTTGCCTTTTTCTTGCAATGAAAACTCATGATGGCACATATGGTGTCACCCAACCTGGACGAGTCTCTACTGAAGTGTGACCTCACCTGGCAGGAGCGAAACTGGTTCACAAGCAGCGTACACCTCTGAGGGTCCTTCCGCCCATCCAGACTGTCCAGTTCGGCAGCCACCTGGTTCAGCTCTTCATCTGCATAGTAGAATTGGGCGAGAAGCTGCGGGTCCGACCTCTGGAAAAGGAAAAACAAGAGCGAGATCAGGATTGGTGGAATCGGGTGCATTAGATAGAAGATGAGCTGTCTACTAGTTGCAGGAGAGTAAAGGTGAACCTATATAACTTAAAGAAGAATTCCAGGTATGGTTATTTTATACATAGTTCCATTGGTCCAGCTTGGAGCAAGCGTTCTCTGAATAGCGCTGTTCCTGGTTGGTCAGCCCCCTGTGTTCAGTATGTAGCAGTGCACAGGGTCGAGAAGCAAGTGGAGATCACTGGAGTAGCAGTGTCTACTTCAGTCATTTCCAGCTTTCGGGGACATTGACTAGCTGGACCAATGTAGATAGATATGGAAATAAACAATTTCTACCAAGTGCACATAGAGCAAGGGTGCCCAACCTTTTGAAAAGCAAGGGCCACTTAAGCGACTTGTTAACCAGTCGCGGGCCACAATAAACGTGGGGTGGATGTCATGTCCGTGTCTGCTCTGCATATGGACACAAACACAACCCACTATACACTCTGTTTTTAGCAGATCGGATTGGAGGTAGGACACAAGTTGGTTTATGTCTGCCACTACTTAAGAGATGAATGGAGCGTCCAATTAGTCAGACTGTTGGACTGATCGTGTGAAAGCGGCCCAACGCTGCTTTGACACTAATGTGCTGCGGTTTACCTGCACCCTGGGTGGAACGCAGTGTACTTTTTGGCTTTCTTGCTCTTTGCAATAGACTTCTATTATATTCTGCAGGTTTGGTGCACTTTCAGAAAGCTCACCAAACTTGCAGGTAATAACAGAAGTCTATAGCTCAGTGCAGGTAACCTTCAAGTAAACTGCTCTGCACCTGCCGATCAGTTTGAAAGCAGCCCAGTAACCACTGCAGAACAGATATGCCCATATATACACTGTGATTTTTAGTAATAAACTGACCTTTAATAACCGTATTCTATTCTATTCCACCCCAGAGCAGGAGGTCGCGGGCCACAGGTGGCCCCTGGGCCACTGGTTGGGAACCCCTGACAGAGTTTCTTCACAAAAGTGCAGGCTTTTTAAGACAGGTGCCACATAGGAAATCCCAAAACATCTGACATGTTTATCCATTAACCACTTAACCCCCGACCATATTGCTGCCCAACGACCAGAGCACTTTTTGTGATTCGGCACTGCGTCGCTTTAACTGACAATTGCGCGGTTGTGCGATGTGGCTCCCAAACAAAATTGGCGTCCTTTTTTCCCACAAATAGAGCTTTCTTTTTGTGGTATTTGATCATCTCTGCGTTTTTTTTTTGCGCTATAAACAAAAATAGAGCGACAATTTTGAAAAAAATTCAATATTTTTTACTTTTTGCTATTGGTTTGCGCAAAAGTTATAGCATTTACAAAATAGGGGGTCGTTTTATGGCATTTTTAAGAATATTTTTTTTTTTACTAGTAATGGTGGCGATCAGCATTTTTTTTCAGTACTGCGACATTATGGCGGGCACTTCGGACACTTGACACATTTTTGGGACCATTGGCATTTTTATAGCGATCAATTCTATAAAAATGCATTGTATTACTATAAAAATGCCATTGGCAGTGAAGGGGTTAACACTAGGGGGCAGGGAAGGGGTTAAGTGTGTTCCTGGGTGTGTTCTAACTGTATGGGGGGTGGCCTCACTAGGGAAAATCACTGCCTGTGATTAGCCCTCTCCCTGCCTGTGATTAGCGCAGCGGTGTGCAGACTTCCTGGCGGGAGTTTCAGGAAGTGGAGTCAGTACAGGAATTTACTGCTTACAGGCAGCAATGTACCATGGGATATGTAGTTCATATAAATTGAAAGACAGCAGAGGAGAAGCTGCAAAGCATGCAGGGAATCCAGGATGTTGTAGAAAGACGATGGCCAGCAGACTATTTTTTTTTTTTTTTTGCTGAAATTAGTTTACAGGGTATAGAGACATAATAGTTAACGGATTCCTTTTAAAAATGATTAAAATAGATAAAAATCAATCATATAATGCACCTGTAGTTTCAGTTTTGTTTTTACATGCTTTTCATGCTTCTATGAAGTACAGAGACTCTGAGCCAATACAGGGCAGTGATGGTTTGTAAAATGAAAGTGATTGGTTCTGAGGGGTTTAAGACACACAGTAATCACACCTTCTTGATTAGAGACCACAGAGAGAAGCTCCCATGACTTTTTTTTATCAGGAAACAGACAACCAGGAAGTGTTTAGAACAGAGAAGGATTAGAGCAAAAATGAACAATGAGGACATGAAACCAGGATTGCTGTAAGGTAAAGGAAGCTATTTAGCTAAAAAAAAATCCTTTAGTGACCCTTTAAGGATAGTGTCATATAGCAGGGCAGAAGTTGATGCGTCATAATAAATTTTTTTGGAAAGTACAATATGTCCTATGCCCAGAGTATATGCCATTATTTCCAAACTATGCAGCTATGAATTATATAAATTTAGCTGGAGTTGTCCTTTAAATTATTTTACTAGCCGTCTGTAAGACCTTGTAATGTGAAGGGGGCTTTTTAAAGCCTCCGATTGGTTCACAGTTAAACCACCCGAGATGTAAATCAGGTTTCTGCTGCATCCTGCAGCACCATCTGCACAGACATGCCTGTAATTAGAGCTGAACAAGGAAGATGTGTCCGACCTAATTAATACTGAGTCACAATGAGGTAGGAGGTCTGTGCACACGCTCAACACAGTATATACAACACTAGGAGGATTCTTGGTGATAACAAGACCTCTTACCAGGATTTATAACTGCTACAACACAGCCCATTACAACAAAAAACATGTCTGGAGGAAAATGTACAACTCATTGCCAATTGAAGGCTTAGGTTCTAAAGTGGTCATCTACATCCCTCCTTTACTACCTAAAGATGCGGTAGCTGCTAACTTTTAATATAGGGACACTTAGCTGTCCAGGGATCCAGCGATGTCCTCACCCGAGCCGATTCGTCCAATGGCTTTGGGCGCAGGCTCCGGCACCTCTACTAAGGGATAAGGCTTATTTAGCCTTCAGAGGATCAAATACATCTTCATTTGATGCCATGGACTTTGATCCTCCAAGTTTGTTGCCATATCTCTGGCCTATGGGGCGGAACTTCGGTCCTCTGAGGGAATTATTTCAGATGGTAAAAGAAGCGGATATATTCTGGGAAATGCTCAAGAACACCTGCCAACCCTTCACCGTATACTAGCTTTATTTATGGCATGGGTCTTCAAACTACGGCCCTCCAGTTGTTCAGGAACTACAATTCCCATAATGCCTAGTCATGTCTGTGAATGTCAGTGTGTTACAATGCCTCATGGGATGTGTAGTTCTACAACATCTGGAGGGCCGTAGTTTGAGCATCCCTGATTTATGGCATCTATACTATTCTTTTCTTTCCTTTTTTTGGCATATAATATATTCCAGTGGCCTCCAAACTGTGGACCAATGGCCAAATGTGGCCCTTTGCATGCCTTTATCTGGCCATTGAGGCACCATTTCTCCCACTGATACAAAGCATTATTCCTCACACTGACACCAACTATGGCGCTTTATTCCTTCCACTGACACCAACGATGGGGCACTATTTCTCCCACTGAGGCACTATTTTTCAAATTGACACCAGTAAATTTGGCACGCTTTCTCCCATAGAAACCAGTCATGGGGCCTTCTACCTCCCATTAATACCAACAATGGGGCACTATTCCTCCCACCAATACCAATGACAAGGCTACATCCACTGACAACGATGGATTTTTTACTTCCACTGGGCAAAGTCTGGGCCCCTCTGAAGGGCTGGAAACTGGTCCTTTGTTTGGAAAGATTGGAAACCCCTGGAATATGCTCTGGAGGTATTGGACAAGAGGGTGATTATGTACAGGTGTTGTTTGTTAAATTAGATACAAAAAAAATTATCTATGGAATAAAAGGACAATTTTTATACATTTTCTTGGTTCTGAGGGTTCCTAAAAAGTTAGTTTACCTTTATGCTTTTTCCTGTTTGAAAACCAGCCACTGTGATAAAGTGCTACTAAACCCACAATGGTAAAATAAGTCTGAATTTGCCCCTAAACGTGCTTGTTATACTCACTGCAGAACCTAAGGGGTTAATCCTCCACAGTGTGTAAAATTACTGTTTGATCCCGTCTTCTCTGATTCTCCCTTTCCTCCAGTCCCCAATCCATCTCCTGACAGTGCAGAGCCAATTGGGGCACTCTGTACATGGTGTGTATTGCTAGAAAGTTATTTTTTTTCCTTGGAAGGGTGCAGCTGATCAGCACGGGGCCAATCAGCACTGCACAGCCTTATAGGACAGTCAGAGTAAAATGAAACCGCCTCCTACAAACTTTAACCAGACACTGATAGAAGTCACAAGACTTCTATATATACTACTGATGAGAAAAAGTATTTAGCAGTTTATATTTACTAAAAATAATTGCATTTCCATGTTCTGTGTACTGTGGGAGACCAGATATAATTGTAGCACTACCCCCGAAGGAGCTGCTGGTTTAGATTTTGGGCTTTGCACGTTACCTCTAAGTTCGTTATCTAGGGAGAGATGTCTGTAGTAATTGGAATGTCCACACAAGATGTAAAACCTTCAACTGTAGGCTTTATTTTCGCTGCATAAACTTGTGAAGGAAGTAGAGAGTATAGAGAAAGTGAGGAGGGAAGGTTCAGGTACGCAGTACAGAATGCACAATAGTTCTCAGAGTTCCAATTTTTGTCACTCAGTCCTGAGTGGGTATTGCTCACCCGGATAGACCCCTCTCACATGGCCTAGCAGCCGGGATGATGCACGGATAGCATAGGAACAGTCTCTGCCACCGACTGTTTAACCACTTAAGGACCCGCTCATGTACATATACGTCCTGTTATCTCGGTAACGGCAGCAGCTGCTGCCACAACCGAGATATCCATCTTTTCTTTGAGCGGTCCTGTAAACGATAACGGTGGTCTCTGCGGCGGATTCGCCGTGAGATCACTGTTATCGGCGGCAAGAGAGGGCGCCCCCCCTCCCGCTCCCTCTGCCGCTTACCGGAGCCGATTGGGTGCTGTCTCCTGCTTGCTGTGGATGCGAGTGAGGGCAAGATGGCCCCCACCCGTCCCCATAGCATAGCAGGGCGGAAGTGACGTCAAAACGCTTCTTAAAGCAATATTTTCTTGTTGTAATTTTTTCAAATGGCAATTTTTTTTGTTTGCATTTAAGTCGAAATATGAGATCTGAGGTATTTTTGGATCCAGATCTCATATCTAAGAAGACCTGTCATGCTTTTTTATAATATAAGGGCTGTTTACATTCCTTGTATTAGGAATAACAGTGATCCATTTTTTTTTTCAGTGTAAAAATTAATAAAATAAATAAAAATAAATAAGAAAAAAAATAATAATTTTAAAGCACCCCGCCCCGACGAGCTTGCATGCAGAAGCGAACACATACGTGAGTAGCGCCTGCATATGAAAAGGGTGTTCAAACCACACAAGTGAGGTATCATCGGGATCATTAGAGCGAGAGCAATAATTATAGCCCTAGACCTCCTCTGTAGCTCAAAAGAGAATTTTTTAAACGTCTCCTATGGAGATTTTTAAGGGTAAATGTTTGACGCCATTCCACGAGCGGGCGCAATTTTGAAGCGTGACCTGTTGGGTATCATTTTACTCGGCGTAACATTATCTTTCACAATATATTAAAAAAATTGGGCTAACTTTACTGTTGTCTTATTTTTTTATTCAAAAAAGTGATTTTTTTCCAAAAAAGGTGCGCTTGTAAGACCGCTGCGCAAATACGGTGTGACAAAAGTATTGCAATGACTGCCATTTTTATTCTCTAGGGTGTTAGAAAAAAATATATATAATGTTTAGGGGTTTTAAGTAATTTTCTAGCAAAAAAAAAACGGTTTTAGTCTTGTAAACGGCAAATCTGAAAAACAGCCAAGGTCCTTAAGTGGTTAAGTGCACAAAATGAATATTCAGGAATCCTCTGCCACAAGATTTAAAGTTCCGAATTTCTTGCCTTACAGCCAAAGGACCTTTAAGTCATTCTGGCTGGCTGTAAGGTATTGTAGGTTAGCAGTGCATCTTTCAAGAAGTTACCAGGCCTCTCCCAAAGTACCAGCCATCGGCTCAGTGCTTCCCGGGACAGGTCCTCCACTGGCTTCCTTCATTGAGTGGCTTCTTCCTGCAGGACAGACAGCACATGATCACCTCCAATGCATAGGCCCCAGGCAGGATAACTGGGCCTACTTTACAGGAACACAGTCTCGGACCAGCGTGGTCCCGAGACCGTGATCATACACACCCACCTCGCACCAGGAGGGCCACGAGGCAAAGGACCCCGAAAAACGGCGTCTGCCTCTTAAAGGGGTTGTAAAGGATTTTTTTTCCCCCTAAATAGCTTTTTTTACCTTGGTGCAGTCCTCCTTTATTTATATTATCCTTCGATTTTGCTTTAAAATGTCCTTATTTCTTCTGAGAAATGCTCACTTCCAGTTCTTCTGTCTGTAACTCACCACCGTAATGCAAGACTTTCTTCCTGGTGTGGAGAAAGCCTCTTGAGGGGGGAGGGGGCAAGCAGGCAAGTCAGGACATTCTCTACTTTGCAGATAAAGGAGCTGTGTGTTAGTGGGTGTCCTGACACATCTGCTTGCCCCCTCCCCCCTCAAGAGGCCCTCTCCACACCAGGAAGAAAGCTTTGCATTACGGTGGTGAGTTACAGACAGAAGAACAGGAAGTGAGGATTTCTCAGAAGAAATAAGGACATTTAAAAGCAAAATGGAAGGATGAGGTAAGTGAAGGAGGACTGCACTAAGGCAAAGGAAGCTATTTAGGGAAAACTTTTTTTCCTTTACAACCCCTTTAAGTTAAGGTGACCAGATTTTTAAAATGAAATCCGGGGACATATTTTTTCTTTACTAGTAATGGCAACAATCAGCGACTCTCTGCCCGTCGCCGCCCGCCTCACAGCCTGTCAAGTCTTACTCTCTGGGCCCCGGCTACTACTGGATAGGGAGTGGAGGAAGATCACTCCGCCAGGGAAGGCAAGGAGATAGGCAGGCAGGTGGCTGGCCAAGATTTGAGCCAAGGCAGGAGAACATGTGAGCGGAGCTGAATGGGCATGCACCCGAAACTGAAGAAATATTCCCTCCGCTCCCACCAGCACATGATCATCAGAAAGGGGCACAGATAATGGGAAAAATACAATCCCCCTATGCTAGTAGGCACGGCGGAGCGGGGGGGGGGGGGGGTGTAATTAAAAATGTTTTATTTTAATTCTGCACTGACTGTCTTTGAAATTGACCCTGCCCCCTATTAAATCCAATCTGGGGACAAAACCAGGGACAGACTTTGTCCGGGGACAGTGTCCTCAATCAGGGGACTGTCCCCTGAAACTGGGGATGTCTGGTCACCCTACTTTAAGTATCCCCTCCCAGCATGCACAGTGGGGCCCCCCCCTCCCACTGTACTGGTGCCGAGGAGGGACACTCAACACACCATGGTACACCCGCGTCTCAACATGGGCCTGAAGTGGCAACGCCACCCACAGTCAACAAAGGAAAAATACTACCAGGCAGTACCACAGCCAGAACAGAGGCACATTTATACACAATTCAACAGGTCTGGGCCCAACTATTGTCCCAGACATCCCCTAAATTTGAAATAGCGCCCCCATCTTTGGTAGCAGTGTGCTACATAATGAATGCAGGGTCCTGGGTTTAGTAACACTTTAAATTCAGTGAATAATAATGACCTATTTTTCTCCATCTGATTTTTATTTATTTTTTCCCATATCAATATCTTGTTTTAACGTCCATTTCCTTTTACCGCCCAGCAGCGTTGTGCTGATTTCTCGTCACAGACATAGATGGGTTAATAGTAACCCAGTCTGCTCTTAAAGATGAATCAATGTAACTGCCTTCAATAGATTCCCGACATGGCCGGATTTAGAGTTTGTGAACCTGAGCACATTAGTCTCTGTGGAGAGTGCCTAGGCCGTGTATCAAGAGCTTCGATTTCCTGTGCTCTCCTCCTCAAAAAATATATATATTTTGCATGATGTGCTTTTTCCAGAGCCCAGGTTTATTTATCTGTTGTTCTGCTTAGATGCCACAGCAAAGCCATGAATGTGATTTACGCCCAGAGAAACAATATACCTACTCCCTATTGCCTCTCACTCCTGCAATAAAATTAGGACTTGCGGTCCTTGTCCTTTCAGCTTGTGATAGAATGAAGCTTCAGTGACCTAGAGACTTCCTAGAGGAACCGAGGTTTGTACCCAGGAGAAGGCTGCACATTAATCACATATAAGGAGGTTTAGGCCTGCTGTGAAGGAGAAGATGTCGTAGGCGATTACAATATAAGCCAAACATGCGGGATCCCTGCAATTCCAAATTCAGTATAACAGACCTGGACTAGCAGTCTTAAAAAAATTGGGCTGAAATGACTGTGTACAGGGTATAGAGAAATAATAGTTAACTGATTCCTTTTAAAAATGATTAAAAATAGAAAAAAAATCAATCATATGCCTACAGTTTTAGTTTCGTTTTTGCTGCTGTTTCCTGTACAGAGCCAGAGAGCCAATAGAGGGCAGTGATGGTTTGTCTAAAACCCCTCAGCCCAATCTACTTTCAGTTTACACACAGTAATCACACCTCCTTGATTAGTGACCACAGTGAGAAAGCTCCCAGCACTGTGGTTATAAGGAAACAGACAACCAGGAAGTGTGGAGATCAGAGCAGGATTACAGCAACATCAAAGCAAAAAACGAACAATGAGGACATGAAAACAGCACTGCAGTAAGGGAAAGGAAGCTATTTAGCAAAAAAAAAAAAAAATTCCTTTAGTGACCTTTTAAGCCTCGTACACATGATCGAAGGGAATTGTGTAACTGTTGGCCGAAAATCCGACCGTTTATACGCTCCAACAGACAATTGTTGTCAGATTTTCCACAGACAAATGTTGGACGGCAGGCTTTAAAATTTTCCGCGGGCAACGGTCTGTTGGCAGATTTTCCGATTGTGTGTACACAAGTCCGTCAGACAAAAGTCCAAAGTACAAAAACGCATGCTAGGAATCAATGCTCAACATACACGACATTAGCATAAAGTGCCCAAAGGGTGGCGCGCAAGAGCTGAAAAACCACGTAGTACGTCTAGTACATCACTACGTTTGTGTTTGGTGTTTGTTGGCCGACAATTGTGTGCCTGTTTGTATGCAAGATAAAATCCAAGCAGACAAAAGTCTGACGCTTTGTCTGCGGAAAATCCGATTGTGTGTATGAGGCTTTAGGCTTGGTTCATACCTACAGGTGCGTCTAAGGGCGGACGCGTTTCCGTGCATTTTTTGCACATTGCTTGTAGAGCAGCCTATTCATTTCAATGGCCTGCCCTATGCCAAGCAATGCAGAAATTAAGTCCCTAAAGCCCCATACACACTATTAGATTGTCAGAACATTTGGGGTTAAAAGAATACATATGAAAATCGCACATAATATATGTTTCATAATGTTCCATATACATGGATATGGTGAACTTAGCACCACCATTTTTCTCTGTTAAAGTTTAAATATAGGTTCTCAGGCATGAATAGACACTGCTTCTAGGTTGTAAGGATGCTATCTGTGCCGTCTTCCAGGTCATTTCTCTTTGGGTTTGACACTTATAAGATAAGAGAATGAAAGGCCTGGCACAGCATGACACTACACACATGGTGGTCTTTATACTATGAGACTAGAGGGGCTTATTCACTATCCCAATGGAATTATATATCTTAAATAGTATTGTGTCTTCATTATGCCATGACAATATATGTGTATTAATAGTTCACATAGTATACTCGCAAATACATAGACATTACTGGGGTCCCAGGTATGAGATCCTATAATATTCCAAAGTATTAGATGGCTTTGATCACATCCCAGCATTAGTTTAAAGGAACTTTCCTAGGCATGGGGGTAGATTATCACACCTTATCTCAATCGTAAATTTTGGGGGCCGCCTGAATGTCTAGGTTTGTTGTCATGTTGTTTGACATATATAACAACTTATGATGCTACACCAAGATTCAGGTCACAGGGGGTCATAAATCCTGGTTAACTCTGAATAACCCTAGAATTAGGAATTATTCTTTAAACGCCACTGCCCCCTACAGGTTAATATCAGCATGGTTCAAGTTGGTCACCCACCAAAACATATTATCATGTGACATAGTCAGTCACGTGATAGGGGAATACACACCCACTTCTTTGGGAAGATAAAAGTATTGCACAGGACAATGATAGGGGTGACCATCGATGGGAGAAGCTCGAGAGATGGCAAGTCTGATCTCTGGAGGGCTGATGGCTGGAAGCTATTCTGATCTCTGAAGGAAGCCGGAAGGAGGAGAGAGTGACCAAACATGTAAGGAGTTCACAGGAATCCTTCATTAGGGCTTTCCCTTCTCAAACAGGACTCTTAATTACTGGTAAGATTGAATTTTGATTATTTACCTTTTTGGTAATTCTGAGGTTTTTCACATACACTCCACTAAGACCATTTAAATATACTTGGCAAGTATAATTTGGGCGTTAATTATGTCTAACTGCAGTATGAGATAATTATATTCCAAATATTAGGAGATATACGCACATTACGTTTGTCTTTAAAAAGCTAAGTGCCAACTATTGTGGTTTGAGAGTGATGTCGTATGTGAAGATAGATCCTCACCAAATTTAACAAAAAGCTTGTGTACCATATAACATTTGTTATGTACACATATATAAGAAGTAGTAGCAAGAGATCTGTTTGATATTGAGAAGAAATAATGCAATGTCAAGGTTATGTCAATTAATAACTAAAAGGTTTCAAGTTACGCCAGGATGATTTAAATAAGAGCTAGGAATATACCTTGTCATATAATGTAAATATCATCTGAACATTCAAGCGTCATTTATCTCTATTGTAGAAGCATATCATTTATTTGTTTTGATACGAATTGTACCTGATTTTAATTTTTGCACTATATCTTTAGTTAATAAATATATATATTAAATATTCATTTGTATTACTCGTCCTCAAAATAGCACGGATAAAAGAATTTTGATATTTTGTATCGTAGGAAAAGTGTATATCTCCCAAAGCACAGATTTACATATTTCCATAAATACAATAATAATTTTATAAGTTCAGAATAAACATTCTGACGGTATATGTAGGCTCTATGCCGAGATACGTCAATGGTTCTGACATAGATGGGGGCTCGTCCGGGATCTGTCAAAGTTTGAGACGAGTAATGTAATTGTGAAAAATTATATATATTTTTTCATATTTAATTTTTTTTTGAAAAAAAAAAAAATTGTTTTTTTTTTGAAAAAAAATAATAATACTTGTATTGCCATTGTTAGATGCAATATTGAAAATGACAAAGACTAAAGTTATTTTTAGTGCAGCCGGTCCTGCTGATGCAGAGAAGGAAATTGGTCTGCATCACAGACAGTGTGCAAAATATCAGGTAATGTCTTCTATCAAAGAAGTATGGGTAATGAAGACAGAGCTTGGTCCCTATAAATCAGCTGATGCTGCAAGAAGGACCATGGGTACTTCTAAACTTA
The DNA here is from genome assembly GCA_029574335.1 of Rana kukunoris. Lineage (NCBI taxonomy): Eukaryota > Metazoa > Chordata > Amphibia > Anura > Ranidae > Rana > Rana kukunoris. Next base: position 673,199,159 of record CM056049.1, on the reverse strand, counting down.
AGCCCAATCAAAGTACCACAGAACTTTTAAAAGTTCTCAAGAAAGCCCAGCTTGAAAGATTTTGAAAGCCATGAATTTTCCCAATTGTTTGGTAAGGCTTTGCCAAATAAAGTAAAAATCATTATGGCCGGGGATTATTATCCCAAAAATGGATCGGGTTGGTTAAACAGAACATCATCCTTTTTACGGTTCTACAGAACCGGAGCTTCAAAAATAAATTTAAAAAGCCCGCTCGAATAATGGCTTAATAAGAGCAAGAACAAAATTGAAGCTCCTCTCAATTAAAAGTTACACCCAGTTTTAAAACTAAGTGAAATCTTGCTGAGGTGTTCAAATATTTGAATGTCTGCAATTGACCGAGAAAAAAAAAAAAAAACATGAACAAAAGCTGTTTAAAAGTTTTTTTTTTCTTTTCTCTAAAAGCAGTTTTTAACACCCTCCTTGGGGGGGGTGGGAAAAAAAAAAAAAGCAGACTGAATTGTGCTCGCAGCCAAAACCTGGCTTCATAGAAGCTGGCTGCTTATCTATAGGAATGTCTGTGTGATAGCAGGGGGGGGCATTGCTCCTTGCTTATACAAACACCTAGCTGACAAAATGAAACAATTGTTACACGTTATAAATTCCAAGTATTGTTGGTTTTAAATTGTTTTCCTTACAGGTATTTTATAATAACAGGATACCATATGAAGAAACATTTTAAATAAATCCAAGCAATTATTTTATTTCAGAAATATTTAAAATAAACCCAAGAATATATTTTCTGAAAATTACATCAGCTAAAATTATTTATTTTAAGCTGACTTGGTAAATATTTCAGCACTGTCCTGAAATCAAATAAAAATAAAAAGCCCAGTTGTATTTCAACTTAAAAGGGAATGAAGTAATTTACATTTCCGTGGGTATAATTACTATGCCCATGATCGATTACATATTGATATCGATCTCCTTAAAAGTATTTATTTTTATCCTATTGTGATTTTATTAAAATGTTATATGGTCTCAAGTGACAAGGCCATACATGTGAACCTTCTCAGTTCTCTCACAATCAGTGAGCATGAGTGAGATCCATATTTAGATGGCACCTTCATACAGGCATCTCCATTTTTCCCCAAAATGAGGGTCAGACGGGAGGATCATACTAAAGTGTATGTCCCCCGGAATATAAGTGAGAGGCATGCTTGGAAGGTGATATTCTCATATCCATACAGTGTATGCTGACTCTATTGAGCTTAGCAGTTATACGTAATCCTGCTGGGATTGTATGGTATTTTCCCTAACAGGTCAGTGACCTGGGGAATATTTATGAGGTTCATATTTATGCCAGGAATATAATCACATTAGTAGAAATTATTAAAATAGTTGATCAATCCTAAGATAAATATTTAAGTATCCACACCCCTCAAGAAATAAATAAATAATCAGTCGTTTATTTCTGATAATCAATGACCCAATAAATCATGTGTACGTTGGCAACGATATATTACATCGCTTTATTATACACATAGATCTGGTAACCACTGTGGTCCAGATTAAAATAAAACCCAAGTAGTTTCATAAATGAACATGAAGCCCTAATATAATCTTGGTTAGTGCCAGATGCAGTAAACATATTAGTACCACAAAGTTCATTATCCAGACAGGTACTAATACAAATTTTATTATTACCCGGCCATGCATGCATAGGCCGAAGATTTTAAAAGAACCCTGCTGCATGAAAAGGTTTCGCAGTCAGGATGTACACAGAAAAGATTTCTGTAAATCACACTCATGAAAGAAACGTTTTCATAGAGTTCAAGAAAATATGTTATGAAAAGATTCCTGTGATGTGGTATAATAGATATCCACATAGCTAGGATCCAGTCTGATCCAAGTGAAAAGGTACCTTGTGTTTTAAATCAAACATTGTTGTCTCTCCCTGGCTGGCTATATTTCGCTAGTGGAGACCATTAAGAATTTAAAGGAGAGGAGCTTTGTAAGATTAGTGCACCGGATCTTATGATAATCCTATACTTGATATTCTTAAACCAAATGGTCATTGCGTTTATATGCTGATCAGACAGCGACATAAACGAGTATAAATATACAACTAAGCTGTGCCATACATTGACCAATGCTTGATATAAAAATACAAAGCGCTAAGTACTTCACCATACTAAGTGATGCCCAATGATGGTGGAACATTCAGGTAAGTCCTGAAGACCCATACAAGCTGTCAGTTAATGGTGGTAAGAAATAGTGCAACTGAAACAGAATGTAACTTGGTCAGATAAATTCATGTTTTGAATGTGATTTTGTTTCTGTTTGTTATTTTCCACAAGGCCAAGGCCTGATGTACCTTCAAGAAAAAGTTTAACATAGGTGGATGATTTTTTTTTGTTGAATAGCAAAATGTTTGAAAAGAGTATCCCAGCATCCAGATATGTTCTTAACCAGTTGAGGGAGGTGGGTGTTTGAAATTTAATTTCAGGAAGACCAATGGTGTCGCTCCAAGGTTCATCTCCTGAGGCCTACGGTTTGCAGCCGAAGTCTCACACAAGAAGAAAATGGAGACTGTGATGAGGTCAAGAGTATCCGCCAATATCAGTGAATTGAGGACATGTTTGGGTATGGTATGAAACATGAAATTTTATGCCTGTCATCCTATTTTCCAACCAAGAATGCTGGAAGGTAATGTATAAGAAGAGATTTAAAAGGATCAAGAGAATGTAATGTAATAAAATGACATTGTGATATTTCTCTCTTGACTCACAGATCTCCAAATCTTATACTTCAGCATTAGTGTTGATCCTGCCATTCATGGCAGAATAATATCATCATTAAATCGTTGATGATTTTTAGTTAATTAAAATATAGTTAACCAATCGCTACATCATATATAGATATAGCATAGTTAGAAAATATAAATCTTAATTAATAAGAATATGTAATCATACTGTCTATTTACTCCAATAGAAAAAGATTGACAATCCGGACCAGATCGTTGATTGGTAAAGGTGAACTAATCTACCAAAGACGCAATGATCGCATGGATGATGTCAATCCTCGGCATCCCGTTCTGGAGGGAACCGTCACCAAACCACAATCCAGACCGATCGTTGATTGGTACAGGCGAAGAACCACCAAATAACACCGCGATCGTCTGGAGGAAGTTAATCCGTGATGCCCAGTTCCGGATGGTACCTGCCGCCACATCGAATCCAATCAGGAGTCATGAAGCAAGATGCTCCAGGATCCGTGTTGTGGAAAAGAATGATTTGTTGCAGTAATCCCTTGTTCATTTAAATCCCAGAATATCCGTTGAAAGAAGGGATATTGAATCCCCTTTACAGTTCGTAACACTACAAGAACGGATTCACTGAAGAGTTTCTTCAATTGCTGGTTTACCAGTTTTGTTTTATTACATTTGAAATGGGGGGGTGACACCACCATTGCAACAGTTCATTTTGTTTTTATAAAGACTTGAACTCATGAAGGGAGGTCCAAGTCATACAAGAACATTCTTTATCATATGGACGAAGAGAGGAACATTTTTTTAAGTATAAAGAAAAATAATGGTGTGGCCATATCTTTTAAACCACTGATATTTCTTCGGACACGTCCTTAATATGTCTTTGGCTATTCGCCAGAATATGAAAGAACGTGGGGGGGATTTGTCAGAACATTTGGGGTTAAAAGAATACATATGAAAATCGCACATAATATATGTTTCATAATGTTCCATATACATGGATATGGTGAACTTAGCACCACCATTTTTCTCTGTTAAAGTTTAAATATAGGTTCTCAGGCATGAATAGACACTGCTTCTAGGTTGTAAGGATGCTATCTGTGCCGTCTTCCAGGTCATTTCTCTTTGGGTTTGACACTTATAAGATAAGAGAATGAAAGGCCTGGCACAGCATGACACTACACACATGGTGGTCTTTATACTATGAGACTAGAGGGGCTTATTCACTATCCCAATGGAATTATATATCTTAAATAGTATTGTGTCTTCATTATGCCATGACAATATATGTGTATTAATAGTTCACATAGTATACTCGCAAATACATAGACATTACTGGGGTCCCAGGTATGAGATCCTATAATATTCCAAAGTATTAGATGGCTTTGATCACATCCCAGCATTAGTTTAAAGGAACTTTCCTAGGCATGGGGGTAGATTATCACACCTTATCTCAATCGTAAATTTTGGGGGCCGCCTGAATGTCTAGGTTTGTTGTCATGTTGTTTGACATATATAACAACTTATGATGCTACACCAAGATTCAGGTCACAGGGGGTCATAAATCCTGGTTAACTCTGAATAACCCTAGAATTAGGAATTATTCTTTAAACGCCACTGCCCCCTACAGGTTAATATCAGCATGGTTCAAGTTGGTCACCCACCAAAACATATTATCATGTGACATAGTCAGTCACGTGATAGGGGAATACACACCCACTTCTTTGGGAAGATAAAAGTATTGCACAGGACAATGATAGGGGGTGACCATCGATGGGAGAAGCTCGAGAGATGGCAAGTCTGATCTCTGGAGGGCTGATGGCTGGAAGCTATTCTGATCTCTGAAGGAAGCCGGAAGGAGGAGAGAGTGACCAAACATGTAAGGAGTTCACAGGAATCCTTCATTAGGGCTTTCCCTTCTCAAACAGGACTCTTAATTACTGGTAAGATTGAATTTTGATTATTTACCTTTTTGGTAATTCTGAGGTTTTTCACATACACTCCACTAAGACCATTTAAATATACTTGGCAAGTATAATTTGGGCGTTAATTATGTCTAACTGCAGTATGAGATAATTATATTCCAAATATTAGGAGATATACGCACATTACGTTTGTCTTTAAAAAGCTAAGTGCCAACTATTGTGGTTTGAGAGTGATGTCGTATGTGAAGATAGATCCTCACCAAATTTAACAAAAAGCTTGTGTACCATATAACATTTGTTATGTACACATATATAAGAAGTAGTAGCAAGAGATCTGTTTGATATTGAGAAGAAATAATGCAATGTCAAGGTTATGTCAATTAATAACTAAAAGGTTTCAAGTTACGCCAGGATGATTTAAATAAGAGCTAGGAATATACCTTGTCATATAATGTAAATATCATCTGAACATTCAAGCGTCATTTATCTCTATTGTAGAAGCATATCATTTATTTGTTTTGATACGAATTGTACCTGATTTTAATTTTTGCACTATATCTTTAGTTAATAAATATATATATTAAATATTCATTTGTATTACTCGTCCTCAAAATAGCACGGATAAAAGAATTTTGATATTTTGTATCGTAGGAAAAGTGTATATCTCCCAAAGCACAGATTTACATATTTCCATAAATACAATAATAATTTTATAAGTTCAGAATAAACATTCTGACGGTATATGTAGGCTCTATGCCGAGATACGTCAATGGTTCTGACAAGATTTTCTGAAGATTTTTGTCTTCAGATTTACCAAAACCAATTTGTATACAACTAGCTAAGCCCTTACACTACATGGTTTTGGTAAATCTAAAAGGAAATCCGACAACAAAAGTTGTATAGTGTGTATGGGGTCTTAGGCTTGGTTGTGTGCAAGACAGCCCACCGATTTCAAAGGTCTGCCCTAAGAGTGAGAAACGTGGAACAGAAGTCACAGACTTCTTTTCAAAAATGCTCCACACAAACCACACGGTGCTGGGGTGGGTACCATACGGTTTGGCTTTGCTTGTTTGCAGGTACATGGGGCTGCTATTAACCACTTGCCAACCGGCTCATGCCTATATACGTCGGCAAAGAGGCACAGGTGCGCAAAACGACATACCCGTACGTCACCGAGCCATTGGCGGCTAGCAGGCGCCCGCGCAGGTCTCCTGGGTTTGATGTGTACCTGTGGCCCGCAATCGTGGCCTGGAGAGGCAGAACTATGTAAACAAGGCATTTCCCTGTTCTGCCTCGCAACATGACAGGGATCTACTGTTACCGGTGATCAGGACCAGTGATCTATCATGTTCTAGTGAAACAATCCCCCCTAAAGTTAGAACACGCCGAGGGAACACACTTAACCCCTTGATCGCACCCTAGTGTTAACCTCTCCCTGCCAGTGACATTTACACAGTAATCAGCGCATTTTTATAGAACTGATCGCTGTATAAATGTCAATAGTCCCAAATAGTGTCAAATGTGTCCACCGCAATGTTGCAGTCACAATAAAAATCACAGATCGCTGCCATTAATAAAAAAAATTATAATAAAAATGCCATACATCCATCTCCTATTTTGTAGACGCGACAATCTTTGCGCAAACTGGTCAATATACACTTATTGTGATTTTTTATTTGTTTTTACCAAGAATATAGTAGAAGAAAAGTATCGGCCTAAACTGAGGAAGCAATAATTTGTTTTATACATTTTTGGGGGATATTATAGCAAAAAGTAAAATTGACTACCATGTTAAACGGTAATTTCTTCAGTAATTTTGGGGACCCGGTACTGGCCAGTTGTAGGTCCCCTGGACCCCAAGCTTGGCACACATATAGCCCCATTTCCACTCTACACGTGTGCAAAGTTTGTTGTCTGGGGGAACCTACGGCGGGGGAGCACCGATTTTTCAAAGCTGAGCACCCCTTCCATAGACTCCCATGTTAAACGTAAGTCTAGTCATGGGCACAGTGAGGCATGGACACCCTAGGCTTATACTCGAGTCAATACATTTTCCAAGGTTTTTGTGGTAAAATTAGGTGCCTCGGCTTATATTCGGGTCAGCATATACTCGAGTATATACAGTACATTTTTGGGTTTGATACCACTTGCCGGTCCTAGAACCTCCTCTAACTCAAAACATGCAACCTGTAGAATTTTTTAAACGTTGCCCATGGAGATTTTTGAAGGGTAAAATTTTGTTGCTATTCCACGAGGGGGTGCAACTTTGAAGCGTAACATGTGTGGTATCAATTTACTCTGCGTAACATCATCTTTCACAATATAAAAAAAATTATGCTAACTTTACGGTTGTCTTTTTACAAAAACAGTGTGCTTGTAAGACCGCTGAGCAAATACGGTGTGACAAAGTATTGAAATTACTGCCATTTTATTCTGTAGGGCACAGGTGTCGAACACAAGGCCGCGGGCCAAATCCGGCCCTCCAGGCCATTTCATGTGGCCCTCGCACCTTACCTGCAGCTGCCGGAGAGCTCCAGCCCTCCTCTGGTCCTACTCCAGACCCTTACTTTCTGCTTTCAAGCAATGCATCCAGCTTCTTCCCAGCAGCAGTATAAGGAAAGGGAGGTACACTGTGATTTAGGGGAGGGTGGGGGACTCAACTTCTGATGGTGGGGTGGCTCTTGACATCTAATGTAAAAGGGAGGGGATGCGATGGACATCTAATCTTACAGATACAACAGTCCCTTTGAGGGCAATCATAATGCTGATGCGGCCCACGATGAAATTGAGTTCGACACACCTGCTCTAGGGTGTTCGAAAAAAATATATGTTTGGGGGTTCCAAGTCATTTCCTAAGCAAAACTGTTTTTAACTTGTAAACACCAAATCTCAGAAAGAGGCTCAGTCCTTAAAGGATCACTAAAGGAATTTTTTTTTTTAAGCTAAATAGTGTCCTTTACCTTACTGCAGTCCTGGTTTCATGTCCTCATTGTTCGTTTTTGCTTTGAAGTTGCTGTAATTCTGCTCTGATCTCCACACTTCCTGCTTGTCTGGCTGCTTATGAAAAAACTCATGGCAGCTTTTCACTGTGGTCTAAGCTGTCATTACTGTGTGTCTAAAACTCCTCAGAAGCAATCAGATTCATTTTAAAAACAAAACACTGCCCTGTATTTGTTTGTTTTTGTTCTGTGTGTCTCTTTACTTGACAGAAACTTGAAACCAGTTTAAAAGTTAAACTGAAACTGCAGGCACATTATATGATTGTTTATTTTTAATCATTTTTAAAAGGAATCGGTTAATTTTTATGTCTCTGTACCCTGTAAACAGTCATTTCAGCAATTTTTTTTTTCCTTTAGTAACCCTTTAAGTGGTTAAATCGTGATTTAAAATCGACTTGATTTACATCAAATCCACCCTACGACTGTACCATTGTCAACATCACATTGCCAAGACAACATGGCTGCCAGTGGATGCCCGGCTATCCACTGACTTGGCAGGCACAGGAACAGCACATGTCCTCACAATAACAACAAATAATAGTACGCACCACACGACCAGCTACTGTCAACAAATGTAACAGCCCGGATCTGAATCATCCATCACATGAGGTTAATATGTAACTCGAGGAGATGACAGCAGTGATAAACGAGCCCAGTTATGTGTCAACAGGACATTACGGAGTGATCTGGAGGGCAGCGTGCTGAGCGATCTAATAACGGATACGGTAAAGGGAAATAAAGGGGGTTAAAGGTAGATTGGGAAGAGACATTTAATGAATATACTGCACTGCGTAGGGGAAACTGGAAGTTTATATCACCAATCCATGCCAGTCATGTGTAATCTGCATTTTATCTGGCTCAGTGGGCGCAGAAAAGCTGCATGGTGGCTCAAGTTCTCATAGCGATGGTCATCTCGTCTCATCTGCGATCAGCTGCTTATCCTCTTCGTCTGAATGGACCGCAGTCTAATCCAGTGGCAATGTTTGTCTAGGATTTTGCCACGTCAAGTCTTACCATCTCATTTATCTCAGTGCAGCACAAGAGCAATGATTAAAGTGGTTGTAAACACGAAGAAGAAGAAAAAAACCCTGCAAGACAAAGGCATAATGAATGAGCTAGTATGCACCGCATACTAGATCATTATGGAATACTTGCCTTAGATCGATGCTGTTGCAGCAGTCCCACACCGCTGTGACCGACAACATGCCTTCCGGAGTTATTTTCGAGTTTGCGGGCTCCGGCACTGTGATTGGCCGGAGCTGCGATGATGTCACTCGCATGCGTGCGAGAGCAACCGGTCATGGCACAGATGCTAAAGAAACAGCATGAGTGTGCCGTTTCTTCAGTGCACATGTGCCGATGACGTTGGCGCAAGTGTTAATGGTAAATATCTCCTGAATGGTGCAACTTTAGGAGATATTTTCAGTACCTACAGGTACCCTATTTTCTGCACTATAAGATGCACTTTTTTCCGCCAGAAATATTGAGGAAAATGTCCCTGCGTCTTATGGTGTGAATATACGATAGGTACCACCCCCCGCCCAGTGCACTTTGCGGGGACTGCATCTCCGCGAAAGAAGCATCCCCTCTGCCGAGTCCCAGCTCTCGCACACAAACTGTCCCCAGCCAGCTACAGACCCCCAGGCAGGCCTGTAGTGAAGAATAGCGGCGTGACTTGGCAGGGTGAGGGAGGGCGGGGACAAGCGCCCCATAAGCGGCCAGTGATTGGCCGCACTCTGTTACTGATGGAGGCTCCACCTACCCTCCTCCGTGACATCCAGGCTCAGCGCAGGTGTGCGGCACAGTTGCTTGGCGCTGTGTGATGATGGGCAGGAGGTGGGGGTGGGGCATTACATGATAAGCTTTAGACGTCCCGGTGGTGATCCCATGGCTGACACTGGCAAGTAAAATAAGTTGCAGCCACAAGTGCTGCCTTTTTTTGCAGCCTGTGTTTTATGGCAATGGTCAGCCTGTGTTTTATGGCAATGGTCAGCCTGTGTTTTATGGTAATGGTCAGCCTGTGTTTTATGGCAATGGTCAGCCTGTGTTTTATGGCAATGGTCAGCCTGTGTTTTATGGCAATGGTCAGCCTGTGTTTTATGGCAATGGTCAGTCTGTGTCTATGGGCTCTTGGAAAATATTACACTATTTGGTTCAGAATATTTTTTTTCTAGGTTTCCTCCTCTAAAACATAGGTGTGTCTTCTGGAGCGTATTCATCCGATCCGATCCGCCAGACGGAAGAAAAATAGGATTTTCTTCCGTCCTAAAAACCGGATCTTTGCGGAGGCGGACAATCACATAGGGACCCATGTATGTTCCGTTTTCATCCTTAAATGGATGGATTAAAATTTGGACATACGGTCCTCACATGTGAAAGGGGCCCAAGTCTTATTATAGGCTTACCTGTAGGTACAAGTGGTTTCAGGCCGCGTACACACGAGGAGACATGTCCGCTAAAACTGGTCCGCAGACCAGTTTCAGCGGACATGTTCGACCGTGTGTACAGCCTAGCGGACAGTTTTCCAGCGGACAAAAGTTTCTGAACATGCTTAGAAACTTGTCCGCTGGAAACCTGTTCGTCAGACATGTCCGATGGTTAGTACGCCCAACCATCGGACCGAAAACCCACGCATGCGTCAAATAGATTTGACGCATGCGTGGAAGCATTGAACTTCCTTTTGCCAGCACGTCGGTGTGTTCTACGTCACCGCGTTCTGATCCGCGGGGATTTTGGTCCGATGGTGTGTACACACATCAGACCAAAATATCCCTCCAGACATGTCCGATGAAAACGGTCCGTCGGATCTGTTTCATCGGACATGTCTCCTCGTGTGTACAGGGCCTCACAGGGTTTACAACCACTTTAACAGCAAAGATGTGCTCTATAGCACTTGTGAAAAGCCTGCTAAATCTGCAATGGAATATTTTTATTCCCCATTGACTTTAATGCAAAAACTCCCCCCAATGAACTCAATGCAAAAAATTCACCATTGATTTAAATGCAAACCCCCCCCCCCCCCCAATTACTTTAATTCAAAAATGTCAGCCACATTAAAGCGGAGTTCCTGCAGCCATGGGAGGAATTACGAATTACAATCACTGATCTCCCTGCACGACTTTCAATAAAGCAGCTGAAAGCCGCGGGAGGAAGCGGAGGAGAAGCGGCTGTCAGATGCTTTATTAAAAGTCGTGCAGGGAGATCAGCGATTGTAACTCCCCCCCACTGCCGCACCGATTGTTCCTGACTGTCCAAGTATGGGGACAAGCATCGGAGCATTTACACGAGAGTACAATAGTACAAGCATTCGTGCAAATGCATGGTATCAGCACCGATACCAATACACTATCGGTATAACACTGTCTGAAACTGATACTTTTAGGCTCGGTTCTTTCAACAGACTGTGGGATTCCCCCACTGACAGCCGAAACGTGAATAAAAAAATTGAGTGGGGCCGCCGCGTCCTTAACAACCGATGAGTTATTGGGCTGTCAGTGGGGTTCCCCTGTTGTCAGCTGAAGTGTAAACGAAGTCCAGCAATTGGAGCTATGAGGAAAAAAAAAAAAAACATGTAGCAAAACCCCCTCAGGAGCCGCTGATTAGATTTGGGAGCGGCATATTTAAAGGGGTAGTTCCCCCAAAAACCTTTTTTTTTAACACTGATTGAGGCTCGTTTTGTCAAGGGGAATCGGGTGTTTTTTTTTTTTAGAAATGAAGCCGTACTTACCGTTTTAGAGATGCATCGCCTCCGACGCTTCCGGGTATGGTCTCCGGGTCTGGGCGTTCCTATTTAAATTGACAGGCTTCCGAGGTCGGATACATCGTGTCACGATTTTCCGAAAGTAGCCGAACGATGGTGCGCAGGCGCAGTATAGAGCCGCACCGTCGCTCGGCTTCTTTCGGCTACTCGTGACGCGATGTATGCGACCGTCGGAAGCCTGTCAATCAAATTGGCACGCCCAGACCAGACGATCATACCCGGAAGCGACGGAGACGATGCATCTGTAAAACGGTAAGTACTGCTTCGTTTCTAATAAAAAACCACCCGATTCCCCTTGACATAACGAGCCTCAATCAATGTTAAAAAAAGGTTTTTGGGGGAAGTACCCCTTTAAGTTATCTCTGTGTGGTGTTTGGGGTGGAAGGTGGTGAGCAGTAACTAAATGTCCAGACTGATAGGGCCAGATTCACGTAGTCCAGAGCATCTTTGCTCTGGAGTAACGCTTCTCATTTGCGTTGCGCTGCCGATTTTTTAGGAGCAAGTGCTGTCATTCATGAAGCACTTGCTCCTAAAGTTGCGGCAGCGCATCACAAATGAGCCGGCGGAATTCAAATTGGGCGGGTACGGGGCGTGTAGTATGCTAACTACGCGCGATCCCGCCGCCGACGTACTGCGCATGCGTCGAGTGTCAAAACATCCCCGTGCGCATGCTCCAAAATCTGTGAATGAACGTCAATGACGTCACATTCCCATTCATGACCGTTTTACGCAAGCGACGTTTTTTTTTTTTTTCCCGACGCGATGACGACGCCTATACCTAACATAGGATACGCCAGCCCCATGTAGGTATAACTATGCGCCGCGTATCCCGTCCGGAAACGTCGTAACGTCACTGCGTCGCGCCGGATTTCGATCGTGAATTGCCGATTTCCGCTCATTAACATATTTTTTGAGCGTAAATCGGCGGGAACGCCCCCGGCGCCATTTTTAAGTTGAAGTAACGATGCGATGGCGAAACTCAGTTACGCTCACCGCATCGGAACTTCAACCCGGCGTTTCTTGTTTTCTGGTTACAGAAAACAGAAACGCCGGCTCAAAGCCACTGTTACGCTGGCGGATCACTCGATCCGCCAGCGTAACCTTTGCTGAATCTGGCCCATAGTTGAATTTTCCGATGCTTTATTCCTGGTCAAACATGACCAACATGAACTTGAGGTAGACAGGATAGGTTGATGAAAGAAAGATGAACCTTGCAGCATCAGGCTTTGGATAAGAAAGGCAGTCCTGCCTTCAACAGTAGTATCTATCACGTCGCCACTCTAGCCAGAGTGGGTGAAGTGCCTCCGGACAGACCCCTCTCACAGGCCTGGCAGCCGAAGCGTCACTTAAAGCTTCTGGGAAGGAACAAGTCTCTGCCACCGACTTGGCTCTACTTAGATTAGGATTTAAGATGGAAACCTCTCTCTCAGGCCCAATGTTAGCAAAGTAGAGATGTAGAGCAAATCCTCCCAATGGGTATTTTAGTAAAGGTCAACAGCTGACAGTCTGACTAAGTTCTGTCAGTTTCTGGTAACCAGATCCCCGATGGTTCGTTCAAGCCCTGTTGGATCACCTGCCTCCGGGTTCTCCTCAGACCGATTCCCCACCGAATAGCACCCAGCTTGGGATCTTCTAAGTAGAAGTGGGAACCCAGTATGTCACTGGGGTCCCTACCAGCATCAGTTGCTCTGAGCCATGAAGCCCAGAGTTCACAGCTCCGCATAGTGAAGGCCCCGGCTAGGTAGGCCATAGTGGTGGCCCTCGTGGTGTGCGCACACCCTGAAGGTGGTTGCCACACCTGCGACCCGCTGCGGGTAGGAGACCCGGGTAGAAGACCCTGACAAAAAGGCGCCCGCATTAGATATACCCTCCCCCAGCATTCCCAGCAAGGGAAGCGCTCCTCTGATTGGCTGCTGAGGAAAGGCGGCTCTGTTCTGGAACCCCTCTGGCGCCATCTGCTGTCCAAGGATGGTAACATATCCTCAGCACAGAAAATGGGACCACAGGCAGCCCAGCCTGAAACGCAAATTTAGGGAATTACATGGATGAGAGCAAGGTAACTCTCTCACCCCCCCCCCCCCCCCACCGCACTAAATTTACAATAGTGCCTAAACTGACAGTAAGGGGGCACTACAAACAAAAAAACATTGTTTTTTTGTTTCTTCATTCACAGATCAAAAGGATAATGAACTTCCCGATGCAGATGAAAAAAAAAATGTATGTTTAATTAAATGTTCCTCTTTTTTAATCCCTTAATTTATTTGGCCTTAACTCATTATTCTCCTTCTCCATTTTATTATTAGTTTCCTGATGATTTTTTATTTTTTTATAAATTATTAATAATATAAACTTTTTTTTTGTTTGTCAACATATATTTACACATTTTACATTGAAAAGGGTGCAAAATAAAAAAATAAAATAAAAAAAAATACATTTAGTTGTAAATAACTTTTCAATGCTTTGGATCATTGCTGACAGCTAAAGTCATGGTAGGTATCGGTAATTGGTATCAGCAGGTACTAAAAAATAAAGTATCGGTACTCGTCGTAAAATAAAAAAAATGGTATTGGTGCATCCCTAGTTCAAACAACCTACCCAGGGCCCCAATCTGCTGTGGTGTGAATCTGAACTACATGGTCTGTACTTCAGTAGATGCTTTGGTCAGGAAAAGAAACTTGGCCCAACTGGGGCTTTGTTGGCTAATAGCAAACTTATCCTTTAAAGTAAATTGATCCGGCTTAAAGCCTGGGTACCTTTGGTAGTTTATGAGAAGACTTTTACACTTTTACATTCAATAACTTACAATGCTCACAAAGATTTATGACAAAAGATATATACTTCAATAAAAGAATAAAACAATACAGTAAATGTATAAGATCCAAATCTAAATATTCTATCTCTCTTGCAGCCCTGGATAATGATTCAGCAAAGAGACATAAAATCGCTTAACTCCTCGGAATTTGATATCCACCATATGTGAAGCGTAAATATCTTTACAGTGTTAGATGATGTGGAAATGGTAAACACCAATATATCTGTTATGCATCAAACAAAGGTTATTTTTGTAGCTGTCAGCTCCTGGAATCATCAGTGAAAACTATAATTACCTTGGGAACATCTCCAAGGATGTGATACAGTACACAAGCAGCATCGGTGTACGTCTATATATCGTGACACCAGAAAATGTAATAAAACACTGGTATTGGCTGCGTCTCCTCTATAATACACGCTGCAGGTAAGCACACAAGTCTATCCCATCACATAAACTGGACTTGTCCATCATCTTCAAGGACTTTCCCATCACCTACATCAGACCAGGCCGTCATCTACAAAGACTATCCCATCACATAAACTGGACTTGTCCATCTTCAAGGACTTTCCCCATCATCTACATCAGACCTGGCCGTCATCTACAAAGACTATCCCATCACATAAACTGGACTTGTCCATCTTCAAGGACTTTCCCCATCATCTACACCAGACCTGGCCGTCATCTACAAAGACTATCCCACCACATAAACTGGACTTGTCCATCTTCAAGGACTTTCCCCATCATCTACACCAGACCTGGCCGTCATCTACAAAGACTATCCCACCACATAAACTGGACTTGTCCATCTTCAAGGACTTTCCCCATCATCTACACCAGACCTGGCCGTCTTTTACAAAGACTATCCCATCACATAAACTGGACTTGTCCATCTTCAAAGACTTTCCCCATCATCTACACCAGACCTGGCCGTCATCTACAAAGACTATCCCACCACATAAACTGGACTTGTCCATCTTCAAGGACTTTCCCCATCATCTACACCAGACCTGGCCGTCATCTACAAAGACTATCCTATCACATAAACTGGACTTGTTCATCTTCAAGGACTTTCCCATCATCTACACCAGACCCGTCATAGTTATACAAGGACTATTTCACTACCTACACCAGACCTTTTCCATCATGTACAAAGGCTATTCCTACACCTACTTTGTCCATCATCTACAAGGATATTCAATTACCAATACCAGACCTGTCATCTAAAACACAGGTGTCAAACACAAGGCCGGCGGGCCGAATCCAGCCCTCCAGGCCATTTCATGTGGCCCTCGCACCTCTTCTGCAGCAGAGATCCAGCCCTCCTCCAGACCCCTACTTTTTGCTTTCAAGCAATGCATCCAGCTTCTTCCCAGCAGCAGCATAAGGAAAGGGGGGTGCACTGTAAAGTAAGGGAGGGTGGGGGACTCAACTTCTAAATGTGGGATGGCTCCTGACATTTAATGAAAGGATCTAATCTTACAGATATAACCGGCCCTTTTAAGGACAATCATGATGCGGATGCAGCCCACAATGAAATAGAGTTTGACACCCCTGATCTAAAAGGACTACCCCATCCCCTACACCAGACCTGCCTATCATCTACAAGGTCTATCACATCACCCACACCAAATCTGATCATCTACAAAGTCTATGCCATCATTCACATAAGACCTGCACATCATCTACAAGGGCCATTTCATCCCATACACTAGCCCTGCCCATTATATTCAAGGTCTATCCCATCACCCACACCAAACCTGTACATCATCTACAAAGTCTATGCCATAATTTACATAAGATCTGCAAATCATCTACAATGACATTCAATTACAAATTCCAGACCTGTCATCTAAAAGGACTATCCTATCCCCTACACTAGACCCTGTCCATCTACAAGGACTATTTCACCACCTACATTGGCCTTGCCTAAAATCTACAATGACATCCAAGGACTGGACCGGTCATCATCTAAAGGGACTATCCCATCATCTATACCAGACCTGGTCATCATCTACAAAGTCTATCCCATCACCCACACCAAACCTGATCATCTACAAAGTCTATGCCATCTTTTACATAAGACCTGCAGCACATCATCTACAAATGCTATCCCATCCCCTACATGAGATCTGTCCATCATCTACAAGGTCTATCCCATCACCCATACCAAACCTGTTCATCATCTACAAAGTCTATGCCACCATTTACACAAGACCTGCACATCATCTACAAGGACTACCCCATCCCATTTAATTACCAATTCCAGACCCGTCATCATCTAAAAGAACTATCCCATCCCCTACACCAGATCCAGTCCATCATCTACAAGGACCATTCCACCACCTACATTGGCCTTGCCCATAATCTACAAGGACATCCAATCACCTAACTGGACCGGTCATCATTTAAAAGGACTATCCCATCGCCTATACCAGACCTGGTGGCCATCATTTACAAGTGCTATGCTCAGGGGCGGACTGATCATTGAGTCACTCGGGTACCATACCGCTAGAGGGCCCCATCAGGGTTGCCAGGCTCAGTAAAACCAGGGACAGTATGTAAAAATCTTTTGTTATGTTTTTTCTTACATCTGTCCCCGATATGTCTGAAATCGACATGCTTTTGATGTGAAAATCCTGAGATTTTGGCTGCCCCACCTCTGCAATGCCTCCTGGTGTGGTGGCCATCTGTAAGCCCAGGGGCCCCATAATCTTCTATTGCCCGGGGGCCCCTTGAGTTGTCAGTCCGCCCCTGGCTATGCCATCCCCTACACTAGACCTGCCCATCATCTACAAGGTCTATCCCATCACCCACACCAAATCTGCTCATCATCTACAAAGTCTATGACATCATTTACATAAGACCTGCACATCATCTACAAACAGAAAACATATTAGTAACTGCCCTAATTTGAACTCCATAAATCTGTAATGTGGAACTAAACCCTCCAATTCTTTACCACCAAATAAGCTTCAATCTTAGCCTCTGTTTGATCTTTGCTTGCCAAGATGCTGAACATGATCAGTTATGACACCAGCTGTTTGCTTGACATTTCGGTTTAGAGCACAAGTAACCATAAACGTTTTACTTTTAAGACCCCTTTTACACTGAGTTTTTCAGGCGGTTTAGTGCTAAAAATAGCGCCTAAATACCACCTGAAAAACTCCTGCCCTGCAGTCTCAGTGTGAAAGCCATAGTGCGCTGGAGGGACCGCTCCAAAAGTCCTGCCATCAGCATCTTTGGAGCGGTGAGAGGAGCGGTGTGTTTACCACTCCTTCCCATTGAAAACAATGGGACACCGCGGCTATACAGCCCGGCAATGCGCCTCTGCAGAGGATGCATTAAGGTGAAAAAACAAGAACCTTTAAAACACCCTTTTAATAAAGACTGGTCTAAACACAAGATCAGGATGTTTAACCTAAAATTATACACAGCAGACAAGCATGTAATGGCCTAATAACCACACAGGACCAATATTTAACCTACTATAATTCTCACAAGGATAGCATGCAGCCTATCAATCATGCAGTACAAACATGAAATCTATGAATAACTGTACAAGAGTAGTATTAATAATAGTATTTATGCAGGACAAGATGGTCACCTACTATAGGACACTGCTACAGCTAGTATTAGCCCAGACCGGTGCAGATGACAGGTGCCCTTATTAAATAAAGCAAGTGATTTGTTAAAGATTTTCGCCACAGCTTCATTTATTAACATTTAGAAATCTACTTCAGACAAAATCACGTCCATTAACTGGAACCACCATCCCGCACTGTACAGCTCTAACTGGCAGCATGAAATATGAGCAGCACAACGCACAGGAAACCAACAATCCAATTAGTTCCATTCACATTGCATCACCTCCAAGTGTTGTAAGGAGCCCATTGTAGCCGGGAATAAATCATTCATAAAACGGACACCAGTACAGATTCTGAGGCAGAGCCGGGCCATACAGGACACAATAGCACTTCACATTTTCCACAGTAATTTATGCTGCACAAATATTTCAAATGGCATCTCGTGCCTTGAAAACAGATGCAATTATAAAAAAGGTATTTACTTTTTTATGGCCATTGTTATTGGCATACAAAAGTGTTGAGAGCAGCATTTGAAAGCCTGGGAATAATAAATATGTGAAATTTTAGTTTTTGGCCGTGTCAGCAAGCTGAACCACTGGCCCACTTTAAAACTCCTTTATGGAGATCTCTGCACCACAATTCTGGACCTCCCAACCTCTGTCATGCCATTACAAGGGGTTGAATTCTCTTCTAGGAAAAATAAGGCAGGAGACGCGAGACCCATTGTTAGGGAAGAACAAGTAAAAGTGGCTAAATATGAGTTGAGCAGTGGCGGCTGGTGCTCAACATTTTTGGGGGGGGCGCAAACGAAAAAAATTGCAGCCTCACTGTGCCTATCAAATGCAGCCACTGTGCCATCAATTGTCACCACTGTGCCATGCCATCAAACGCAGCCACTGTGTCATTAATTGTCACCACTGTGCCATGCTATCAAACGCAGCCACTGTGCCATCAATTGTCACCACTGTGCCATGCCATTAAACGCAGCCACTGTGCCATTGTCACCACTGTGCCATGCCATTAAACGCAGCCACTGTGCCATCAATTGTCACCACTGTGCCATGCTATTAAAACGCAGCCGCTGTGCCATTGTCACCACTGTGCCATGCCATCAAATGCAGCCACTGTGCCAATTGTCACCACTGTGCCCATTGTTGCCACTGTGCATGTCACTGTG
Source organism: Rana kukunoris (assembly GCA_029574335.1). Lineage (NCBI taxonomy): Eukaryota > Metazoa > Chordata > Amphibia > Anura > Ranidae > Rana > Rana kukunoris. Next base: position 673,180,174 of record CM056049.1, on the reverse strand, counting down.
CTGTGCCCTTTGTTGCCACTGTGGCCATTGTCACTGTTCCCTTTTATTGATGCCACTGTGCCCTTTGCCACTCTCTGTGCCCATTGTCGCCCCTTTCCCTGTAAAATGCACTTACCTGAAGCTTCCATGTCCTCCCTCGATGTCTTCTTTTGCCTTGGTGACGCTTCCGCCAATCAGGTTCCTGATCACCAGAATCTGGGAACCTGATTGGCTGAAACGGCCATCAGTCTTATCCAAGGAACGCAGGGGGGCTGCCATTCAGAAGGCACCCCATGAAAGGAAAAAAAAAAAAACAACGCCCCTCTGACTTGCATTGTTACTGTGGCCCAAATTTCTCCAACTTTCCACAACCACCGATTGGATTGTTCAATGAGATTGCCAGAGAAGCCAGTAATGGAAAGCTCAATGGACAAGAGGAGGGCAATTGGTGGAGCTCTGCAATGAAGTCAAATAAAATGAAGTGCCTGTAAAAAACACAGAATCTAAATTGGGGGCACTAAACAGGATTTTCAGAAGATTTGCTTAGTTTTTCTAATTCAGATTTTATTGGTAACTACAGCCTATTGGAGAGATGTCATCAGGGCAGGAATTTGAGATATACCCCAGACTACAAAAAACAACGATTTTTCCCTTTTCTGCCCACAATTAAAAGTTTTGGCTGGAGTTATACGTTGATCAAAAATAAAAACATATTCACACGAGCGATGCTGGGAGATGGACAAGTTTTGTATTGGGGTGCTCTGTATTTACTATGAGTGATTGGACTAGCAGAACTACAGTTTCTGACCAGTGTGATTTGGGGTGATTGAACTCAGTGGTGGGGAGAGCGTTTAGTTAATTCATGGCAGTCCATGGCCCGCTTTTTTTTTTAAACTGGAAAAGCAAACGAAAGTAAAAGTTCAAATAAAGTCGCTAATGTAGGGCATTTTCTACAGCAAACTGATAACTGAAAATTGCTGAGCCACCTAGCTCCCTTGTCAGCACCACCACTACTATCGGAACCAAAACCTCAAACCCAGCTCTCTGGCTTTCCTGGCTCACTCTTTTGCCGTGTAAAGACGATCGGAAATGCTGACAACAAAACCGTGGATTTTTTTTCCAATAGATGTTGGCTAAAACTTGTCTTGCATTCACAGTCGCACAAATATTGTTGGAAATTCCGAACGCCAAAAATGCGGTGACATACAATAACACGTATGATGGCACTGTTAAAGGGCAGTTCAATACCGGTCGTGTTAGTAGAAGTTTGGTGAGAGACTATTCACACTCATCTGCCTCATGCTTTTCAGTCTGTTACAGCGTGACGAACGTGCCATCTCCATTACAAACGCTAGTTTACCCAGACTGAGCACTTCAGTCTCGTACTTGATTCAGCGCATGCATGGAATTTTGTGTGTCGGAAATTGTCCACACACAATTGGAATTTATGAGAACAGATTTTGATGTCGGAAAATTTGAGAATCAACTCTCAAATTTTTGTTGTCGTAAATTTCGGACAGCAAAAGTCCGATGGAGCCTAAACACGGTCGGAATTTCCGACAAAAAGCTCACATCGAACATTTTTTATCGTAAATTCCGACAGTGTGTACGCAGCATTTGTTGTAGCACCTTGCTGCATGGGAACACTTCTGGCCTCTTAAAAGGGTTCTCCAGATACCCTGGGCTCCAGTTTCCTGGATTCATAGTTGCCTCAGCTCTCTCAGTCCTGAACACTCACTTAGTTGTCAAAACTCACCAGTCCTGTGTGTAGGGAATCTCTCCAAGATGGAGTCTTGTCTCCTGAGACGATCATCTCTCCTGGCTGGAGCACACTTCTTTCTCCAACAAAAACACACATCTATCTGAGTGAGTGAATAACTTATATAGCACTACAAATGCAAACTGAATCGCCTCAAGGCGCTTGGCATCCATTTTCCTTCTGTTTATCCCTCAGTATAGGTGGGTTTTGAGTTTTTTTCCTGAAGGCCAGTGATCAAGTTCCGTTCAGATGTTAGTTGGTAAAGCTTAGCACAATCGAGATCCTTGGACTGCAAATCAACGTTCTCCTTTGGTCTTGTAGCGGGCTTCGGGGATTTGTAGTAATTTTTGGTTAGTTGATCGATTGGGGGTTTGGGGTTTTATTTTCTCACCTTATTGTCTCTACAAAAAGACCCCCAAGCTTATGAAAAGCTATTGGCAAAGAACAAGTGAGTATACCTGAACACACAGGTCTTCAGCAAGATCTGGACAGAGGATTGGAGACTTCTTCCCACCCAAATCTCTTTGAAGTCCCCAAACTCCAGACCCTGATCTGGGACCACCAAACCCTGGGAAAAACAGTTTTCTCCACTTAAATATTCCAGAGCTTCACACTCTGGCTTAGTGCAAATCCTGTGTACCTCTTTCCTAAACTCACACCATGGCAGGGCCTAGCACCGTCACCCTAGAGACGCTCACACCACAAGACCACTTTTTTCTAACGGAATTATAAAGGAAGCAAGAATGGTGGGAGTAGGGAGCAAGTGACTACCAGTTACCGGCATAAATTTAACTCAGGGTACTCACATGACATTAACTCTGAAAGTTCCCTTTCTACAGAGTCGCAGTTAATATTCATTGATCATTTTAGTTTAGATCAAACCTGCTGATGTATGACAAAAAAAAAGAAGAAAATAGAAATGTATATCAGAGCTCGCGGGAAGGAGTCCTTGAAAGGCGGCTAAAAATAGCCCCACCGTATAGGCTGTAAGAGACAATGCGGCTAGGTAATTGACATGCTTGAGATATTTCTAGGGAGGAAGGCTTCTGAAGATTGGATTCTGTCGGGCACACAGCTCATCTTACTCAACACCAGGAATGCTGAAAGAATCATGCAGTCCGTGCAAGAGATTTAAAAAACAATCTATATTAATCAACATCTCATACAGCTTTAAGACCGAACATGCACCTGTACTAGAACATCTGCTGGTCCGAGGAACACATTGCATCTCAAAAGAAGGATTTGCTTCATAAATGCCCACCTGTAGCACATAAGCTGCCTATTCTGCACTTTGTCATTTAATGGATTTTATTTTACTATAAGTATATAGACATTGGAAACTGTGGTGAACATCTGACACATTAGAAAATATTCCAGCCACAGGTGTGATAAAGTAAGCTGCAACATTTTTAAACAAAGGCAACAAGGTCATACTGCAAGATAATGTTCATCATGGGTCAAGAGATCCTATGGGGTTCTGCTATGAAAAAACGGTGAACGCTGTGCATAAACCATATCTCCTGTGCTAATAAGCACACATTCAGAATAATGGAATAATGCATCTTACTTATCACCCTATTTCCTGCACATCCCCAAGTAAACAGACAAGACCACAGCTTACGTGCTTACATCCACCGTACCATGCTCTTCTGCCCTTCTACACAGCACCACACTTGGATTTTTTTTTTATAAACAACAAAAGCAATGACAAACAGGAAGTCATGGCCCCAACAGCCAATCACTTCCTTCATGGGAAATGACAATACAGGAATGTCTACAAACAACCAAGGAATAATGGCATGGGGAGTCTTATGGGCGCGTTTGGGCAGGGACAGCGTGTATGCTCTTCCTGTCCCCTGAAGCTAGACAAAGGAAGTCACATGGCTTTTAAACACGGGCGATCTCCCTGACTATGACGATTCAAATGCTCCTGGATTACCGTTGGCATGAATCCTTATTCTGCGTTGTTCAGAGAACAATGCATACCCGGATTATACTACGCATCCTGTCACATGTTGATCAGGCACACAGAGACACACGAGCATACAGCCACCTATAACCGATAATGTCTTTGCAGAGTGAACACATCTCCCCTCAGATGATCGTTCTGTGGATTGCACAGGTGCCCTTTCGCAGGCAGACATATCCCCACTCCGCAAACACCTCTCTCCATCCCCAAGAAGCTTTTTACTACCATACGGGACTCAACCAGTGTCAGTCTGCCCCAGTCAGCTCTTTAAAAGCGGGCTGCGGGAGTACCAACACTGGGAGACACTATGACAATACATATTAAATACATCTTCATAAAATTTCTACAACAGCTCCCAGAATCCACAATGGCTAAAGTAACCTGGGCTAGTGTCGACATCATCTCAGAACTAACTGGGACTTTCAAAAGGTCAAAGCACTGTTGGTAAGCCATCCATGATAGATGAAAAAGGGGCGCTATGGGTGAACCCACCCATAATTAGAATGCTAACAGATTGCCAGAGCGTCAATAGGGATATACTGTAAGAGGGGAGGCGAGTGGAATGAAAGAAAAAAGCCCAAAATCGGACAGGATACAGAAGAGCATGCAAAGAGAAAAAGAGGAAATGGGGAAAAAAAAGACCAAGAACCATATTCCACCAGCCAAATTAGTTTAGCCGTTTAAGGAATTATTGCAACATTTAGCGAGATAACATAGAAGTCTATGGGGCGAAGTCTGAGAATCAGACAAAAATAGTGCAGGAACTGTGACTTGAATGGCTGCAATTAAGACGGCTCCCATTAAAATGAATGCATTTCGACTTCTCATGTGACTTTTGGTGTCACAAGTCGCATCAGAAGTCAAGCTAGTGTGAACAGAGCCTTCGTGACCATTTTCTGGTTCTTCACACACTGCCCTGCAGTTCTGGCAAAGTGTACTTTTTCAGATATGGTTGCTGCAATGGGTGAGCTGAACACACAATTGAATCCTATGCGCATAGAAGGAAATTGCACCAAAATCTGATTTCAGAGAAGCCCACATACATGCACAGGAAAACGGTTAGCTGTGCACTAATGACTGAACCTCTCTCTGGGAACCAACACTGCAATATACATAAACATTCTGATGAGATTCATGTCAAGTCAATGCAGGAAGGGGAAGGGTGCATGGAGCTAATCTACAGCCATTTTCAAAATGCCAAGCAATGCGGCTAGACTTTTTATTATTATTATTAAAAATCACTATTGGTTTTATTTTATGTTGACGAATTGGCTCATGTCCAGTTGGCCAACTGCAGAGTGGCAATACAAGAACTTCTCTGGGAAAGAAAACATTCCCTATCTGATAAAACCCATCTCTATAAATGATCAATTCACAAGGGTGGCCATCTTTTAGAATTTGTCAGAGGAGAAACTATCCTCATGCATGAAGAGCATGCACACAACCACAGCCAAATTTCTACCCTGTACATGTCAATGGTCGGTGCTGCTGCATTAGTTTGCATCTACGAAAGCCATTTCTGCTGCATAAAAAGTGGCCCCATTCACCATATGTACACTTTCCATGATTGGCTGAAGTCCTATCCACCATATGTACACCTTCCTGTTGTAGTATATGTAGTAATATGTTGAGAGTGTATATATATATATATATATATATATATATATATATCACACACACAGGGCTCAAAATTTCAACCCCTGAGCTACTAGCCAGGTCTCAAGAGTTACTCGCCACCAGTTGCCCCACCTAATTCATACACTGCCCGTGCCTAATTGCGCTTCTAAACACGCCCTCGTAGATTATCTCATGGAATACTGCTCTGCCTGTGCGCGCCTCACCAGACTACTTTTCCCAAGCATGCACCTTTCCTATTCGGCCACCAATCGCATCAGGGCTCTAAGTGTAGGCACAGATTGGAGGGAGATTGGTCATCACTCGCCTCCAGCTTAAATCCACTCGCCAAATGCTAGCAGGCGAGTGGAAATTTTGAGGGCTGTATTTATGTATATGTGTATATATATATATATATATATATATATATATATATATATATATATATATATATATATATATATAAAGTCTAAAATTGACCAGGCCAGATTTCAAACCTGTAATTACATGTTACACATCAAAAGACACTTGTCCATAGTCAAATGGACAAAGACAGGATGGAGTCGATTTTACACATTAAACCATTACTCAGGCCACGTGTAATCTAATTACTTATTAAAAGAGAACTTATTAGTATGCAAGGATGCATACTAATTAGTGACTCCGGCTACCTGCCACTCTGAAAGACAGGAGGTAGATCAGAGACGGCCAATCAAATTGCTCAGCTATTCAGTGAATAGGAAATATAATCTGGGAGTTCTGGTTGTCACTCAGAGAATGTAGTCCAGGTATATTCTCTGTATGAACGTGGCACAGGTCTAGAATTGGTCTAGGAAAGATGGGATTCTGAATTACTCTGTTGGACTTTATTCTGTATTGGAAGTCAGTTAATTAAAAGTGCGTTCTCTGGAGAGCCTGGTGTGTTGCTGCGAAACAACTTAATTTATAGTCATCATACTAATATCTAAACATCAATTATCTAACTGGACAATATACACTTATGATAAGACTACACTTCCATGATTGGTTGAAGCCCCATACACATATGTACACTTTCCATGATTGGTCGAAGCCCCTTCCACCATATGTACACCTTCCATGATTGGTTGAAGCCCCATCCACAATTTGTACAACTTCCAAAAATGGCGAAAATGGAACAGATTTTGAAAAGATTCTTGGTTGAATATTTACTCCAGGTATTTACCTGGAGTTTTGTGTCCATCAATTTTTATATTATGTCATAAAAAAACAAAATGTTTTTCCTTTGGTCCATCATAGACATGCTCCGAGTCTGAGCATCCTTGCAAAGCTGATGAGTGTATTGTGACATCTTCAATACAGCTGGTGGGGTCTATGCCTTGGAAGATGCAATAGAGATATAAATGAAGCACACCATACATAATTCACCACCCTCTGTTATTCTAGGACTACATCATTGTCGTCAGGCTTGCCTCCATACTGGATGAGGACAAATGATTCATTGCAGGTTAACAGTAACTTTGCACAGTGTGCTTCAAAGCTGGAATACCGCGGCATGGATAATGCATGTTCTGAGTAATATGAAGAGCAGAGCGCCTTGTAATGCAGAACAGAGACTGAAATTGTACTTTCTTAAAATGCGACCGACATTTAATATTGGAGCAAAAGGAGATGTAACAGATGTAAAATATATGATGCCTCAATGTCAAGGGGGGAGGGGGGGATATATGATGTGTATTAGGGTGGCCTGGTAAAGGCAGTGGAATAATAATGGATCTACTAGCAGGATTAACAGGGATTCAAATGTTATGGGGGACTGAGAAAATCAAAAACAGTGGTTGCAATCTAGAGGGTTTTTTCACCTTAACAAATTCTCTGCATTAAGATAAAAAACAAACAAACAACAAAAAAAACATCCCTGCACAGGATCCCCATACAATTCGAGATCGCAATATTTTCGGGATTAATCGTGCAGCTCTACAACAACCCAACATTTTCAAAAATCCAATTGTCTTAGGCCGCGTACACACGATCACATCTATCTGCTGAAAACAGTCTGACGGACCGTTTCAGCAGACAGATTTGATCGTGTGTACGGGCGGACAGACAGATTTGGCCAGCCGACAGAATTTAAAGCATGCTTTAACCCCGGACTTTAGCCCCGGACCATATTGCTGTCCAATGACCAGAGCACTTTTTGTGATTCGCCACAGCGTCGCTTTAACTGACAATTGCGCGGTCGTGTGACGTGGCTCCCAAACAAAATTGGTGTCCTTTTTCCCCCACAAATAGAGCTTTCTTTTGGTGGTATTTGATCACCTCTGCGGTTTTTATTTTTTGCGCTATAAACAAAAATAGAGCGACAATTCTGAAAAAAATGCAATATTTTTTACTTTTTGCTATAATAAACATCCCCCAAAAATATATATACATTTTTTTTCCCCCTCAGTTTAGGGCAATACGTATTCTACATATTTTTCGTAAAAAAAAAAAAAATAATCGCAATTAGCGTTTATTGATTGGTTTGCGCAAAAGTTATAGCGTTTACAAAATAGGGGTTAGTTTTATGGCATTTTTATAAATATTTTTTTTTTACTAGTAATGGCGGCGATCAGCATTTTTTTTCAGTACTGCGACCTTATGGCGGACACTTCGGACACTTTTGACACATTTTTGGGACCATTGGCATTTTTTTAGCGATCAATGCTATAAAAATGCATTGGATTACAATAAAAATGCCTTTGGCAGTGAAGGGGTTAACACTAGGGGGCAGGGAAGGGGTTAAGTGTGTTCCTGGGTGTGTTCTAACTGTATGGGGGGTGGCCTCACTAGGGGAAATCACTGATTTTCTGTTCATACATTGTATGAACAGAAGATCAGCGTTTCCCCCGCTGACAGGACCGGGAGCTTTGCGTTTACACACATAGCTCCCGGTCCCCACTCTGTAACGAGCGATCGCGTGTGCCCGGCGGCGGTCGTACCCGCCGGGCACGCGCGTGGGACTCGGGGGCGAGCGTCCGACATGTCTGCTGGTTAGTACGCTAGCCAGCAGATATATCTGCTCGCACATGCGTCGAATGGATTTGACGCATGCGCGGAAGTGTTTTACTTCCTGGTGCAGTGACATGGCGGCGTCAACGTCACCGCCACATCACCCCGCTGTCTGCCGGCGGGGATTTTGGTTTGATCGTGTGTACAGCGATCAAACCAAAACAGCCCAGCAGACAGATCTGTTCAAATCGGTCTGTCAGACCGATTTGAACAGATGTATTTGGTCGTGTGTACGCGGCCTGAGATGTGCAGCTCACTTTGCATTACTGGCACACTTTGGATGTACCAGAATAACTGACTGCCATGCACAAGTATGGGATGATGACGACATCTCCTGTTGGCCAATCAAGTTTAATTCTACTTTAACCACTTGCTAACCGAGGACGTCATATGACATCCTCGGCTTTGTGCGGCGATATCTGAATGATGGGGGCAGCTACAGGCATCATTCAGATATCATTCAGTCTTCTGCCGGTGATTCTGTGCATGATAAGAATGATCATAGCAGCAGTTCCGCCGCTTAATCATTCTTATAGGCAGCGGGAGGGGACGTCCCCCCCCCTCCCGCCACCTCCGGTGCTTCTCCAGGCTCTCCTGTGCCACCGGGGGCCCGGAGAACGAATCAGGCCCCCGATAGAGATTTCCGGTGACCAGAGGCCCGGGCGTGACGTCACAACGGAAGTAAACAAAGCTGCAATCGCGGCTGTCGGCATGAGATGTATTTCACGATCTCATGCTTCCAAGCCTGGAGGAGAGATGTGGGGTGTAAATGCGGGGTCTAATTGACCCCACATCTCTCCATAAAGAGGACCTGTCACAGTGATTCCTATTACAAGGAATGTTTACATTCCTTGTAATAGGAATAAAAGTGATCAAATGCCCCTGTCCTCGGTAGCTCGTACTCAGAAGCGAACACTTAGGTAAGTCCCGCCCACATATGTAAACGTCGTTCAAACCCCACATGTGAGGTATCGTCGCGTGCGTTAGAGCGTGTGCAACAATTCTAGCACTAGACCTCCTCTAACTCGAAAATAGTAAAAAATTTAAAGCGTCGCCTATGGAGATTTTTAAGTACCAAAGTTTGTTCCCATTCCAAGAGTGTGCGCAATTTTAAAGCACGACATGTTAGGTATCTATTTACTCGGCGCAATATCTTTCACATTATACAAAAAAATTGGGCTATCTTTACGGTTTTGTTATTTTTTAATTCATGAAACCGTTTTTCCTCAAAAAAGGCATTTGAAAAATGATTGCACAAATACCATGCAAGAAAAAAAAGTGTCAATGACCGCCATTTTATTCCCTAGGGTGTCTGCTAAAGAAAATATATAATGTTTGGGGGTTCTGATTAATTTTCTAGCAAAAAAAATTTGAGATTTTTACATGAAGGAGAGAAGTGCCAGAATAGGCACAGTGGAGAAGTGGTTAATGCTTGAACTGGTCATTTTATAGTTGGTGGTACCAGTTTCTTTTGCCAGGGGGTGACTGGGCAAAGAATAAAAAAGACAAATAGGCAAGCAGAACATAGTGCAAACGTAGTACAAACATGATCTCCTGAGGGAGTTGGGTTTAGGCCAGAGGACATTATGGAAGGACATGAGGAAACTCCACATTTGTGGAGCAACTATAACAGCCACCATGGGGAGGAAGACCGGGGAGGAAAATGTACATTATAGAGATGGCTCTCTCTATAGTGCCAAGGCAAACGGTAGGCTTTCCTCTGCTTTTTTGCATAACAAACAGTTCATCACAAAACTGAAGTTCCGCATACTTGCAAAGATTCAAGCAAGCCCATGCCAAAAGACATACCCAGAATGTGCTGACTAAGTGAATATGACAAATAATAGGAATTTGCCAAATCTTTCGGGCAAAAGCCATTAGTCAACTCTCATAATTAAGAAAAATGCAGACTTATTAATATATTCTTGTGCAGCTGTTGGGCCTGCCTGCCAATACATAACTATTTTCTTTCCCACCATCAGGAGCCACCAACCGCATAGACTGGGCTTTGGTTACCCGGGCTGTATAGACAAAAACTGCAAAATGCATCTGCCGAATGGGATTTCTGAGCCCCAAAGAGCCAATAAGGAGGGCTTATGGAAGAACTACTGCTAAAGTGTCTGTAGTGGTCCATCCCCCTTGTCCATCATATCGTAAATGCAATAGGTGTTGGCAATCCCAATCCACAGTGTGCAGGGTACTGCCCGTCCCGCCATAGTTTGCACTTAAAATAGAACCAACATGGTAGAAAGAAAAATGTATGGTATACCAGACTAACCAGATTGTAACTTTGTTTTTAACTCAAACATGTTCCCATCTGTACAGATGTTGTAGAAGTATCCAGTGTCACAGCATCTCCCTTCAGGGATGTAGTCCCAAGGGAAGGGGGAAAGCACGCTGACTAACCCCCTGCCAGAACAACTCGGATGATGGGGGCAAGCTTACTGAGGAGAAACAGGAAGTGAGCGAATTGGGCAGACAAAGAAAAAAAACATTTAGAAGGGAAATCGAAAGGAAAAGGTAAGTGAACCAACAATGCACTAGCTTAAAGGAACCTATTTAGAAAATAAAAAACAAACCTTTACAACCCCTTTAATGTATCGCACACTAATAAACATAAATGACAGTGTATGCTAGGCTTTGCACAGTAAAAAAAAAAAAAAAGAAAACCAGCAGAGTATCAAGATCAGCCTCTCAAGCCTCCTTATGAAAGAAGTCAGATATATTTAGAGCCAGTAACCTCACACAACCGATAAATCTCATGTTTACTTATCCAAGCAGTGTAAGCAACAGATCAAGTATGCCCTGAAACTTGAATTTACCATTCAAATCCTATTAGGAGTGCTGAGGGACAAGCTGCCAATTTATTTGAAAGCAGACAAGGTTACAAGACATTGAGATTGTCTGGAAACCGGATGCAATTTATTTAAGGAACCAATTTTATAAATTCATTACACATGCATGGCGAATAAATTGTGGAAATGAACTCTCGATATCTGCATGTTAGAAAATCCAAACTGTACATCGAAGCTACAGTAAGCCCCCTACATATGAACCTTTCAAAGATGCATGCATTTGCACGTTTTTTTTTTTTTTCATTCAACCCAGCTGGCTGAACGTAAAAAAAAAAAAAAGACAGATCGCCGTACTAACACAAGCAATGTTGGTGCAACAATCTCCCCAGCTGTGCTCTTGTGTTCTGACAGAGGGACTACCCCCACTATAAGACACTGATCCGCACTCACAGAATTTGTCTGCAAGCACTGATCTATGTTGGATTTCCAAACAAGTTGGACTTACGAACAAGCTCCTGAAACAGAACTCAATCCTAAGTAGGGGGACTTGTACTGGGTCAAAGTAACACATCACAAAAGTGAACCCCAATTACCCACAAAGCAATGGAAAAAAAAAAGTTTGGTGTAACCTTCAAGTCTGACTGGTTGGAGCTTACACAGGGCTATAAATATGGATTTTCTTATTGACCCCACATGACAGTGTTCTGGGATAGCCATTGGTCGCTTAAGCATCCAACACCATTCAGTTATATTCCCCCTCATACCTGGAAGTACCAAGTACTTTACTTTAGCGGTTAGGCAAACAAGACATTTGCAAAACATAATGCACTTTAAAGAGGACCGGAAATGTTGGAGCTGTACCCAAAAAGGCAAGCAAAAAGCAAAGAACTAGCTCACCAGTACTGCCTGAAGTTTTACAGCAACTGATCCCCCCCCCCAATTACTGATTTTCCATGCCTTGTTTTATATAGTCTTCATGTGGAGGTAGATTGCTGTTCCTAATCACTAGAAACAGACGATCACTCTGTACACCCAGAACGGGGATCTGTTTGTTTACAAGCTCTGTGGAGCGATCATGGGTGGCCGGCTATTGAATAGAACCCGGGTGGAAGCGCGAATGCACCGGATGGAGCCGCGTTGACGAATAGCCGTCGTCTCGCATTGCAGATGAAGGTTCATGTAGGAGAGAGGCGGATAGTTACATTAAGGGGGCGGATTTTAAAATGGGCAGTGTGGGGCTGGAAGTTTTATTGATGGCCAAACAAGTGTGCAAAAGAAATCTTTCACTAAAATAGAAAAAGCCGCACTTCAATTGACACGGTACACAAGCGTCCAGAAAGAATAGTAGATAAAGATTTCCTTTGCAGCTGTTTGGCCATCGATAAAAATTCTTCCCCCAGCACTGTCCATCATTTAAAAATGCGCCCCCTTCAGTAACTATCTGCCCCTCAGCTACACGATAGTGCCTCGGCCATGCGAAACAGCTGATAGTAAACTCAGCTGTTCTGGGGCTCCGTACTGCGTGTGCGCGGCACATGCGCAGTTCCACCTGGGCATTTATAGATAGGGGGTACTTCGACAGGACACCGGCCACGAGCATCGGCTCCGGCACGCCCACTGTAGCTATTGCATGAAGCACGAGCTGACCCGCCATAGTGCAACTATGGCGGCTGGTTGGCAAATGGTTACCTGATGACATCATTTTTGTTAGGATGTCAGTGTCTAGAATCATAGTAGTGCATTATAAAAACCTGTGAAAAGGCAGGCGTGATACAATTTTTTAAATCAATTTATAGGCATTTTACCAATGCACCCGTGAAGAAATCTCAAGTCACCCTGGCTGCCCGAGATGACATCACAATTCAGGTTCACAGCTATGAGGCTAATGTCTCTGCCCCCTCTCCATGCTTTGCTATTAACAAGGCACTGCTGTCGAGTAAAATGTGGTTTTAAAACAACCTACTGTAGACAGATGACAAGACTTACCAATCAGAATGAAAACATTCACAAAAAAAAAAAAAAAAAAAATCTATATAAACTGTAGCACTACCTCTGAAGGAGCTTCTAGTTTGTTTTTGGGTGGCATGTTACCTCATGGGGGTAAGGTGGATGTAGCATTAACGGAATGTCCACGACAGGTGTCTTTCTGTGCTCTTTATTACCCAGCCGGGTAAAAAGAATAAAACTTTGTGGTGATAGGAGAGTTGAAGTAGAAGGAGAAATGGCAGATTCAGGCGTATCAAAAGGGAAACAGTCCTGCTTCCAACAACATTTAGTCTTCTTCGCCACTCCAGCATGAGTGGGTATAGCTTACCTGGACAGGCCTCTCTCACTGACCTGGCAGCCAGAATATCACTCGGAACTTAGAGGAAAAGTCTCTGCCTCAGACCCTCCTTAGGATTGAGGTAGCGGAGGTAATCCTCCCTAAAAGACTTTTGGCCTAGATCTCCTTCAGGTGGTTTACAGGTGACCGACTGACAGGTGACCAACGTCCATCGTTTCAGTATCCAGTTCCCTTGATCCCTGGTGGATTGTCGAGACCCTATTATATTGCCAACCTCTCTTGGCTCTCCTCAGATGGACTCCCCATCGAACAGCTATGTCTCTTGGGATCTTAAATGAATGAATGAATGAATAAAAAAAAAAAAAAAATTATATAGCGCGGCACATTCGAACCTAACCACCTCTGGGCGCTTGTTGTTCCTGTCTCCTTTGGTATCAAAAGAGATGAGTCTTAAACTTTCTCCTGAACGCCAAGTGGTTCTCCTCCAACCGAATGCTGGTTGGTAAAGCGTTCCATAGTCTTCTCAGAATTGGGGACCCAGTCGATTACTGGTAGGCCATTCCGCCGTGGTGCAGTCACCCTGAAGGTGGGTGCCGCACTCGAAGAAGAACCCAGACCAATGGCATCTGTCTCATAATTACCCTCCCCCAGCATGCACAGCGAGAAGAAACCCTACTGGATAGGCTGCTGGGGAAAAGCACCCAAACCTCGACTCCACTGCTGCCACCCATCGTCCTGGGGTGGGAACAGCACCCCAGGAACAACAGAATAAGCCCACAGCACAGACAAACCGAGACAGAGACCCAACTAGAACAGACCAACTGGATCAGAGCCACTTAACTCTCTGATCCCCCTCTAAACTTAACAAAGCACCGGCACCTGGAAGTAACCAGGCGCTACACAACTAATGTAAACTCCCAGGCTGATAAGTTTAGCAACATGAAGGCATCCCCAGACCCCCTTCCCTTGCCACCTGTAAACAGGTAAAGACCAACCACAAATAAAAAATAAAAAATTGCCCCACCTAGAGTCGCTGTACTATCAAGTCTCTGTAATACGAGATTTCACCAACAGACACTAGTGTGGCCATCTGTTCCAGGGTAATACAAAATTGCCCGTTTACCTAGAAATCTCTCATCTATAATTATAATGCTGGGCTTGCAAGGGTTACTAATATTTTATAGATTTGCGATAGACTCTGCACCGCAAAAGTAGTGTCTGAACATGGTAGGAAGATAAATATATAAATAAGCATGGAGCTTTATATCACTCGCTAGTCTTTGCTTTCACAGCTTTGAGTGTCAGTGTGTGATCTATAACAGAAGCCATGCATCACAGACCAGAGATACAATGACAGGGCCGCTGGCTGAGACATGGGAGATCTGTTCTATTCTCATTGTGTAATGAAACATAAATAGGTAAAATCTGAGCAGAGGGCGACACACGGAAAAAACTCTGCAAGCAACAATCTGTCCCCTGTCTAACACTATAAAATTGTGTAACATGCACACCATCCAAATACACAGAGAGCATACCGGAAGGTATGAACGGGCTTCTTTTATAAGGAACGGGTATGTTATGGACGACAGCACTCGGAAACCAACAGGAACACCTCAAAAAAATACAGCGTCCATTTGAAATAGATACACTATAAACTACACACATGAACTTTAATGGCATCCCAGTCTTGGTCCATTGGGTTCAATATTGAGTTGGCCCACCCTTTAACAGCTTCAACTCTTCTGGGAAGGCTGTCCACAAGGTTTAGGAGTGTGTCTATGGAAAGGTTTGACCATTCTTCCAGAAATGCATTTGTGAGGTCAGGAAAGGCCTGGCTTGCAGTCTGCGCTCTACTTCATCCCAATAGTGTTCTTTTGGGTTGAAGTCAGAACTGTGCAGGTCAGTCAAGTTCCTCCACCCCAAACTCGCTCATCCATGAGGGGGAATGATGTGGTGTTGTTTTTCAGGAGTTGGGCTTAGCCCCTTAGTTCCAGTGAAGGGAACTCTTAAGCCGTCAGCATAACAACACATGTTGGACAATTTCATGCTCCCAACCTTGTGGGAACAGTTTGGGGATGTCCCTTTCCTGTTCCAACATGACTGCACACCAGTTCACAAACAAGGTCCATAAAAACATGGATGAGAGAGTTTGGGGTGGAGGAACGCGACTGGCCTGACCTCAACCCGATAGAACGCCTTTGGGATGAATTCGAGCGGAGACTGCGAGCCAGGCCTTCTTGTCTACATCAATGCCTGACCTCAACATTCCCATAGACACACTCCTAAACCTTGTGGGCGGCCTTCCCAGAAGAGTTGTGCCTATTATAGCTGCAAAGGGTGGGTTAACTCAATATTGAACCCTACACACTGGGATGCCATTAAAGTTCTTGTGCATGTATAGGCAGGCATCCTAATACTTTTGGTAACAGTGTAATTCTAACCCTTTAAAATTAATATATATTTTTTTTTAATTAATATCTGCCTAAAAAAAAAAATTGTTTTTAGATTAGAATAGCACAGGAAAAAAATAACTAATAACTTCTGATCATTCGCTGAAACAAGGCATAGAACGTTGTGGAGTTGGCAGCCAACACCACATAAAATTAAATGTGCAAAAATGTTCAACAACGTACTGCAGAACGTTTTACTCCTTGGGCTGAATGGAAAAAAATGGAGCATACTACTTTACAATCCAAACGTATTCTCAATCTTAGGATTTAATTATTATTTTTTTTTATAAATAATTCCGAAATGGAGGGATTGCCTTAAATGAGATACAGTATTTATATCTAGAGTACACAAGCCATATTAAAAAAGGAAAAATGCTCCGTGTGTGTCCGTCGGCTCAGCGGGGGGTCCCGCTCAGCTGTCGGCGGACAGGGCGGACCCCGCACACTGTGCAGGGACCGCCCTGTCTCTCCTCCGCTATCCCCTATGGGGAATCGGATGGAAACGGACCGTCTGTCCGTTTGCATCCGATCCGATCCACCGGACGGAAGAAAAATAGGGTTTTCTTCCGTCCGCAAAACGGATCCAGACGGACGCGGATCGTAGGCGGACGTTAGCGGATGCATCATCCGCTAACGGATCCGCTCCCATAGGGAGACATTACAAGTCCGTAAACGGACTTGTAATTAGCAGGCCGTTCGTCCGCTCATGTGAAAGGGGCCTTACAGTAGAATGACGGTGCCTTCTGATAGTTCCCAGCAGGGTATACTAACCCACAGAGGCATAACTAGAACTTTCAGGGCCCTTGTGCAAGAAACCCCCTAAGAGCCCTTTCCATTGGGGCCCTTTAAACCCAGGTTTACACAACACAAACACGCATTCAAAGTCAAGTCAAAACACATTCACTTTGATGGGTGCTCTCTTAAACAAAGAGACTAGAGTTGCAGTGACAAAAAATTAGATTTTTCCTACAGCTTACCTGTAAAATCCTTTTCTTGGAGTACATTACAGGACACAGTTGGTTATAATAACTATATGAGTTACAAGACACCTATAGGTGAATAGACACCGGTAGATCAATTAGAGCAATCAAACAGGAAGTCATTCCCTATATAGCCCTTCCTACACAGGAAGTACCCAAATTTTGTAGCAAGCAATACATTTCCCAGGGCCTCAGTGTCCTGCGATGCACACCAAGAAAATGGATTTTACAGGTAATCTGTAGGGAAAAAAATTATCGAATTTCCTTTATCGTACATCACAGGACACAGAGCCGGTTATATTCATAACCATTTAGAATGTCCCAAAGCAATACCCTTGAGGGGATGGGGACACCATCATCACATAAACTGCCACCAGAGAAGGACCTACTTTGCTGTTTGTAATACGCCGAGGCCAAAGGCAGTATCCTTTATGGTTTTGACATCCACCTGGAGTAGGAGGTGTTATATAGGGGAGGAATTTCTGTTTGATTGATCCAATTATTCTACCATTCACCCATAGGTGGCGTATAACCCAAATCGTTATTATAATCGTCTCTGTGTCCTGTAATGTACAATAAAGAAAAAGGTTTCTGCACTACTTTTCTGCAACTTCGGTGCGATCTGAGTGCCATAGGTGGCAATGTTAAATCACAAAATGTCCCAAGCAACATGCAAGGAAGTCACAAGTCGTAGGACTTTGGGGTCGCAGCATTGTGAACCAAGCCTTAAAATCTCGCAGTGGGCCCCACCCCTATGGTGGCAGAATGCCAAGGACTAATTGTAAGTGTGACCCCTGTTAGGTATGTCACTGCTCACCCGTCTATGCCAATTTGCTGCCTCTACACTGCAAAAGCCAACCCCAAATAAGACCTGGTGTTGAAGCTTAGCTGGGGAGGACCATATAACTTCCTTCCCCATACCTGACAATGTTCAGACCTGGTATTGGATGGTCAGGGTCAGGGCCAAACACGGTCTCTTTGGTCAGATCACATGTTCCTCATACCCAAAACAAAGGAAGCACAGATGGGCGAATATACCTTGCAAGGGATGGGCGTGCAGGAAGCATGGAGGGGCAAATGGACATTGTCCATTTAGTATTTCTACCCAAGGCAGTTCTTTGTGAATTCCTTAACTATACTTCCTTTGTCAGTTCAAATTATTTAGGATGCTGTAATCCTAGTGCAAGTTGGGGAAGTGTAAAAAGACGCTATAAATGTCTGCATTTTTCATAGTCAGTTGATATGACTGTAAAACAATGTTGGGATTGCAGCATACTACTGTATCATTCAATACTGCAATGCTTCAATGCATTTATTTGCTGTGTTACCATTCTATGCCGCGTTTGCTCGATAGACGCGAGATGTCAGCATTTCAGAGCTGCCAAATCAATACAATAAATATGGTTGTACAACATGAGGTTCTATCTGGAAATCTCATTAGGAAGATATTACAGTTTGTGTTCCGTTTAAGATCATTTGCACCTAGTGTGTTAGATAATGTGGGACACCACTGAAAAAAGCCCTCTTTAGACCATGTCTAAGGCCTAGATGTGAAATCTTCCAATCTTTGCTTATTTTTATGTTCACATAATAATGCAAGTCTTTCAATTCTCTATCAGACTTTTCACAGACTTTTACAGCCTCACAGGAGGTATTGATGAAAAGGTAAATGCTGAATTAGCATGGCTGCTGTTAATAGAGATTAATTAAAAAAACAAAGATTGCACAGTCACCAGCCTGATGCCGCGTACACACGATAATTTTTTGTGATGAAAAAAAACGACGTTTTCTGTGAAGTAAAAAAACGACGTTTTTGAAACCTCACTTTTCAAAGACGATTTTGCATACACACCATCGTTTTTTCACAAAAAGCGAGGTTACGTTCACCACTCTTTTCCATTGAAGCTTGCTTCATAACTAGCTTCTGGGCATGCGCGGGTTGAAAAACGTCATTTTAAACAACGTTTTTGCTACACACGGTGACTTTTTGTGAAACAAAAAACGACGTTTTGAAAAACGACACAAAAAATTCAAGCATGTTGGAATTTTTTTTTTGTCGTTTTTTTTAAGACAAAAAACAACGTTTTGCCCACAAACGATCAATTTAAATGACGTTTTAAAAAACTACGTTTTTTTTCATCGCAAAAAAACGACCGTGTGTACGCGGCATGAGAGGTTAGTATTACTAACAGCACGTTAACCACTTTACAGACAGGCCAAATTGCAAAATATATGAACTGCAATAAACAAACATCTCCATACACAATATCAAAAAATATATATATTTAAAATATATAGGCGGTACTCAAATTTCTATACTTGAGTAACCATCTACCTCACAGGTGTCAAACAAGGCCCGCGGGTCAAATCTGGCCCTCCAGGCCATTTTATGGGGCCCTCACCCTCCTCAAAGCCCTTACTTTCTGCTTTTAAGCAATGCATCCAGCTTCTTCCCAGAAGCAGCTTAAGGAAAGGGGGGTGAACTGATGTAAAAAAGAGTGGGGGACTCAACTTCTGATGGTGGGGTGGCTCTTGACATCTAATGTAAGGGGAAGGGATGCGCTGTATCTTACAGATACAACCGGCTCTTTTGAGATCAATCAGAATGCTGATGCGGCACTCAATGAAATTGAGTTGGATACCAATTGTTTACCACTTTATCTGCCATTTGACAAGTTGCTAGATTTTAATAGGAATCCTCAACCAAAACTTGAAGCTTGCCTAATAAAAGCTCCTAAAGCCAGGTTTACATATCTGCGGCAAGGGGTTCCCAGCATGGGATCCGGTGTTTCTGTACACCGGTTCAAGCGAAATTCAGGTCAGAATTTTAGACTGAATTTACACCTAAACCGGACCCAAAGATTCATTGAACCCTTTTTCAATTCGGACTGCGGCTGCTCCCGGACATGTGTGAACCGGCTCCATTAATAGCTGGTCACATTTGCCTGCCAGAAGACAGTTGTTCAAGATCATTTTATGAAATGATTTTTCATGTTATGAAACACGTGCATAGTGTAACAAACTTTTAACCATAAATACCTAAAATTCTAAATTCCAAATTCATATTTTTTGGGGGACAATATTGGGAATGGTGGAAACCCGTCAACTTTTTATTGAGGTCTGAGGCACCATTTAGAATAATTCTCTCCTAGAACAGCTTTAGCTAGATAAAACAACTGAAAATAATAAATTGGGAAATTACATTATTTATGATCAGTTTTTCTTTATTCTAGTTTATATGCTTTTTAGAACACCTTTGGTACCAGTTGTCCTTAAAGCAGACCTTCAGCCTCCCAGGGCACTCTCCTCCTCTCCACCCTGATCCCCTCCGCGCAGCACCGATATACGTTTTTTTTTTTTTTGTTTTGTTTACTCGCATGTTTGTTTTTTTGCATTAAAGGCTTAGCCGCCCCCAGAGTTTCCAGGGTTCACATAGGCAAATTATGCAGTGCCTCCTGGGATGCTTGACGTGCAGTCTCATTCATCAGAGAGAAGGGGGCGGGCCTAGCAGCATCTGCAACCGGAAGAGTCGGCAGCTGTCGCAAACAACATGGCTGCGCTAGACCCGTGCAGAAGCTGCAAAGAGGAGGATCCAGGCAGCTCAACGTTAGACCCGCCAACTACATGAATATATGCTTACTGTGCAAAAGACTGTAAAAGATGAGCATGGAAAAAAATGGGGGAGAGAAAAGTCTGCAGTTCCTCTATTGAATAAAGCTCTCAAGTCCTTATTCTTAATATTGTTCTTGATCCACTGTGTGGTCCTACAAGGTGGGGAATAGCCTTGCTTCTAAAAATACCTGAACCTGGTTCCCTTTCAGCCTGCAAATACTGACAGTTAGGCCCCTTTCACATGAGCGGACGAACGGTCCGCTCATTACAAGTCCGTTTACGGACTTGTAATGGGCCCCTATGGGAGCGGATCCGTTAGCGGATGATGCATCCGCTAACGTCCGCTAGATCCGCATCCGTTTTTGCGGACGGAAGAATGTCCTATTTTTCTTCCGTCCGGCCAAACGGATCGGATGCAAACGGACAGACGGTCCGTTTCCATCCGACTCCCCATAGGGGAGAGCGGAGGAGAGACGGGGCGGTCCCTGCACAGTGTGCGGGGACCGCCCCGTCCGCCGACAGCTGAGCGGAGACCACCCCGCTGAGCTGACGGGCACACGGAGCGGACCGAAAAACGGTCCGCTCCGTGTGAAAGAACCCTTACATGGCAAAGACATTTTCAGAAGTGAAGATCGCTTATTTAAGGCAAAGGGAGAGTATTGTACTCAGCAGGTAGATTCATTAAATGTGTCCTTTAAATAAATTTGTTCATAAAGAAAATAAAAAAATTGATACATGAAATTTCCATGACATAAGTCCAAATCGTTCCCCAAACAAGTGTCTTACTGGCTCTGTGGGTAACATCCCCATCGTTGAGAGGAACATTAGGTTTCAATTGTATACACTCTTTACCTTTATTGAAAAGGGGGGGGGGAGATATACTAATTGCCCCCAATTAATCTTAACTCTTCTCTGCACATGCTTCATACAAAGTCCCACTCTCTGCCATTCTCTTTTTTATCCTTACCTTTATGTTATTCAAACATATGTCAATATTCTTACTAGTCCAGGAGGACCCTAAAGTGGGATCAGAGGCACAATATCCAAAAATAAGAAACAATAGGAATGGGCCATTCTAGCAGCCGGCCGTGGAGTGCATGCCAGAAAGGGACCATCAAGGACAAACTGCATAGGGGGTAAACTTCATAAACTGCCATATATAAGGGGATACCAGTTCTGATACTTCTTCTCAGACCCAGACGGGGTGAAAAAAAAAAAAAAGAGAAACGCATTTAGACTGGAAATCGGGAAAGGTGCAGTAACCAGTTCAATGGTAAAGTGTAAAGCTAAATATTAAAAATGTTTCTGGAACCAAAGATGAAATGCTTTGGTAACCCTTATTTGTAGCTTAAATCTATGTGGTCTTGCAGAGAGTCCAGGGGGGGCATAAGGGAGTAGAAGGGCTCTCAGAGGATAGTCCTGTCTTGTCAGGAAGGGGAAGCAAGCTGAATCTGTTGAAACTAGACAGTAAGGATATACAGTGGAACCTTGGATTGCAAGCAACACGGTTAACGAGCGTTTCGCAATACGAGCACTGTATTTCTAAAAATCCTAACTTGGTTTGCGAGTGTTGTCCCGCAAAACGAGCAGGATTCAGGCCAAAGTGGTGTGCAGTACTATGCTTGGCCTGAGGAGGGGGGGCTCCGGCGCCATTTGGAAATGCACGGAAAAGCCGAAGGTATGTTCGGCTGACCTTTGCAAACCTTAGAAAGGCGTGAGATTTGCAGAGATCAGCCGAACTGTCCTCGGGCCTTTCCGGACGTTTTCGAGGCTCTACGGCAGGGATGGCCAATTAGTGGACCGGGGGCCACATGTGGCCCGCGGAGCCCTCTGATGTGGCCCGCGACCTTCTGATCTGGAATGGCAAGCCCAGATTGCATGTTGTCAACGTGCCATACCGCAACATCAGTGTTGTGAATGAAGCTGGTGGTAATGGAAGAAAGCGGCTGCGAAGCAGAGCCCCATAAGCCGATACATCCTCTACAGGTGGAGTCTATGGCAAAGTTCAGCTAACCCGCAGAATACACACAGGTACGTTACGCTGCACTCTCGGTGTGGGTAAATGGGACCCTCAATTCCCCTCTATAGAGTGACAGATGTCCGTTTACGTCCATCTACCTCCAATCCGAAAACAGAAGGGAATTCCTCCCCTTCCATCTGGGTGGATCAGAGGGCCTATAGAGAAGCCGTGACCTGTCATCCGCCCACTCCGCTCATTGTGGCACACGACTCGTTACCAAGGTGCTTAAGTGGCCCTCACTCTTCAAAAGGTTGGGCACCCCCGCTCTACGGCATCCCCCTGCCTCTGGCCGCATGCGGTATTGCATGCCATTAAAATCAATGTGGAAGTAAATATTTTCGTTTCCAATGACTTCAATGGGAAAACTCGCTTTGATATGCAAGTAATCCAAGGTTCCACTGAACCCAAATCCACAGCACCACTTCAAACATCTACTTCTTAATATTCACAGACCATCCGGGTGCTGGCTCTTAGTCTGTCTCCACTCCAACACAATAATATAAGAAGATCATTCACACTCTGTAATTAGCTTTTCTTGATATTTTATTCTGCATATATGTAGTCTACACCAAAAAAAAAAAACACACTTCCCAAAAAACGTTTCACCCTGATGGGCTTGTTCACAAGGATTGTGTAAGACACCTACTCTTTCCTTGTGAATAGGGATGGGCTCAGGCATGTTTGGATCCTAGTGCCAACCCACCTGGGTAATCCAGCCAGGAATCAGTCACTGCACAATGCCAATTATAGGCAGTGAGGCATTTCCTGGCTCGCAGCTTCACATACACACACCCTGACTAAGCTCCTCATGGTTGGCATTGTGCAGTGACGGCTTCCTTGCGGGATTACTCAGGTGGCTGGGACAAGTATCTAAACATGCCTGAGCCCATCACTACTTGTGAACAAGCCCATCAGGGTGAAACTCGTTTAGTGTGTGTGACAGACTCAGATTCTCCTATATCTAGGTTCACCTTATGTCCAATAGGGCCATCGAGTGACGAAGAAATTATATCATGTATTACATGAGACGGGACATTACTGACAGTTAATTGCAGGAGATACTGGAATATTAAAAGTGGCTTAATTTGGCCTGACTAGGTCACTAGGACAATGACCCTTCAATACTTAGCTCAGACTATTGAAATGCTAAGTGGCTTGTGAATTCCATTGTTCTGCAGGTGAATAGATGTTGTCAGAGACGGGACGTCTCCGGGAGACAATTACCTCAATGTCTTTTAGACTGTGATTGAGGTTCATTGTATGTGTGTGAAGATTATCTGTGATTGTGTATTATTCTAAAGGTTAATTGAATTCTATTGATAAAGGAATGTGATGTGTCAAGCTTTGCGGTGCCGAAATGTCTAGATACGGATTAGATAATTGGTTCATGTTGATTATTGTTCTGGTTGCCTCCTCTTTACTGTATATAAGATTGTGGTTTTGGTCCTATTAAACAGTCCATACTTGGCACACATACAAGTCTCGTCTCGTTGTGCGTTAAAGGTAGCTGGAAATCGGGTATCTAGGTCGAGACTATGGGAAGCAGTATCTGATGGAAGCATTCTATCTAGATGCGGGGACCTTCCGTGACAGTGTGGTTACATGAATGCTACATACTACATGAATGCAGCCACTTTAACACAGCCAATTAAGGAGTGTGAATCTTAAACAGGGTACACACAATCTAAAAATCGGCCAAAAATGGTCACTTCAGCAGGAACCAGACAATATTCAGCCCATGTGTACAGCTCCTCATCCAACAGAAGCTGGTCTCACGTCCAGCTTCTGTTAAACGAGCATGCTGGAAAACTAACATCCGCTCAGTGCCAATAGCTACGAGTGCCAATCACTGTTGTCTGGTGGGGAATCCGCCTGTAAGAATATAATAGCTCAGTGGGGAGTGCGGAGATCTATCAGCTTTTTTTTTGGTTCAGCCTGCTGGGTTTAAAAAAAAAAAGTAAAAATCTTCTCCCAGCATTATCTTCCCATGTATACTTTCAATCTTTTCAAGATACACTACTGTAGATGCAAACATTAAAACAGAGACTTAAGTGAAAAACAGAAATTAAAATACAGACAAGAGTCTGGCCTGGAAAAAGAAACAGCACGCATTCATCCTATTCTCTCCCAGCCTACAGTTCCTATTGCTGTCAGTGATGTTCACTTTGGTGCGTGACTAGAAAATGAGGACACAGGCCATGAGGGAATGCCGGGGTGTCCAGGGCTGGCTTTGTGTATAAAAATGATTCAGCAGTAAGTACTTCCTCTGTTACAATGATGCAGCTAGGGGAGTTTTACTCACTAAGGTTTATTACCTTCATCAGAAAGTCCAACTATCCACACACCTATCCAGAATCATGTTCCTTAAAGAGAACCACTCTTGGGAGGACTTACAGTATGTGCTTATCTAAATCTTTAAAGTGGTTGTAAAGGCTTAAGTTTTTGTCTTGGGTTGCCACCTGTCCATGATTCACCCTGGGAGACCGGATTTTAAATCATGTGTTTGGGTTTCAGACCACCTGAAACGCAGACATGTTATTCAAACTGGAATGTGACTCAGAACAGGCCTGACAGGAGGGTGAGGGGGCACTATGTGTGCAGAAAACCCTAGCATTGACTCTATGGGGACTCTTCCGCCTCATTAGCTGAGACTCTAAGTTACAGCCAGTGAGCCAATGAAAGAGAGAGAGAGAGAGAGAGAGAGAGAGAGAGAGAGAGAGATTGACTCTCTCTCTCTCTCTCTCTATACCAGCCCTCAAAATTTCCACTCGCCTACTAGCATTTGGCGAGTGGATTTCAGCTGGGGGCGAGTGATGACAGGGCTGCATGACCAATCTCCCTCCAATCTGTACCTACACTTATAGCCCCAATTTGATTGGCGGCCGAAGCGGAAAGGTGCATGCTCGGGAAAAGTAGTCTGGTGAGCCGCGCACAGGCAGAGCAGTACACAGGTGCTCTCCTTACAATTCTCATTAAGCCATGGGACCTAACAGTATGACCTCTCTGAGCCTGCCCCCCCCCCCCCCGATCAATGTAGCTGGAGGGCAGGGAGCAGGAAGTAATGAGTGAGGTGGAGGATTGCGAAAATGACCACTCAGGGTGTCCCAGGTAGGCAGTGCTGCGATCACTGAAAGTTTCCCTGACAGGAGAGCGGCAGCCTTCCAGTTTGTACAGTTTTCTTCTCCTTGTGCTCTATGTAAGTGTCCAGTAGTTCAGCCTGAGCACTGCGAGCAGACTGGTCTCAATGTGTGCTGTGCGGTGTCAGTGTGCGCTGTGCTATGGTGTCAATGGCTGTGCAGTTGTGTGGATCTCAGCGCTGGATTGCACTCCCTCCTGCTGTGCTGCAGCACCTCTCCTCACTGCCAGCCTGAATAAAAGGGGGAAATGGGGACATGCAAGCATGGAGCCGCACACACAGGCTCCTGATAATGAGATGAATAGGAGAGGGAGAGGGAGAGAATGGATTGGAGTTGCAGAGGAGACTGAATGGATGGGAGTTGCAAGAGAATGGGGAAGAGACCCGATTCTAGTGCCCTGTGCCTCTGGTCTGCCCCCAGTGCCCTGTGCCTCTGGTCTGCCCCCAGTGCCCTGTGCCTCTGGTCTGCCCCCAGTGCCCTGTCCCAGTCCAAATATATATATTTTTTACTTTCTGCCATAATACATATCCAATAAAAATAAAGAAAAAACACAAAAAAGTATTCAGTTTAGACCAATATGTATTCTACATATCTTTTGGTAAAAGAAAAAAAAATTGCAATAAGCGTATATTGATTGATTTGCACAAAAGTTATAGAGTCTACAAAATGGGGGATAGACTTATGGCATTTTTATTATTTTTTTTTTTTTTACTAGTAGTTTTGTTATTCGGTCATTCAAAAATTTTCATAACTTTAGTAAACTCTTCATTTTCAATCTGCGATTAGCATGCAAAAAAAAAAAAAATTATGTCCGATTTTGGGATCGTGTGTATGGGCCATTACTACAGCTGAAGTCTGTTATCTGTCAGTTGCTGCCTGTCAACTGCCTGACCCCGCACAAGGTTTCCCAGCTCCAAATGGTGCATAAAAGTGTTAAATAATAGAACCCTGTATTTTAAGCAGAACTTTAAGAGGAAGTAAACCCTGATGGAAAGGGCACAGTAAAAGCATAATGGGCATAATTCTTCCCATACTAACCCATTTTGTTGCACTTGCCTGCAAACAAAGTCTGCCATGTCCCCGCTGGCGGACGCGTCCAGCTTCAGCCCTCTGCCTTCTGGGGCGTGGACGCCGACTCTGACTGTCCGGAGTTGCATAAATAGACTCCCGCGCATGTACACAGGACCCTACAGCGGGGGTCCTATAGAAATGGCACGATCATGCCATTTCTTTAGTGCACATGCGCCAAAGATGTTGGCGCAAGTGTATATGGTAAATATCTAAGCCATGCAGGTTTAGGAGATATTTCCAGTACCTACAGTTATGCATTATTATAGGCTTACCTGTAGTTAAGAGTGGTGCGTAAGAATTTACAACCACTTTAAGCCAACTATTCTGACCTCTGTTCCAGTGATGCAGTTCGCCATCTTGATTGGCCAGCCTAGAATGACACAACTCGGGAACAGAAGGGGAAGGGATCACCGGTCTAGGTGGATGTGTGGAAATGGCAGTCTCCTCAAGGTAGAAGCAGCAGGTGCAGGCTATGACTAAGCACTGTTGAGCGTTTGAAACGCATCATACTTTTGTCCTGTACCCTGCTGTGGTTTGTACTTTTGTTATTTTGCACAATAAATGCGTTTTTAATGGAGTGCGGCTGTCCAGAACTTCCCTCTTTTAATTAGAATGACACAACTACCATGCACCCCAGCACTGAGGCAGGCCGAGGAATGTACGCTGAGCTCCACAGGCACAGTTCATTGTACATTCTGAAGACGTTTTCGAGCCAATGTTCCTCTTTGTAGAACTTTGACAATTACAGGGCTCGGTTTCTTTTTCATAAAGTTTTTATTAAGTCATCCAGAGAGAAAACAAGAACAAAAGAACGGTGACATGAAATACAACTTATACAGCAATAAATTATGGTTTGCAAAAACAACATGAAAGCTCAATGCGTACACAAAGTGAAAAAACACAATCGTGTAAAGTTCATGCAAATTGTGAATGAACTGTACCAAAACATTGATGATACAAAGTGTACTTTGTACGGTTAATTAAACCTGAAAGAATTGTCTGGTATGCAGAACTTATAACAGAGATGGGCTCTACTATTTCATGTAGTTATACACACTCAGGAACTAAAACTTATCGTCTATAGTCACATAGAAGATACTGCAAGACCGTCTCTGATCAATGGCACTACACCAGGGTTCTCCAAACTACGGCCCGTGGGCCAGATGCGGCCCTTTGCTAGCTTTTATCCGGCCCTCTGATATGAGGTACTATTCTTCCCACCGACTCCAACAAGGGGGAACTTTTTCTTCCACTGATACCAATGAAGAGATAAAATTACTCCTCCTAATCGGGGCAATACTCCTTATTCTACTGATCGCAAACTATGAGGCCATATTTATTTTCTCACCAATGCTGGGCCCGGGGCTTTTTCTGCCCCCGCTGGCCACAATCCGGCCCTCCTAAAGGCTGAAGAACAATAAACTGGCCCTTTATTTAAAAAGTTTGGAGACCCCTGCACTACACAATAAAACTGGACTTCCGGGAGAGTTCAAAAATACCCTTGCAATAGGGTTGCCACCATTTATTCAAATCAAACCCAAACACTTTAGCGGCACACAGCATTATTATTTATATAGTATAAACTATACATATATTTTGCTATTAACCACTTGACCACTGGGCACTTAAACCCCCTTAATAACCAGACCAATTTTCAGCTTTCGGTGCTCTCACATTTTGAATGACAATAACTCGGTCATATAACACTATAACCAAATGAAATTTTTGTCCTTTTTTTCCCACAAATAGAGCTTATTTTTGGTGGTATTTGATCACCTCTGCGGTTTTTATTTTTTCCGCTATTAAAGAAAAAAACGAAAATTTTGTAAAAAAAAATTATTTTTCTTCATTTCTATCATTTTTTTTTTTTAACCACTTCCCGACCGCCCACCGCAGGTATACGTCGGCACTTTGAAGATGGATATCTCGGTAACGGCAGCAGCTGCTGCCACAACCGAGATATCCATCTCTTCTGTGGGCGGTCGGGTAAATGATAATGGCGGTCTCCGCGGCGGAATCGCCGCGAGATCGCCGTTATCGGTGGCGGACGAGCGTCCCCCCCCTCCCGCTGCGCTCCCGCGCTCTCCGCCGCTTACCGGAGCCGTCGGTAGCGGCGGAGGCGATCGGGTGCGCTCGTCTGTTCAGTGGGGATGCGAGTGAGGAAAAAAATTTCCCTCGTCCATCCCCGTAGCTCTGCTGGGCGGAAGTGACGTCAAACGTCAGTTCCAAACAGCGTCTTAAAGAGACATTTTTTTTTTAAACCTGTCATGCTTTTTTCTATTACAAGGGATGTTTACATTCCTTGTAATAGGAATAAAAGTGATAATTTTTTTTTTTTTTTTATTTTAGTGTTAAAAATTGGTAAAATTAATACAAATAAATACGAAAACAAAAAATTTTTTTTTTAAATCGCCCCTTTACGACGAGCTCGCGCGCAGAAGCGAACGCATACACGAGTAGCGCCCGCATATGTGAGGTATCCATGCGATCGTTCGAGCGAGAGCAATAATTCTAGCCCTAGACCTCCTCTGTATCTCAAAAAATGCAACCTGTAGAATTTTTTAAACATCGCCTATCGAGATTTTTAAGGGTAAAAGTTTGACGCCATGCCACGAGCGGGCGCAATTTTTAAGCGTGACATGTTGGGTATCATTTTACTCGGCGTAACATTATCTTTCACAATATGTAAAAAAATTGGGCCAAATTTGTCTTATTTTTTAATTTAAAAAAGTGATTTTGTTTCCAAAAAAAGTGCGCTTGTATAACCGCTGCGCAAATACGGTGTAACAAAAAGTATTGCAATGACTGCCATTTTATTCTCTAGAGTGTTAGAAAAAAAAAAAATAATATAATGTTTGGGGGTTTTAAGTAATTTTATAGCAAAAAAAAATGTTTTAGTCTCGTAAACACCGAATCTGAAAAACAGGCCAGGGGCTAAAGTGGTTAAAGTGTATTTTTGTGAGTGAACCCGAGAGAGAGGAGCCAGACTGCAGGAGTTGGGAGTAGGCAGACCCTCCCCCCGAGAGAGCCAGACTGCAGGAGTTGGGAGTAGGCAGACCCTCCCCCCGGAGGCAATCGCCATCCTTCTCCGTGCCCCCGGTGGCAATGGGGGGGCCTCCCACTCACCCCGCCCTACCTGCTCCACTTGGGAGCCCAACTGGGGCCCAGCAGGACCCCAACGGGGCAGAGGGACTCCCCCTATGAGGGAGTGAGGGGGCCTAGCCCACCCAGCCAGCCCCGTAGGTCCTTCGCCTCTCTTTTTTAGGAGACCGCATGGCCAAAGTGCGTGCGTGTTAAACCAATTTCGTGTGCGTGCAAGTGTGGTGGTTTTTGTGGGGGGGGGGGGGGGCGTACTAAGCACAGGTGTACCTTGCATAGCACACCCACCCCTGGAGCCGGGCTGAGACCACCAAACTCAATTCACATGTAGCCGAGACCGGGATCCGAACCCTTGGCTGCAGAGGTGAATGGCTTGTCAGCGCAGTGCCAATCACGTTGAGCCACCACAGCTCCTTTTTCATTTCTATCATAACATTTTGTAAAAAAGTAATTTTTCCTCATAAATTTGGCCTAAAATGTATACTGCTACATGTCTTTGTTAAAAAAAAAAAAAATTGGATATTAGTCTGGGTGAAAGTTATAGGGTCTACAAGCTATGGTACCAATTTCTGAAAATTGAACAATTTGATCACACCTGAAGTCCTGACAGCTTCTCTCATTTATTGAGACCCTAACAAGCCAACAGGCGGCACTGCAGTGGTGCAGGTGGAACTGGTGTGGCACTGGTGGGCACAGATGGCACTGGTGGGCACAGATGGCACTGGTGGGCACAGGTGGCACTGGTGAGGCACAGGCGGCACTGGTGAGGCACAGGCGGCACTGGTGAGGCACAGGCGGCACTGGTGGGGTGCAGATGAGCACTGATTGGCACTGATGGGCACAGGCGGCACTGGTGTAGCTCAGGTAGCACTGGTGGTGTGGCTCAGGCGGCACTGGTGGTGTGGCTCAGGCGGCACTGGTGGTGTGGCTCAGGCGGCACTGGTGGTGTGGCTCAGGCGGCACTGGTGGTGTGGCTCAGGCGGCACTGGTGGTGTGGCTCAGGCGGCACTGGTGTGGCACAGGTGGCACTCGTGGCCACAGGCGGCACTGATGTGGCACTTGTGGGGCACAGGTGGCACTGGTAGGGCACAGATGGCGCTCTGCTGGGCACTTATGTTTGGTCACTAATCTCTCTCCTCTTCTCTCACGCTGCAATAGTGAGAGGAGAGAGATGACCTGCAGGTGACCCACACTGCCCCGGTTTGTTTACATTTGTGATCGCGTCGTCATTGGACGGCACGATCACGTGGCAAGGAGCCGCTGCCATTGGCTCCTTACCGCGATCATTGACGCTGCGGTCCCGTGGACCCGCCGAGTGCCGGTGATCGCGTGTGCAATGCGCCCTGAAAGAGCCGCACCTTTCTATTCAGTGTGAAAGCCTGGGGGCTTTCACACTAGAGCGTTGCGCTGGCAGGACGCTAAAAGTCCTGCCAGCCGCGTCTTTGAGGCGTGGCAGGAGCAGTAAAAATACTGCTCCTATAGCGCCCCTGCCCATTGAAATCAATAGTATTAGTATCAATAGTATTAGAAAAAGCGCCTGTAAAGCGCCTGAAAGTTGCCTCCCATGCTGCCCAAATGTGAAAGCCCGGGTGTTTTCACACCGGGGCATTGCGCTTGTGGGGAAAAAGTCCTTCAAGCAGCATCTTTTGGGGGTCGTCCCTGCCCATTGCTCATTACACACTTTGGAAGCGCTGCAACACATCATTTTTAACTCCTTCTTCGGGCCACTAGTGGGAGTTAAAAGCACCACGCTAGCGGCCGAAAAGCACCGCTTACACAGCGGTAAAGCATATCTAAAACGAGCGGCGCTTTACTGCTAATGCATGGGCGGCCCCAGTGTGAAAGGGGTCTTATAGTCCCCCGGCTGTCTCTAGCTTCAGTGAGTCCCGGGGAATTTGCGACATGCACACCGCTTCCAATGAAGTGTCTCAGAAAGTGGAATTCTGGGTTTATACTAACTAATCTTAATGTGTTACTAAACCCAGAACCCTGCATTGACTACATCTGGTCTCCCACAGTACACAGAGGGCCAGATTCTCAAAAGAATTACGCG
Organism: Rana kukunoris; assembly: GCA_029574335.1. Classification (NCBI taxonomy): domain Eukaryota; kingdom Metazoa; phylum Chordata; class Amphibia; order Anura; family Ranidae; genus Rana; species Rana kukunoris. The sequence continues at coordinate 673,148,322 of CM056049.1, read as the reverse complement.
GTGTATCTACAGATACACTGGCGTAATTTGAATATCCCGCCGGCGTATCATTGTTTTGTATTCACAAAACAAGATACGCCGGAATTACTCTAGGATCCGACTGGCGTAAGTCACTTACACTGTCGGATCCTAAATGCAATAATACGCCGGCCGCTAGGTGGCGTTTACGTCGATTTCTGCGCCGAATATGCAAATGAGCCAATATGCCGATTCCCGAACAATTTTGCGTCAACGTAGTTTACGTACGCGTAAGGTTACCCCTGCTATAAGGAGGGGTAACCTTGCGTAGTTCTGGCATAAGCCATGGACGTCGGGACAGCGTCATGTTTTTCCGTTGTTTGCGCAACTCGTCGCGAATAGGCCTATACGTTAATTACGTTGCCGTCGTAATCGCTGTATTTGCGGCGTACGATGGAGCATGCGCAGTGGCCTACGTTTAAGGCCGGCGCATGCGCAGGTCGTTCGGCACGGGGGCGCTTAATTTAAATACAGCACGCCCCCCTCCTTCCCTATTTGAATTACGCGGCATTACGCTGTCCCCTTTACGCTACGCCGACGCAAATTACGGAGCAAGTGCTTTGAGAATACAGCACTTGCCCGTAAAAACTGCGTAGGCGCGGCGTAAATGGGATACGCTACGCCGCAAATACGCAATTTTTTGAGAATCTGGCCCAGAACATAGAAATGCAATAGTTTTAGCAAATATAAACTGATAAATACCTTTTCTCATTAGCAGCAGACAGCAGTCTTGCGCCTTTTATCAGTGTCTGGTTTAAGCTTGACTGAGAAGTTTTCATTCTCCTCTGACTGAAATATGAGGCTGCATGACCCCTGACCCTCTGTCTGGACAGTGCTGATTGGCCCTGTCTCGATCATATGCACCCTCTCAAGAAAAATAAAATAAAAATAAAACTCTAGCGATACACACCAAACTGAGCCTGTGCAGAGTCCCTCAAAGGCTCTGTCTTATCAGGAGATTGATTGGGGACAGTGGAAATAGAGGATCAGAGAAGACAGGATCAAACAGCCTTTTTATGCAATACAGTGAGAATAACCCTTTCCACAGTGAGTACAAGCATGCTTTGCTGCATATACAGACTGATTTTACTGTTGTGGGTTTAGTAAGACTATGTGTTAGAACACTCTAACACCTATACTAACTACCCTGTGTAAGAAAGATGCGTACTTACCTATTATCAGGCCGCCCCGGGCCAGGTACGTGATCTCCCCTGTGAGCCAGCGGCAGCTACAGGGAAGAGAACAGAGAGATCCACCGCGGCCTGGAATGTCTGAGTGGTGATATCACCCATAGGCTTACTATCGGAACTCCCTCCTCGTCCCTCTCCCAATACTAAAGCCATGGAATAAGCATGACAGCCAAACTAGTAGCACTTTCAGGAGGAGAGACCATTGGTGCCAGCCCATTATGCCTGAATATTGAAATTCTAGCATTTCTACAACATTGACCGGCTCTTTAGCTCCAGACTTTTATAGGAAAACAAAGGCCATCAACCAGAAGCAGAGAAAATAAAATACGAGTCTATGAACTTCTTTGCACATTATAGGCCACATTTTTTACTGTATGAAAAAAAATTGCATGTACTGCCTCATAATGACCAATTATATTCACTCCATAATTGCTAAATATTTGGGAATGGAACGGAAAATTGAATTGTTTGCTTCAGATACAAAAAAAACCCTGTTCATTTCAAGCGTGCCGAGACATACAGACCAACGCAAGTACGAGAGGCTCTTTCCCTTAACTGCATTAGCGGTGATAGAAAATAAAGATTTAAGAACAGACTGAACAAGCGGCAGAGAAATGAGCTGTGTTTACACCGGGCTCTTCAGTGGATTACATGTAATCAAGCTGACTGTTCTCAGAACGCTGCATCGTCTACTAAGCTGGGAGCACTGGCTTTCTGGCGGGAGCTCATAGCTGCATTATGCACTGTGCCTAATTGCTTCCAGTCTCTGCATGGGACTCAAACACACACTACAAGCTCATTAGCAGTAACAGAGCGAGGAGGAGAGCTTGTATTAGATACTGAGGAAGCCAGGGTTATAGCACAGCCTCTATCCGCAATATAAAAGCAGCATTACTACAATAAAGTGGTGGAAAACAAACCTAAACACATATTTCAATGCAAACCCCTGAATGCTGAAAGATGAGAGAAGTCACTTTTATCTTAATCATGGCCAAGAGATTCAACTTAGATTCAGACTGTAGACGCATGCTTGTTTCTGAAGACAGCCCCAAAAACTGCATCTTTCAAAGCAACACTGTATATCAGTGGTGGGTCAACTTTCTTGATATGGGGGGGCCTCAAGTGAGACTCCCAACATCAGTGAATGTTCAGCGCTATAGACAGCAACCAGCAGGATAAATTCAAAGTTGATGGGCATGACACAGGAGGTGGTTAGAGGCTGCAGACATGATACAAGAGGTGGTTAGAGGCTGCAGACATGATACAAGAGGTGGTTAGAGGCTGCAGACATGATACAAGAGGTGGTTAGAGGCTGCAGACATGATACAAGAGGTGGTTAGAGGCTGCAGACATGATACAAGAGGTGGTTAGAGGCTGCAGACATGATACAAGAGGTGGTTAGAGGCTGCAGACATGATACAAGAGGTGGTTAGAGGCTGCAGATATGATACAAGAGGTGGTTAGAGGCTGCAGACATGATACAAGAGGTGGTTAAAAAAAAAAAAACTGAAGGCGCCTCCTGGTTAACCACTTCCCGACCGCCCACCGCAGGTATACGTCGGCACTTTGAGGATGGATATCTCGGTAACGGCAGCAGCTGCTGCCACAACCGAGATATCCATCTCTTCTGTGGGCGGTCGGGTAAACGATAATGGCGGTCTCCGCGGCGGAATCGCCGTGAGATCGCCGTTATCGGTAGCGGACGAGCGTCCCCCCCCCCTCCCGCTGCGCTCCCGCGCTCTCCGCCGCTTACCGGAGCCGTCGGTAGCGGCGGAGGCGATCGGGTGCACTCGTCTGGTCAGCGGGGATGCGAGTGAGGGAAAAAATTTCCCTCGTCCATCCCCGTAGCTCTGCTGGGCGGAAGTGACGTCAAACGTCAGTTCCAAACAGCGTCTTAAAGAGACATTTTTTTTTAAATGTCATTTGAAAAATGACATTTAAAATTTTTTTATTTTTTTTTTGCATTTTAGCCTAAATATGAGATCTGAGGTCTTTTTGACCCCAGATCTCATATTTAAGAGGACCTGTCATGCTTTTTTCTATTACAAGGGATGTTTACATTTCTTGTAATAGGAATAAAAGTGATAATTTTTTTTTTTTTTTTTTTAGTGTTAAAAATTGGTAAAATTAATACAAATAAATACGAAAACAAAAAAAAAAATTTTTAAATCGCCCCGTCCCGACGAGCTGACGCGCAGAAGCGAACGCATCGCGCGCAGAAGCGGTGTTCAAACCACACAAGTGAGGTATCATACGTTAGTAGCGCCCGCAGAGCAATAATTCTAGAAAACGGTCCTCTGTACTCAAGAGGTTTTTTAAACATCGCCTATCGCGATTTTTAGAGTTTGACCCATGCAAGCGGGCGCAATTTTAAGCGTGATGTTGGGTGTCATTTTACTCGGCGTAACATTATCTTTCACAATATGAAAAAAATGGGCCAAATGTATTGTTGTCATTTTTTTATTTAAAAAAGAATTTTTTCCAAAAAAAGGTGTAAGTTACGGTGTAACAAAAAGTATTGCCTGCATTTTATTCTCTAGAGTGTTAGAAAAAAAATATATATAATGTTTGGGGGTTTTAAGTAATTTTATAGCAAAAAAAAATGTTTTATCTCGTACAAATCTGAAAAACAGGCCCGGGGCTGAAGGCTAGAGTTTTAATACATCATAATTAACAGAACTTACATTAAAAAATCATGAAGTCCAACCGGTCATTAAGTGAAATCATGGCCGCAGACGCGCTTCTTTCTCAAGCGAAATCGCCTTCCCACTGCTTGAAAAGAAACGCTCTCCGACGGGCGCACGCTTCGACGTCGTCGCACATCCAGACGTCACCAAAGCTCACGTGGCCCTGGGTTCCACTGAGCTAGCCGCAGAAAACACCACAGGAGGGTTCTACCCGGCGGCACCATAGCATAACAACTAGAAACATCTCTCTCAATCAGGGGTCGCATTGGACATCCCCACATTGACTTCAGATTTTTTAATGTAAGTGTGCACTAATTGAGTATTAAAACTCTACAGCCTTAACCAGCGCCTTCTGTTTGTTTTTTTCTTGCAGTTGGACAGGCCCCCCCCCCCATGGCAGGCTTGCCCCGGGAGCAGCGTTGTTCTTTTGAAGAAAACACATCACAAAACAGATCTCTTCGCCACCCCTCATCTATTCCAGATTTCAGATTTCTTTATTTTTATTATTTGATAAAAAAGTAGATTGCACAGCGGAGACTGTAATATCACATTATTTGGCGCCACAACCCCAACCTTTTTTTACCAAGAGGTGGTTAGAGGCTGCAGAATACAAGAGGTGGTTAGAGGCTGCAGACATCCAGCAAGAGGTGTTAGAGGCGCAGACATGATACAAGAGGTGGTTAGAGGCTGCAGACATGATACAAGAAATGATACAGAAGATGGTCAGAAGCCGCAGACATGATACAAGAGGTGGTTAGAGGCTGCAGACATGATACAAGAGGTGGTTAGGGCCGCAGACATGATACAAGAGGTGGTTAGAGGCTGCAGACATGATACAAGAGGTGATTAGAGGCAGAGACAAGAGGTGATTAGAGGCGCAGACATGATACAAGAGGTGGTTAGAGGTGATTAGAGGCCGCAGACAAGAAATGATACAGAAGGTGGTTAGAGGCCGCAGACATGATACAAGAAATGATACAGAAGGTGGTTAGAGGCCGCAGACATGATACAAGAAATGATACAGGAGGTGGTTAGAGGCCGCAGACATGATACAAGAAATAATACAGAAGATGGTCAGAGACTCCAGACATGATACAGAAGATGGTCAGAAGCCGCAGACATGATACAAGAGGTAGTCAGAGGCCTCAGACATGATACAAGAGGTGGTTAGAGGCTGCAGACATGATACAAGAGGTGGTTAGAGGCTGCAGACATGATACAAGAGGTGGTTAGAGGCTGCAGACATGATACAAGAGGTGGTTAGAGGCTGCAGACATGATACAAGAAATGATACAGAAGATGGTCAGAAGCCGCAGACATGATACAAGAGGTGGTTAGAGGCCGCAAACATGATACAAGAAATGATACAGAAGGTGGTTAGAGGCCGCAGACATGATACAAGAAATTATACAGAAGATGGTCAGAAGCCGCAGACATGATACAAGAGGTGGTTAGAGGCCGCAGACATGATACAAGAAATGATACAGAAGGTGGTTAGAGGCCGCAGACATGATACAAGAAATGATACAGAAGATGGTCAGAAGCCGCAGACATGATACAGAAGATGGTCAGAAGCCGCAGACATGATACAGAAGATGGTCAGAAGCCGCAGACATGATACAAGAGGTGGTTAGAGGCCACAGACATGATACAAGAGGTGGTTAGAGGCCGCAGACATGATACAAGAGGTGGTTAGAGGCCGCAGACATGATACAAGAGGTGGTTAGAGACCGCAGACACGATACAAGAAATGATACAGAAGGTGGTTAGAGGCCGCAGACACGATACAAGAAATGATACAGAAGGTGGTTAGAGGCCGCAGACATGATACAAGAAATGATACAGAAGGTGGTTAGAGGCCGCAGACATGATACAAGAAATGATACAGATGATGGTCAGAGACTCCAGACATGATACAGAAGATGGTCAGAAGCCGCAGACATGATACAAGAGGTGGTCAGAGGCCGCAGACATGATACAAGTGGTAGTTGGAGAGGGCAGACATGATGCAGAAGATGGTCAGAGACCGCAGACATGATACAAGAGGTGGTTAGAGGCCGCAAACATGATACAGAAGGTGGTTAGAGGCCGCAGACATGATACAAGAAATGATACAGAAGGTGGTTAGAGGCCGCAGACATGATACAAGAAATGATACAGGAGGTGGTTAGAGGCCGCAGACATGATACAAGAAATAATACAGAAGATGGTCAGAGACTCCAGACATGATACAGAAGATGGTCAGAAGCCGCAGACATGATACAAGAGGTAGTCAGAGGCCTCAGACATGATACAAGAGGTGGTTAGAGGCCGCAGACATGATACAAGAGGTGGTTAGAGGCCGCAGACATGATGCAGAAGATGGTCAGACTGCAGACATGATACAAGAGATGGTCAGAGACCGCAGACATGATGCAGAAGATGGTCAGACTGCAGACATGATACAAGAGATGGTCAGAGACCGCAGACATGATGCAGAAGATGGTAGGAGACTGCAGACATGATACAAGAGGTGGTTAGAGGCCGCAGACATGATGCAGAAGATGGTCAGACTGCAGACATGATACAAGAGGTGGTTAGAGGCCGCAGACATGATGCAGAAGATGGTCAGACTGCAGACATGATACAAGAGGTGGTCGGAGGCCGGAGACCTGATGCAGAAGATGGTCAGAGACCGCAGATATGATGCAGAAGATGGTCGGAGACTGCAGACATGATACAAGAGGTGGTTAGAGGCCGCAGACATGATACAGGAGATGGTCAGACTGCAGACATGATACAAGAGGTGGTCGGAGGCCGCAGACCTGATGCAGAAGATGGTCAGAGACTGCAGATATGATGCAGAAGATGGTCGGAGACTGCAGAACAGTGTTAATTTTGACATCAAATTTTGATTTAGCCATGGTCTTTTGACTAAAATGACATTTTAGTTTTAGTCGTATTTTAGAGGGGTTCCATGATCACCAACAAAAAGAGTTGGTGGACAACAGCTATGGATGGATGAAAAATCCCAAAGCAGCCAGGCAGTGCTCCAGGTATGAATATCAAGCTCTCCATTTCAAGGATTTTATAGGTATAAGTTGAATCGATGTAAAATGAAATTGTTTGCACCCGTATCTGAACACCACAGCAAAGCACAGCAACATATCTTATAGCATTACTCTGCAGGAATGTATTTTCAGCCAGCGCAGGTTTTCATATAAGTAAGAAGTCACAGCTTGGGGCTCCCCTTGGATTTCCTCTAAAAAGGGCAAATTTAACAATATTCATGCTATTGACTTTATCAATTCCTGGAAAGGTTTTCTTCCCATATTTATGAGGCCCAGAACACCAGCTTGTCAAGTTATCCGATGTGGAATTAAAGCAATAAGAAACACACACAGTGTAATAAACTTCATTTTAGGGCTGCAACTAACGATTATTTTTATAATCCATTAGTTGGCCGATTATTGTTTTGACTAATCAGATAATAGCCTTAAGAAAAAATAAAATAAATTTGCATTTAAAAAAAAAATTTGGGCCAATTTGTTGTTGGGCAGATTACAAAACACAAATTGCCGCAAAAACGCATTACATGCTTTTCTGCAGCTTCTCCATTGAAGAATAGTGAACCAAAAAGTCCCTGCCCTTTCCAAATACGTAGCAACTAAAAAAAAATCATGGATGTGAACGTGTCCCATAGGAAAACATGTAAAGGAACTGTAGTGTGTTTCTGCAAAACACAAAGGTGTGACCCCGGCCTGAGATGTTTAGTAACATAATGGGGTTAAAAAAACAAAAATAAGTACAAAAAGCGCAAATAATCTCTACTGTAAGGGGTTAATTTTTTTTACTGTGGGACAGTGAAAGTAATATTTACAGTAGCGATTTGCTTTTTTGTACTATAAAGGGATAATTTTTGCCCCTAGTTTTTTTACCATCCAGCGGATTTATTCCCTCGTGTGTACAAGGCCTAAGGGGTTAATGTGGGACAGTGAAAGTAATATTTACAGTAGCGATTTGCTTTTTTGTACTATAAAGGGCTCATTAGTGTTACTGGCCGATTAATTGTAAACGATTAATTTCATAAATCGATTAGTTGTCTTGGCCCTACTTCATGTGAAAAAAATAAAAATTAAGACGTCTACATATCCATTATTGACAAACGCAAACTCACAGCAAGATTCCAGCCATTTCTTTAACCACTTGACCACTGGGCACTTAAACCCCCTTAATAACCAGACCAATTTTCCGCTTTCGGTGCTCTCACAGTTTGAATTACTCAGTCATACAACATTGTACCTAAATGAAATTTTTGTCCTTTTTTTTCACACAAATAGAGCTTTCTTTTGGTGGTATTTAACCACGGTTGGGTTTTTTATTTTTTGCCCTATAAGGCTGCATTCACACCTGAGCGTTTTGGTCGCCCGAAGCTCCAAAACGCTAGAGAGGAAAAAATACATTATTCTCAATGGAGATGGTTCACATCTCCACACCAAAACGCCTGACGCCGAACGCCTGAAGCTCAAACAAGTTCTGGACCCTTTTTTTTTCGCTCGAATAGAGTGTATTTGGGCGGTTTTCTGTTTTTACACTGGTGACCCTAGACCTGTCCAAAATCACGACAAATCGTGGTAAAAACGCCGCGACAAATCACAGCAAAACGGCGTAAAAAACGCTGCAAAAAGCTACGCTCAGGTGTGAATGCAGCCTAAGAGAAAAAAATTATTTTTCTTGGTTTCTGTTATAAAAATTTAGCAAATTAGTATTTTCCCTTCATAAATTTTGGCCACAATGTATACTGCTACATATCTTTGGTAAAAATAAGTACAAATTGGTGCATATTATTTGGTCTTTGTGAAAGAGTCCACAAGCTATAGTGCCAATATCTGAAAATTGATCACACCTGAAGTATCTCATTTCTTGAGACCCTAACATGCCAGAAAATTACAAATACCCCTCAAATGACCCCTTTTTGGAAAGAAGACATTCCAAGGTATTTAGAAAGAGGATGGTGAGTTTTATAAAGTTGTCATTTTTACCCACAATTCTTTGCAAAAATCAAGATTTTTTTCTTTTCTTTTTTATTCACAAAATTTTCATATTAGCAGGTTATTTCTCACACACAGCATATGCATACCACAAATTACACCCCAAAACACATTCTGCTATTCCTCCCGAGTATGGCGATACCCCATGTGTGGGACTTTTACACAGCGTGGCCACATACAGAGGCCCAACATGCAGGGAGCACCATCAGGCGTTCTGGAGCACCCAGACCAATTCTGACATTTCTTTCCTACATGTAAAAATCATCAATTATTTGCTAGAAAATTACATAGAACCCCAAAACATTATATATGCTTTTTTAGCAAAGACCCTAGAGAATACAATGGCGGTCATTGCAACTTTTTATCTCACACGGTATTTGCGCAGCAATTTTTCTAACGTGACTTTTACAAAAAAACAAAAAAGTTTTGTACTAAAAAACATACAGTAAAATTAGCCCAATGTTTTTGCATATGGTGAAAGATGAAGTTACGCCGAGTAAATAGATACCCAACATGTCACGGGGTTAGTTAGTTTGACACGTTTTTCCACAAAAAAATAAAAAATGTTGATCACTTTTATTCCTATTACGAGGAATGTAAACATCCCTTGTAATAGGAATATGACATGACAGGTCCTCTTTACAGTGAGATGTGGGGTCAATAAGACCCCACATCTCACCTCTAGGCTGGGAAGCCTGAAAAAAAAATCCTGGTTTAGATCGTATCGTTGTCGGTAGAAGCAGGAGGGGGGCGTATTGTGGGGTATTGCAGAGTATGCACAGTATTGCCCAGATTATTGCAGAGTATGTCCACCAGAGTATTGCGAAGAGTATGCACAGTATGCCCAGAGTATGCACAGTATGCCCAGAGTATGCACAGTATGCCCAGAGTATGCAGAGTATGCAGTATGCCCAGAGTATGCAGAGTATGCACAGTATGCCCAGAGTATGCACAGTATGCACAGTATGCCCAGAGTATGCACAGTATGCACAGTATGCCAGTATGCCCAGAGTATGCACAGTATGCACAGTATGCCCAGAGTATGCACAGTATGCCCAGAGTATGCACAGTATGCCCAGAGTATGCAGTATGCAGTATGCCCAGAGTATGCACAGTATGCCCAGAGTATGCACAGTATGCCCCAGAGTATGCACAGTATGCCCAGAGTATGCACAGTATGCCCAGAGTATGCACAGTATGCCCAGAGTATGCACAGTATGCCCAGAGTATGCACAGTATTGCCCAGAGTATGCACAGTATTGCCCAGAGTATGCACAGTATTGCCCAGAGTATGCACAGTATTGCCAGACAATACAACGTATGCACAGTATTGCCCAGAGTATGCACAGTATTGCCCAGAGTATGCACAGTATTGCCCAGAGTATGCACAGTATTGCCCAGAGTATGCACAGTATTGCCCAGAGTATGCACAGTATTGCCCAGAGTATTGCCCAGAGTATTGCCCAGAGAATTGGGCAGAGATGGCTGAGCATGAAGGGATGGATGGGTGGATCTGCGACTGCATTTGTCACAGATCCAACCCACAGCACTGCCGCTGACATCCGCTCTCCTCTCACACTGTACCGATCGATACAGAGAGGGGAGGGAGGAACCGGCGTCAACACATGACGCCGGTTTGTTTACAAGTGATCGCTCCGTCATTGGTGGTCCGTGAAGTGCCGGGTCCAGCAGGAGCTACAGAGTATAAAAAAGAAGAGAGGCGCCTCTAAGTGTAGCAATATGGTTACATTTAATGAAGGTACAACATTTAGCAACTCACATGGTTGATTTAAACATGGAGCGCAGCGTGAAGGGATGACATCAATGGTGGTGTGGAGGATGATCTATGTGGACAGATTTTCCCCTAGATGCCTGCATACTTAGATGTGCCTGGTTTAATCATCAACCATGTGAGTTTCTAAATGTTGTACCTTCATTTAATGTAACCATATTGCTACACTTAGAGGCGCCTCTCTTCTATTTTAGACTCAGTTGTGACATGACGCTATTCTTATATCAAGACATCGCAAGTCAAAATTTATTAAAACATTTTGCTTGTCTTGCAAAACGCTCTCAAACCAAGTTACGGTTACGGTACTCTCAAACCAAGGTTTTATTGTACATTGGAACATCTTCACATTCTCGGAGGAAGGGAAGGCCCTCTTTGCATCCTGAGCGCATTAAGACACTGTATACTATTGCCCTTCTTTCGGTGCCCTTCATCCCTCTGCTGGTAGCCTCACAATTCATACTCCCCTCCTCTATTCCTCCCCCTCCTCTATTCCACTCTTCCTTTCTCACCCCTTCCTCTCACTAGTTCTGATCTTATTCTTTCCCTTGATTTAAAGCGGAGTTCCAACCACAATTAGCATTTTTTAAATGTATGTCCTTTCATCATGCATTTTTATAATATAAATCCGGTCACTTACTATTTTACAATCCGCCGCCGCTCCGCATAGTCATTCAAAAAAGATAGATAGTTTATAAAATTAGGTCCATACGGTTGTCATTTTGCTTGTGAGCATTGTGAAGCCAACAAGCACTTACTTCCTGGAAGTCTTGGATGGGGAGTGATAATTGGACAGCGCACTGCATCCTGGGAAATGATGACACACATTTCCCAGGAGCATTAGAGGGAGATGTCAGAATCCTAGGTGATTCCTTAGGCAGATTACGTGGGACCGCATAGCAACAGGCATTTCCAGATGTTTTTCTCTTTTTTAGGTCTGAGGCCGCGTACACACGATCGAACATGTCCCCTGAAACTGGTCCGCAGACCAATTTTAGCGGACATATCCGATCGTGTGTACGACCTAGAGGACAGGTTTTTCCAGCGGACAAATTTCAAAGCATGCTTTGAAATTTGTCCACTGGAAACCTGTCCCTCGGACATGTCCGCTGGTTAGTATGCCTAACCAGCGGACAGAAATCTCCCGCATGCGTCGAATGGATTCGACGCATGCGTGGAAGTATTTTACTTCCTGGAGTGGTGACGTGGCGGCGTCAACGTCACCGCCGCGTCACCGCGTCCTCAGTCCGATGGGATTTTCGTCCGATGGTGTGTACACGCCATCGGACCAAAATCAGAGGAGACATGGCCGCTGGAAACGGTCCGTCGGACATGTTTGAGCGGACATGTCTCCCTGTGTGTACGCAACCTAATGAGCACAATAATGAAAAAAAAATTGGGGATGGAAACTCAACTTTAATGTGCAAAATATTTTATCCTGTGCATTCGGGGGGCAGCAAAAACCTAAACCAAGAGAGACGACCCCTCATATTCCACTTTAAGCTCCGTTGATTTTCTGGTTGATTGGTGCTACCAGAAAGGTAGCACTTCACGTTAACTATAACTGATATTGTATCTTCTGTTGTCCTCAGTGTTGTAAGTAACGGCGTTGAAATAAACGTACCGATTGGCCTCCTGCGGGTAACTAGTAATCTACCTGATTACTTTTACCCTCTCGGCAACGCCGTTCCCACTACATGGGCGGCGTTACCGAGATTACATTTGACGCGCGGGTGGGGGCAGTCCGGGCAGACTCTGGGGTCGTCGTCTGACTGAGTGATGATGAATGATCACTGTCAGTCACTGTCAGGGCCGGTGGGATATAGCTGGCCTGGCCAGTGTGGATTGTGATTGGGTGAGGAGGGTCACATGACTGCACTGTTCTTCTGGTCTCTGATTCCATTCGTCGCCGCGGGTCATGTGTTGGACTTGTGAGTGGGTGAGGCTGGTGCATGCATGCGCCTGGAGTCTCCCGCCCGTGGCCGCCTGCAGTGTCGCCGAGGGAGTCTGGCGCTCAACTCCGAGTCCGACAACTCAGAGTCCTCCTCATCCTCACCTGCAGTGACTTCACCTGACTGGTCTGAGTCACTCAGACAGTCACAATCCAGCCGCCGACATCTCCCCCCCCCCCCCCGCGGTCCCGCGGAGGCTCCGTTCCACCACCGTTCGCGGTCGGCGCCGTGCTCCGGATACCTCCAGTCCTGACTGACTCCTGTCCTCCTGAGCTAGAGCGCAAGCAGACAGTCACAGTGACAGTGAGTGACACACAGCAGCACCAGGACCGGCCGACTGTGGCCCCAGGTGAGGAGCCGAGGATCGGATTGGGAGGGGGGGAGCGGCCTAGTCTAAGGCCTTAGGCCTGGTGCGGCGATTGGCGAAATATGTACTTTGTGCTGCACTGCTGCTGCTTACTGGCTGAGCTGACTCAGCCTGCAGTGCTGATATTGCTTGTAAGCTTAAAAGACTCCAATTATCCGTCTATATAACAGCCTGTTATATATTTATAGATAGATAATTGGAGTCTTTTATACTTTATAAGCAATATCAGCAGTCAGTCAGCTCAGCCAGTATAGCACAAGGTTCATATTTCGCCACACCAGGCCTAAGACCTAGTAAGAAATATTATTCCAGAGGGGGTAAAGCTGAGTCTGACCGAGACCATACACTGTACAAATATTGCTTAGGCCTCGTCCGATGGACCGTTTCAGCAGACATCTCCGCTCGTGTGTATGGGCTAGCGGACAGATTTCTCCACCCGACAGATTTCAAAGCATGCTTTGAAATCTATCCGGTGGGAATCTGTCCGCCCGACATGTCTGCTGGTTAGTACACTTACCAGCAGACATGTCGTCCCCCACCGCCGCCGCCGAATGGATTCGGCGCATGCGCGGAAGTGTTTAACTTCCTGGTGCGGTGACGTGGCGGTGACGTGGCGGCGTCAACGTCACCGCCGCGTCACCGCGCCGTCCGGCGGCGGGGAATTTGATCCGATGGTGTGTACACGCCATCGGATCAAACTCCCGATCGGACATATCCGATGGAAATGGTCCGCGGACCGTTTTCATCGGACATGTCCGATCGTGTGTACGAGGCCTTAGTGGAAACCTAAGAAGTCTGACAGCAAATTGTTGGTCATTCACAGGTTGCATCCGATGCAGCCCAACAGGGGGGATTCCTCCATCTGCGCTGTTTTTTTTTTTGTGTTTTTTTTTTCACCCTGCAGATATGTAGAATTATATAGTACAGTAATTTGCTGGGCATGAGGAGGTGGAGTGTGATGAATTTGACGTAATTGCATTGTAGAATATAAAAAAAAAATCTCAGTTACTTTGCCGAGTAACTAGTTACTTTGCTTAAAAAGTAACTGAGTCACTAACTCAATTACTTTTTCGGCCAAGTAACTTGTAATTGTAACTAGTTACTTTTTTAAAGGAAGATGAACAACACTGGTTGTCCTGGACCTTTCTGGGGTCACTTCGTGATTGTATCCTATTAATGTGATTTACTGCTCTGTGTATGCCTGATACTTTAAATAAAGAATAAAAAAAAAAGCCAGGGCCCATAGTCAGTAAGCAAGAGGCCCCCCGCAGCCCTCTCCAAAAGCCCCTTTCCTGGTTGGCTCCGTCACACTAAGCAATGGGGAACCATGCTGCATAGAAGGACTTTATCAATGTGAAAAGTGACCCTTCAGCAGCGAGTGTCTGCCCCCAGTTTTCAATAAAAAAATTCAATTATCTTTTAAATAGAGCCTTTCTATACTAGATTACACCCAGGAATATATGCCCTTTAACAGCTAATCATCACACTCAGAGGTTTTACAGAGAGGATATGAAACTCAGACACTATTCCTGTAGGCTAATGAAGTCCTAGGATTTTACAGACTTGTTTATTGCGCTGTATTTCCAAAGGGGATAGCTAGGTTAACATGACAAACACAAACCCTGCCAAGATATTCATCATAATGAGCAAGGAAAACAAAAAAGTGTATGGCACTCCCTGCCCCTCCGTCGGCCTCAGAACTGGTGTCATTACACCGACAGCGAGGCGCCATTAGAAGCCCATGCACACTTGGCAAATTGTTTACATTTACGCAAGGCTTTCGGGACTAAAAGGACACTTAGGAAAATGGGACGTCTAGATTGGAACCAGACAAGAATCATTTAGCAAATGTGGCTTTAACTTCAGCATCTTCATAATACTTCTATAGATTAAAATCAAAGAAAAGAGGGACTAATGCAAAGCCTCAGCCAGAATGGGATCATCATTCTCTGCTACCGTTCAACACACCTTATCCAGCCCTAAAGTGGCTCATTAACCACTTGCAGAGTGGCGCACTAACTTATACGTCAACAGAACGGCACGGCTGGGCAAATGGGCGTCTATATACACGTCCCCTTTAACCATTTAAGGACCCGCTCATATACATATACGTCGGTACTTTAAAGATGGATATCTCGGTAATGGCGGCAGCTGCTGCTACAACCAAGATATCCATCTTTAATGTGAGCGGTCCTGTAAACGATAACGGTGGTCTCCGCTGCGGATTCGCCGCAAGATCACCGTTATCGGCGGCGGGAGAGGAGCCCCCCCTCCCGCCGCTCTCCCGCGCCCTCCGCCGCCGGTAGCGGCGGAGGCGATCGGTCCTTTCCTCTCCTCGGCTGGTCTCCGCTGCGGATTCGCCGCTAGATCACCGTTATCGGCGGTGGGAGAGGAGCCCCCCCCTCCCGCCGCTCTCCCGCGCCCTCCGCGGCGGAGGCGATCGATCCTTTCCTCTCCTCGGCTGGTCTCTGCTGCGGATTCGCCGCAAGATCACCGTTATCGGCGGCGGGAGAGGAGCCCCCCCTCCCGCCGCTCTCCCGCGCCCTCCGCCGCCGGTAGCGGCGGAGGCGATCAGGTCCTTTCCTCTTCTCGGCTCAGATACAAGTGAGGGCAAGATGGCCCCCACCCGTCCCCATAGCATAGCTATGCATTTAAGCCTAAATATGAGATGTGAGGTCTTTTTGACCCCAGATCTCATATTTAAGAGGACCTGTCATGTTTTTTTCTATTACAAGGGATGTTTACATTCCTTGTAATAGGAATAAAAGTGATTTATTTTTATTTTTTTCCAGTGTAAAAAAAAAAAATGTTTTTTAAAGCGCCCTGACGAGCTTGCGCGCAGAAGTGAACACATACGTGAGTAGCGGCCGCATATGAAAACTGTGTTCAAACCACACAAGTGAGGTATCACCGCGATTGTTAGAGCGAGAGCAATAATTCTAGCCTTAGACCTCCTCTGTAGCTCAAAGGATGTAACCTCTAGAATTTTTAAACGTCGCCTATGGAGATTTTTAAGGGTAAAAGTTTGACGCCATGCCACGAGGAGGCGCAATTTAAAGCATGACATGTTGTGTATCATTTTACTCGGCATAACATTATCTTTCACAATATATAGCGATTTTTTTTTACAAAAAAAGTGCGCTTGTAAGATCGCTGCGCAAATACAGTGTGACAAAAAGTATTGCAATGACCGCTATTTTATTCTCTAGGGTGTTAGAAAAAAAAATAAGCTTTAAGTAATTTTCTAGCAAAAAAAAAAACAGTTTTAGTCTTGTAAATGCCAAATCTGAAAAACACCCAAGGTCCTTAAGTGGTTAATGTGCCACAAGTGGTAGCGCACTCGATGTCCGCCGGTGTCCCGCAATCGGGTCACAACATCCCCTCGTTCTTCCTAGTGACATGTCACTGATCATCTGCTCCCTCTCATCGGGAACAGCCACGCCCCCTAACAGTTAGAATCACTCCCTAGGAACACACTTAACCCCTTCAGCGCCCCCTACAGGTTAACCCCTTCACAGCCAGTGTAATTTTTACAGTAATTAGTGCATTCTTATAGCACCGATCGCTGTAAAAATAACAATGGTCCAAAAAATGTGTCTAAAGTGTCCGATGTGTCCGTCATAATGTCGCAGTCATGATAAAATTGCTGATCGCCGCCATTACTAGTGAAAAAAAAAAATTAAAGCGGTTGTATAACAGCAATCATTTTTACAAATTTTTTTACACCTGCAAGGCAAAAGGCATAATGAGCTAGTATTTACTACCACTTTAATAAAAATACTATTTTGTAGAGGCTATAACTTTTGCGCAAACCAAACGCTTATTGCGATTTTTTACCAAAAATATGTAGAAGATTACGTATCGGCCTAAACTGAGGAAAAAGTTAGTTTTTTTATATATTTTTGTTGGGTAATATTTATTATAGCAAAAAGTAAAAAATATTAAATATTTTCAAAATTTCGCTCTATTTTTGTTTATAGCGCAAAAAATAAAAACCGCAGAGGTAATCAAATACCACCAAAAGAAATCTCTATTTGTGGGAAAAAAAGGACGTCAATTTTGCTTGGGAGCCACGTCGCACGACCGCGCAATTGTCAGTTAAAGCGACGCAGTGCCGAATCACAAAAAGTGGCCTAGTCTTTGGTAAACCTAATGGTCTGGGGCCTAAATGGTTAATGAAGAATTATTGCTGCTTTTTTTTTTTTTTTACATTACTTTAGCTCCTTTAAGGCTGCGTACACACCATTAGATAAATCCGATCAAATTGGTCTGACAGACCGTTTTGATCGGATTTGTCTGCTGGGATAGATTGGTTTGATCGTGTACACAAGATCAAACCAAAATCCCCGCCGGCAGACAGTTCGGTGACATGGCGGGTGACGTTGACAAAATTTTTAAAAGCCGCCACATCACCAGGAAGTAAAACACTTCCGCGCATGCGTCGAATCCATTCGACGCATGTGCGGGCAGATATGTCTGCTGGTTAGCGTACTAACCAGCAGACATGTCGGACGGACGGGTTCCCAGCAGACAGATTTTAAAGCATCCGTCGGACCGTTTCCAGCAGATGAATTTGATCGTGTGTACGCGGCCTTAGTGGGAAAAGTACTACATCTACAGGAAAATTTCCACTCCCGCAGTCCACAGTCTGGCCCCCTGAGGTCTGAAGGACAATAAACTGGCCACTTGTTTAGACAGTTTGGAGACCTCTGGTATAGCCTAAAAGTCTACTTTAAGGCGGCGTACACACGACCGAGGTTCTCGCTGGAAACCAGCGAGAACCTCGCTGGAAGCTGCATTCCAGCGAGGACCTCGGCCGTGTGTACACTCTCGGCGAGCTTCCCGTCGGGAAGCCCGTCGAGCAGAAATAGAGAGCACGCTCTCTATTTGCTCGACGGCCCGCCTGGAAGAATGGCTGGTTGCCATTCCCGACGGGCGGGTCGCCGATTTCGACGGCCGGCAGGGAACCTCGACGGGCGGAACGATGTGTTCTGCCCGTCGAGGTTCTCTGCCGTGTGTACACGGCCTAAGAGTAAGCATGGCTTAAAATGATTTAGAAGATGTAAAAACTGTTGGTACCTGCATGTACATTAGTCTTCAAATCTATTCTAGTTGCAATAGTCACAAATTGACTGCTGCCTAAGCCTAGATTAAGCCCCACCCACTTCTACTACTAAGTCCCACCCACTGCCATTTACCTTTACTCTCAACTAAAGATCTATGGGTAATCAGCAGAAAATTATAGATGAGGCTTGTCCAGTGCTGAAAGCCTAGACCCATCTGTATCATCTTTACCACCAGAGCCATGGTGCATGCCGAGGATCTTCCCTGCCTCTTTCCATATGCTAAACATGAACATCACACATTAGGTCCAAGTGTATTAAAGGGGTTGTAAAGGTTTGTTTTTATTTTCTAAATAGGTTCCATTAAGCTAGTGCATTGTTGGTTCACTTACCTTTTCTTTCAATTTCCCTTCTAAATGCTTTTTTTTTTTGTTCAAACTACTCACTTCCTGTTCCTCCTCAGCAGTGGCGTAACCAGAGTTATGGGCGCCTGGGGCAGAATTTTTTTTTGCTCCCCCCCTTGTATAATCATCCACTCTGGTTATAAGGATCTGTAATGTATCCCTCTCAGGGCTTTCAGCATGTAAGGGGTAAATTATTGCAGGATTAATCATTTAACCCCTTACTGTAAGGGATTAACAGACTGACCCCCCCCCCCCCCCCCACAACCACAGATCCCCCATCATAGACTGAACCCCCCCCCCCACAATCACAGATCCCCCATCACAGACTGACCCCTAAATAACAGACCTCTCATCACAGACTGATCCCCCCAATACAGATGGATACCCCCAATCACAGATAGACCCCCACAATCACAGACCCCCTATTTAACAGACCTCAGACAGTAACCCCCACCATAGTGCAGACCTCAGACAGTAACCCCCAGTAGTGCAGACCTCAGACAGTAACCCCCACAATAGTGCAGACCTCAGACAGTATAGTGCCCCAGACAGTAGTAGTGCAGACCTCAGACAGTAACCCCAGCATAGTGCATAGACAGTAACCCCAGCACAGTGTAGACCTCAGACAGTAACCCCCAGCATAGTGTAGACCTCAGACAGTAACCCCCAGCATAGTGTAGACCTCAGACAGTAACCTAGTGCAGACCTCAGACAGTAACCCCACAATAGTGCAGACCTCAGACAGTAACCCCAAGTAGTGCAGACCTCAGACAGTAACCCCCAGTAGTGCAGACCTCAGACAGTAACCCCAGCATAATAGTGCAGACCTCAGACAGTAACCTCCATAATAGTGCAGACCTCAGACAGTAACCCCCGTAGTAGTGCAGACCTCAGACCTCAGTAACCCCCAGTAGTGCAGACCTCAGACAGTAACCCCCAGTAGTGCAGACCTCAGACAGTAACCCCCAGTAGTGCAGACCTCAGACAGTAACCCCCAGTAGTGCAGACCTCAGACAGTAACCCCCAGTAGTGCAGACCTCAGACAGTAACCCCCAGTAGTGCAGACCTCAGACAGTAACCCCCAGTAGTGCAGACCTCAGACAGTAACCCCCAATAGTGCAGACCTCAGACAGTAACCCCCAGTAGTGCAGACCTCAGACATTAACCCCCAATAGTGCAGACCTCAGACAGTAACCCCCAATAATGCAGACCTCAGACAGTAACCCCCAATAGTGCAGACCTCAGACAGTAACCCCCAATAGTGCAGACCTCAGACAGTAACCCCCAATAGTGCAGACCTCAGACAGTAACCCCCAATAGTGCAGACCTCAGACAGTAACCCCCAGTAGTGCAGACCTCAGACAGTAACCCCCAGTAGTGCAGACCTCAGACCTCAGACAGCGGCGTGTGTGGTTTCCCTCAAGCGCGGGCTCCTCCTCCTCTGTGGGTGTGAACAGAGAGGAGGGCCGCCGCCGGGTGTATCAAGATGGCCGCCGCTCCGGAGCTAGGCCGAAGCCGGGGACTTTCCTAGGCCGAGGCTCCGGAGCGCTCCGCGGAGCCGGTGCGACAGCCCCCCTGCCCCCCCCCCGCTACGCCAGTGCTCCTCAGTAAGCTTGCCCCCATCATCTGAGCCGTTCTGGCAGGGGGTTAGTAAGCATGCTCACCCCCTCCCTTGGGACAACATCCCTCTCCCCGCAGGGATGTAGTCCCAAGGGAGGGGGTGAGCACGCTGACTAACCCCCAGGCAGAACGGCTCAGATGATGGGGGCAAGCTTACTGAGGAGGAACAGGAAGGGAGAAATTCAGACAAAGAAAAAAACATTTAGAAGGGAAATAGAAGGAAAAGGTAAGTGAACCAACAATGCACTAGCTTAAAGGAACCTATTTAGAAAATAAAAAACAAACCTTTACAACCCCTTTAAGATTTTTGCCTTTAAGAAGCTAGCAGTCATTTGCGAACCCTAAACTCTTAAATCTTTTCAGCGTGTTTTACATAATAATGGTTCTTACATAGGGTAGTTCATATAAATCGGGTATTTGCAATTAACGGACTTCCAGCTGTTACAAAACTACAAGTCCAATCATGCCTCTGCCTCTGGATGTCATGCTTGTGCCAGTCTTGCTATGCCTCATGGGACTTGTAGTTCTGCAACAGCTGCAGGTCCGCTAATTGCAAATACCTGATTAATTTTTCCTTTTTTTTTTTCACAAAATTAAAAAGAAGAAAATGAAAAGCACATAACAATATTGTAATCAAAATTACAGTTCTTAAAGATTATATATAGGGTTGTCCCGATACCACTTTTTTAGGACCGAGTACAAGTACCGATACTTTTTTTCATGTACTCGCCGATACCGAATACCGATACTTTTTTTTAAATGTGTCCCCAAATGCAGTCATGTCCCCCCGCAAATGCAGCCATGTCCCCCCACAAATGCAGCCATTTCCCCCCCACAGATATGCAGCCATGTCCCCCACATATATGCAGCCATGTCCCCCCACAAATGCAGCCATTTCCCCCCACAGATATGCAGCCATGTCCCCCCCCACAGATATGCAGCCATGTCCCCCCCACAGATATGCAGCCATGTCCCCCACATATATGCAGCCATTTCCCCCCACATATGCAGCCATGTCTCCCCATATCGTAGATGCCGCCGCCAAGTTAATCAGCACGGGGAACATTACAGCTTTCATTTAAATAGCTGTGTGTTCCCCGCCGCGCCACATATAGACACTCCCCCTTGCTCGGGCACTTTGATAGACAGATCACCCATCCAATCCTGGGGACGGTGATCTGTCTATCAAAGTGCCAGAGCAAGGGGGAGTGTCTATACGCGGGGCGGCGGGGAACACACAGCTATTCAAATGAAAGCTGTAATGTTCCCCGTGCTGATTAACTAGGCGGCAACGGCGTTGCAGTATGCGGTGGCGGGGGGGTCGTTTTGGATCTGGCATCAGGGGTACTCCCGCAAATGCTCAGTATCGGTCCCGATACCGATATCGGGACAACCCTAATTATATACATTCATCCTAACCCTTTCTCCTTCCTACTGAAATACATTTTAAGTCCTCTGGACAGTCCCTCATAGTTGTACCGCATCCATTAATTCTATTCATGTACACTTCTTATTGTTCCCTCATTAGTCTATACTACTAACCGACAAGGTTATTGATTGATAGACAGTCCATCTTTCCACTATAACCCCTCTTTTCCCCTTTCCTCCCCCTTCTCTCTCTCTCTTACACAGAGAGAAACCTAACCCAACCCAACCCCCCCCCCCCCCCCCAAAAAAAAAACATTACCCCTCCCAGAGAGATGGCGGGGGGCAAACGTTTGTCCTTCACACTGTGCTGAATACACCTTTTTTTTTACGACTGTGTGTGCATTAGGGCTGCAACTAACGATTATTTTCATAATCGATTCGTTGCCCGATAATTGTTTTGATTAATCGGTTAATAACCTTAGAAAAAAAGTGTGGCCATAAAACAACGTCTTCCATCAAAAAAAAAGTTAGTTAGATTTTCTAATCATCAGTAGAGTCAAATCGACGTTTGTTTTCAACCACAGTGACAGGGAAGTTTAGAAATAATAGAAAACTTCTCGGTCAAATGAATTTTCAGACAGTGTATGTGGTTTTCGTTCAGAAATTACACTCATTTTAAAACAATGTTAAAAGGAAGTGAAAATGTCAAACATTCTTTCCTTAAAGCGGGGGTTCACCCTAAAAAAAAAATCTAACATTACATGGAGCCGACCTATGAGACCGACAGTATGCCGTTTTGTTTTTTTTGGTACATACCATTTTAGGGCTATTTTCACCCCGGGTTCCCCGCGGGAGTGGGCGTTCCTAATCACAGGCTGTGATTGACGTGCTTCCGACAGGCGCATACTGCGCGTCACGAGTTTCCGAAAGAAGCCGAACATCAGTGCGGCTCTATACGGCACCTGCGCACCGACGTTCGGCTTCTTTCGGAAGCTCGTGATGCGCAGTATGCGCCGGTTGGAAGCACGTCAATCACAGCCTGTGAATAGGAACGCCCAGTCCCGCGGGATTACCTACCCGGAAGCCGGGGGAGAAAATGGCCCTAAAATGGTATGTACGCCCCAAAAAAAAAACACAACAGCATACTGTGGGTCTCATAGGTCGGCTCCATGTAATGTTAGAATTTTTTTTTTAGGGTGAACCCCCGCTTTAATATTTCAAAGATTTTTCGTATTAATATAACAGTAGTGATTATTTGCTGTTTTTGTACTATAAAAAGTGCCAATTTTCATTATTTTTTTTTAACCCATTAGGTAACTGCTCGATTAATCGATTATGAAATTAATCGATTACTATTTTCATTAGGGTTGTCCCGATACCACTTTTTTAGGACCGAGTACAAGTACCGATACTTTTTTTCATGTACTCGTCGATACCGAATACCGATACTTTTTTTAAATGTCATGTGACAGTTTTCAAACCACAATACAGACTAAGGATATTTTCTTTAGAATTATGAAGAACTCTAACTCAAGACATTATAAAAGAATAAAAATGAGTAAAAATGAGTAAAAATTTTTTATTTGCTTGTCACGCAGTAGTAAAAAACTCAAAGAATTTTCACAGAACATGTTGATAAATACAAAAAAAGTATCGGCAGAAGCATCGGGAGCATTTGCGCGAGTACAAGTACCCCCGCAAATACTCGGTATCGGTCCCGATACCGATACTAGTATCGGTATCGGGACAACCCTAATTTTCATAATCGATTAATCGATTAGTTGTTTCAAGCCTTGGTGTGCATATACATCTATACATACATACATACATACAAAGGCGCACACACATGTATTTACTCCTCATTATTCTCCTCCAATAGTCTCTTCCCATCTTTCGAGCTCCTAAATAGATTCCAACTCTTCCATGTTTCTTCATATTGGTTTTTCTTATTCTTAGCTGAGAGGACGAAGCCCAAATACCTGATTTATATGAACGACCCTATGCAAGAACAATTATTATGTAAAACACGATGAAAAGGTTTAAAAGTTTAGGCTTCACAAATGACTGCTAGCTTTATAGGCAAGTTTACTCACATTTCCAGCAAGAATCACAGCGAAGGCCTGATTGCTTCATCGTGTCTGGTTCTGGATGAGCAGCCCGTAATTAAATGACCAGGCAAAACTCAGCAATTTTACTGATTAGCTTTCACAGCACCAGAGGATTGACTGGGTAAAGCTGCCTATTAATAAGCGCTGTAATTTAACGGAGTCCGAGTGAACAGTCTTAAAGGGGCTTTGACAAGCCGATTTATAACGTCTGATTTTATCTAAACTTAAAGCCCAATTCCAGTTTGAGCAATAAAAAAGAAAAATTGTCAGCTCTTAAAAATAAAAAAAAGCAGGTTGGAATGTTATATTCATTCCATCTCTAGTGTTGTGTGCGGTTCATAGGTTCTCTGACTGTTAAAAAAAAAAAAAAACTGCCATTAAAATTATAGACTGATCATTTCTTTGTCAGTGGGCAAACGTACAAAATCAGCCAGAGATCAAATACTTTTTTCCCCTCACTAGGTGAGATAGTGGACAGAGCAGGTAATCATTGGGGTGGTGGTGTCCATCTTGGTAGAGTCAGGGCTTTCCATTGCTATGTCAGAGCCTCCTCCTAATCACTTGTGGGATGATGATCAAGAAGCAAATAGAGGTGGAGGAACAACAGATCCACAGAATGAATGAAGCAATAGCAGGGAGATCCTTCATCACCAACCAGGAGAACATTGAGCAGCACAGCAGTGATATCCCCTCCATGTCATCAGGCTAGTTTTTCAGAGGCATAGTGCCCTTAGATGATCTCACATTGCAGATACAGCTGTGTGCCCAAGGCACAAGCAGTGTGGTGCAAACTTCCATGGGGAATTCAAAACTCTAACACAGTGGTCTCAAAGTACCGGCCCGCGGGCCATTTGCGGCCCGGGGACCGGTTATAAATGGCCGCAGGCAGGGCGGGGGGTGCCGCGAAAGTGGGGGGGGGGTAGATTTCCTTCACATGCAGAGTAGCGCAGGAAGCGATTTTGTCATAAGTTCACTTCTCTGTCTCACGCTGCGACTGCCCCCCCCCCCCAGCGCCCCCCCTCTCTCTTCTCACATCCCCATTTGCTTGTGATATCACCTGGGATATTCCTTATATGTGCCTGCTGTACCGTGTACTTGTGTGAGAAAGTATGCTGTTCTCTTTGTACTGCTTCTTTTATAGTGTGAGTAACATGTATAGCGCTACAAATGCAAACTAAATCACCTCAAGGCGCTTTTTGCATCCAGTGCCGTTCTGTCTCTTCAGAAGAGGTGGGTCTTAAGTTTTTTTTCTGAAGGCCTGATGGTTTTCTTCCATGCGGATGTCCTTGGGTAGAGCGTTCCATAGCTGTGGTCCTTAGACTGCAAAGCTTTGTTCTCCTTTAGATTTGTAGTGGGTCTTGGGGATGTGGAGGAGGTTTTGGTTAGTTGACCGGAGGGCTCGACTAGGGGTGTAGCATTTTATTTTCTCGCATAGGTTTTGAGGAGCGTTTCCTTGTACCGACACATCCCCACTGCACAGCACTTCACATTGATCAGACAGTAAAGCTTGTAAGAGTAGCTCAGTGTGTGAAATTGGCAGATAATGTAACCATCTGTCAACACTCAGCGTTGATGTCAGGGGTGGGCGGGACCAAATATATGTCAAACACCAGCCAATGGGATGGGTTCTAGGTGGGACACTACATGTATGTGGCTCGGCCCCTTTTAAGCGGCCCAATCATTGGCTGGTGTTTGATAGCTGCTTGGTCCCGCCCACCCCCCCAACATCACCGCTGAGTTTTGGCAGCTGATCTTTCTCCCTGCAAACAATTACATTACCCGACAGTTTCACACACCGACTGGCTCTTGCAAGCTTCCCTATCTTCTTAATGTGAAAGTCCCCGTCAGTGTCCATGAGTGCTGCCAATCCGTGCCTATCAGTGCCGCCAATCCGTGCTGCCAATCCGTGCCATATAGCCCAAACTAGCCCATGGTGTTTAAACATACAAGGGCAATCGCAGTTGTTCCAATAGTGTAACAAGGACAAGGGGCTTACTGTTATTCACAATCAAGCTGGTTGAGGTAGAGAGAGATACATTTCTTCTGTTACATGGGGGTATAAAGTAGATAATCTATTGGCTGCTCACTGTAAGATGTAGTTAAAGAATATCTAAAACCAAAACATTTTTTTGTTAGAGTACTGAAAGGTAGCAACCGCTGTTAGGTTTGTATTGCTTTCTGGATATTCACACTCTAGATTTATGTTGATGGCCAATGTCAACGTGGCTGAAAGCAAGGGTCAATTCCAACTTAAAGTGCTGCCAACAGAATGGCAGCAAAAAAAAAAAAAAATTCATCCAACGAGGACACTTTAGGGAGACGACTTCTCACTTGCTGGTGGGTCACACAGGACATGAAGTAAAGGGACATCTTCCCAATGGGTCAAAAACTGGTGTGTCATTAAAGTTAATATGCGTGAAACGGCAGGTGTCCCAATACTTTTGACAATATAGTATGCAGTATCTCACAACAGTGAGTACACCCCTCACATTTTTGTAAATATTGTATTTGTTTTTTTTTTATGCGACAACACTGAAGAAATGACACTTTGCAACAATGTAAAGTAGTGAGTGTACAGCTTGTATACCAGTGTAAATTTGTTGTCCCCTTAAAATAACTCAACACACCATTAATGTCTAAACCACTGGTAACAAAAGTGAGTACACCCCTAAGTAAAAATGTCCGAATTGGGCCCAAAGTGTCAATATTTTGTGTGATCACCATTATTTCCCAGCACTGCCTTAACACTCTTGGGCATGGAGTCCACCAGAGCTTCACAGGTTGCCACTGGAGTCTTCTACCACTCCTCCATGATGACATCACAGAGATGGTGGATGTAAGAGACCTTGTGCTCCTCCACCTTCCATTTGAGGATGCCCCACAGATGCTCAATAGGGTTTAGGTCTGGAGACATGCTTGGCCAGTCCATCACCTTTACCCTCAGCTTCTTTAGCAAGGCAGTGGTCGTCTTGGAGGTGTGTTTGGGGTCATTATGTTGGAAAACTGCCCTGCGGCCCAGTCTCTGAAGGGAGGGGATCATGCTCGGCTTCAGTATGTCACAGTACATCTTGGCATTCATGGCTCCCTCAATGATCTGTAGCTCTCCAGTGCCGGCAGCACTCATGCAGCCCCAAACCATGACACTCCCACCACCATGCTTGACTGTAGGCAAGACACTCTTGTCTTTGTACTCCTTACCTGGTTGCCGACACACACGGTCATGGTTCCAGTAATCCATGTCCTTAGTCTGCTTGTCTTCAGCAAACTGTTTGCTTTCTTTTGCAGCATTATATATATATATATTACACACACACACGTGTGTTTGAGCTTTGGGGTGCACACCCTAATGCAATAGACTGCGCACGCCTATGTTTGCCTTTCATTTATATTTTAAACTGAATGGGTTGTTTTACAAGGTGATCGTTTAGTCACTTTGCCCAGGTTCACATTGAGGGCGGGATTCAACTCGTGCGATTTCAAACCGGCAATGCAGTCTGACTTCGGGAGCGATTTGACCGACATCTGTGCGAGTTCCTGCACAGATGTCTATTCAAATCACCTCCTGAAGTCACCAAAAGTAGTGCAGAAACTACATTTGGGAATCTGTGCAGAGGCGGCGATGCACTGATTCAGATGGTGTCATTTCCAGCAATAGCCACTGACTTGGCATGCGATTTGTCAAATTGTCCCAATGTGAACGTGGGCTTTAAAGCAGAGTTCCACCCAAAAGTGGAACTTCCACTCATCGGATTGCTCCCCCACTCCGGTGCACCTTTCGGGGGTTTCAGGATACCGCTCTTTGACAGGTATCCTTTCCCACTTCCAATAGTCCGTGCCGTGGCCCGTGATGGTGTCAAGCATGTGTGGCGGCAACCAGGTGATGAGTACAAAGACAAGCGTGTCTTGCCTATAGTCAAGCATGGTGGTGGGAGTGTCATGGTCTGGGGCTGCATAAGTGCTGCCGGTGTCATGTCGAGCTGGTTCCTCCATTGGATAGGTTCCTGCCTCAACTGCGCAGATGCGGCGCCTGCGCCGTAGGAGGCCACGGAAATCTCTGAGCCTCAACAGCTGATTGTCAGCTGTAGACAAGCTCGCTCCCGATGCTTGATGACTGATTATACACGCTTGGTAATACATGGCGCTCTATACAGCAAGGGGCAGGTGTGAGATGCGTATTTTATTAAGAAAGCCATCCCCCAAAAAAGGACTGCTCAATATCACATCTGCCCCTTGCTGTATAGAGCGCAGAAAGAACTGTGTATTACCAAGTTCGGTGTATAATCGGGCATCAGAAAAGCGCTTCTACCAGCACTGATTTCCATCGGCCCAAATTGCATCTGCGCAGTAAGGGGGAACAAATCGTAGGAGGAACTAGTTCGGCAGAACACCAGCACTGGGGCGCTACAGTTCAGGGAACCATGAATGCGGGGCTCCTCCTCCCCTCCCCCGGCTGCTGGGCCAGTAGGAGAGAGGAGCGGAACACCGCTTTAAGTAAGTGATAGGGAAAAGATCAGCATAATTGCAGCCAATACTGGCAACTAGCCCTTTGGGCACTCATTGCCTTGTTGCTACCATAGTGCAGGTCCTCCATAACCATGACACATGGCACACAAATTTGTACACAGCATACAGTAAAGTCTCCGGTGTTCAGATAGGATGTTATGCATATAAAAAAGCATCACTTGGAGAGATGTAGGAGTCCCGTTGACTGTGACAGTTACCTATGGGATGAGGATAAATGAAAGCTCATTTTATTGATCTCTGACTTCCTGGCTGTGCAGCCCCTTCCCGGTGAGCTATGTTATACATATTGATCAGACAGGAACATAGCAGACATTGAGAATGATGAACCTGGGGATTGCCGTTAGGAACGAGTAGGATTCCGTAGATGACGGCTGTTTGAAGTCATCCAAGCAAAAATAACACCCGATACGGATATCTTTGTCCACGTTACCTTTCAGCGCACAGACTAAAGTGACGGTTTATGTTACCATTCACTGTACCCCCAGGCTTCAGATACGGGTTTATTGTTAACATCAAACTAGACCAGCAAGGCTCATTAGTAATGCTATGTGTCAGCAAAACCAAAGTCATAAATGCCGAAAGAGAGTGTAACCTACCTCTCAGCATTCTTGGAAAACCCAACCCACACCGCTATAAAAAAAAAAAAAGAACTAAACACTTGGGATTTTAGGTCTATACTTACTAGATCTGCAAAAGAATTCCAGATTATTTTTATTGTCATTATAATGGCATCAAATAAAAGCTGAAGTTCAGACAAATGACCAAATGCAAATTGAGGACGTATTCATCCGGCTAAAGTATTTTTATTTTCTCCAGCCAGACGCCAGAATAGTTCTGCACTCCCTTTGTCTTTCCAGGAAACTGCAATGCAGCTGAAGAATAAAACACGGAACAGGACAATGAAAAGGATGGAATGGAATGCCTCATGCCGCGTACACGCGATCGGTTTTTCGGCATGAAAAAAAACGACGTTTTTCAGCATGTCCTAAAAACAAAGTTTTTCCAACTTCATCATTAAAAACGATGTTGCCCACACACCATGGTTTTTGAAAAATTATGAACAAAGCGCGGTGACGGTACAACCCGTATGACGGCACTCTAAAGGGGAAGTTCTATTCGCCTTTGCCTGCTTTTAGCTGATTCCTTGTTAGTAAAAGACGATCCGCGTTTTTTTGTCTGTTACAGCGTGATGAATGTGCTTACTCCATTATGAATGGTAGTTTTACCAGAACAAGCGCTCCCGTCTCATAACTTGCTTCTGCGCATGCGCGGGTTTAAAACGTCATTTTAGCCCACACACGATCATTTTTTACAACCCGAAAAACAACATTTTTTAAAACGACGTGAAAATATGCAGCATGTTCGAATTTTTTTTTGCTATTTTTTAGAAGATGAAAAACGACGTGAAGCCCACACACGATCATTTTAAATGACGTTTTTTGAAATGTCATTTTTTTTCATGCCGAAAAAAAACGATCGTTTGTAGCGCGGCATTACTCTGATTAGTGTTACTAATACACGCGATCACTTTTGTGATGAAAAAAAATGCATTTTTTAAAAATGTCATTTAAATGATGGTGTGTGGTCAAACGTCATTTTATGTCTTCTGAAAAAGACCAAAAAAAAATTCGAAACATGCTTGAATTTTTTATGTCATTTTTTAAAATGTCATTTTTTGTGTCATAAAAAATGATCGTGTGTGAGCAAAAAATTACGTTTTTAAACCCGCACATGCCAGAAGCAAGTTAGGAGACGGAGGTAAAACTACATTCATAATGGAGTAAGCACATTCATCACGCTTGTAACAGACAAAAAAGCAGGAATCGTCTTTTACTAACAAGTAACCAGCTAAAAGCAGCCTCAAGGCAAATAGAACTTCCCCTTTAGAGTGCCATCACTTTGTTCATCATTTTCCAAAAATGGTTTGTAGGCAACATCATTTTTAATGATGAAGTTTGAAAATTTTCTTTTTTTTTTCATGAAGAAAAATTACATTTTTTTTCATCACAAAAAGTGATCGTGTGTACGGGGGATTAGTCAGCGTGGTGCAAAAATGGGTGTGCAAAAATCAGGGGGGATTGGATTTAAATCACTAGTAAAAAGGCTTGATTTAAATCAACTCAATTGCATAATTTTTAAAAAGGAATTGTCATCTCTGTCCCGCAGCGGCTCCTCCTCTGACTCACCGACGGTCCCATTCACTTTAATGGGATGGCTGGTGATGCGGCAGTGACACAACAAGGTGAGGGAAGTGGCGGCAGCACGTGAGTGGATGCCCGCTAACAGGCACTGCCATAATAGATCTGAAATGACAGGTCCTCTTTAAAATGTAAGGACTCATTCTTGCTGGTAGTTAGAAACTTTAATATTTGCAAACAAAATGAAGGTTTCCCATTTAGAATAGGAAGCGGTTAGGTATGTAAAACAGTGATATCAGAAACGATTCAATCATACAGTTTGTAGTGTACATAGATTTGCAAAACAATGGGATAAAGGAATATTCCTGAGCTTTATTTTATCTCATGGTTACTGTGACATTGTGTGGATGCATCAATGCAGTGCATATTATCTCAGCTTGCAGAGCTTGGAATCATTGAATGAGTTTACCAAAAAATGTAAATATTGCAGAATATAGAGCCTCATGCTACATAACTAAGCCTCGCTTCATGATAAATATTCTAAATGATTAATGTATCTTAAATAGAAAACTATCTTTAAATAGATTTTTACTCCAAAAGCATTTTAATAAAATAGATTTGATAAAAATCAAAAAGTTCTGTTTTAAATTAAAACCTTTTTTTTTTGTAAATCATTGATTTTTATCCACCCTGCCAAAAATATAGCTGTCACAAAAGTATCAACAAGTATTCACATCTCCAATTGTGCTTTGGCCATGTATGGCTCGCAGTGACTCGCAATGATTACAAGGCTGGGAAGGTCTAGATAACTCATAAGGCCTTCAAAAGCCAGCCATACAAGGACTGAAATCTGGCCGGTTCAGCAGGGATCGGTCACATTTTGATACATGCTTTGGCAGGCTGATTTCCCCCAAAGTTGATCCACCTAATCGACTTGGGTACAAAACAGCCTGTTGGGTTTTTGCCATGCGATTACTGCTGGCAGCTAAAGCCTCTAGCAGTAATCATTCTTTTCTGCCAGTTTGGGAGGACTCAACACGCACCCCCCCCCCTGCCGGCAGAACACAATAGCGCTGCAGGAGGCATTCCTTCATCACACAAGATCGAGTGATGTCCTGCCAAAAGACCACTAGCAACATTCCACCTGGTGGTGGCCCTGCAAGCACTATATTGCTTCACAACATTCAATTAAAAAATCAACGGGTGGAAAATTATCGGGCAAACCAACTGTATCCCATCAGCAGTCACTGTTGCTGCTTAAACACAATTGCCAGCAGTTGAGATTCTTCCATCCATGCTGTTAGTGTGGATAGAGGAATCAAATAGACCCAAGCGCAAGGTTCACTGGTGGGTTGGCAAGTTTACTTTCTGTCACTTCACATTGGCTGTCAAAGTTTGTGAGCCAATGAGGAAAGAGGGTGTGGGGGCCAAACCGCAGCTCCGTGTCTGAATGGACACACAGAGCAGTGGCTCGGGTGCCCCCATAGCAAGCTGGTAGCTGTGGGGGCGCCCGACAGGAAGGAGGGGCCAGGAGCGCAGGGAGGGACCCAAGAAAAGGAGGATCCGGGCTCTTCTCTGCAAAACCACTGCATAGAGCAGGTCAGTATAACGTGTGTTATCCTTTAAGAAAAACTACAGACTTTAGTATCACTTTAGTCTCCCGTATTTTACAGAATTTAAACAATTAAACTTACAGTAGAAATATGATCACCTGAGGTGTAGAAGACCTCGGTCACATTGCCTGTACAGACTTAATGAAGTCTTTATTGGGTTATGGAGAGAAGTGACACATTACGACGCACACTCTGCATACGTTTTCCTAAGGCCATTATAGGAAATCTGCTCAATTAACTCTAGTCAAGTGCTACTTATTCCTTGGAAAAATCTTACAGAGCTCAATACGAAGAATGGCTCAGAGCACAGGGCCGTAGAAGGCGGTTACATGCAATAAAAGGTGTGGAGTACAATTTACTGTCATGAACATCGATGGGCACTCAGCTGCACTACATGTATAAAGTAGGACATAGACCTGAGCAAAATGTACTACAGGGAGAGGTGAAGCGGACCTTTGCTCACTTTAAACATCCAATCAGGTACAGGGAAATGTGGACCAAGAAAAGCAGAAGAATCGAGATGTATGAACTTGTGAATTGCCTTGGACAAGGTAAGTACGACACTTACCCAAGAGCTGAACCCAAGCACAAAAACATTAATTTAAAATATGTTCCTCCACAGAGCATATAAATCCAATGTGTGTGCTAAATCCTTCCACAAACTCAGAAAAGATCTTTTAAAAAGAAGCCATGACATCATCACTGTGCTGTACATAGCAGAGAGCAGAGCTATGGAGGGACCCAGCAGGCTCCATCCACTACAGGCTGCCGGCAAAAAACTATAGGTGGGGCGGAGACAAGACCGGTCACCCTACACATGGCGTTCAGCATGGTTTCAACAGCTTAGGAACACCTACTGTGTGTTTACATTAGAGCAAAACGGTCGAGTGGTCTCCAAACTGCAGCCCTTTGCTTGCCATCATCTGCCCTTGGACAGTCTTCCTTCCTCTGACACTTCAACAGTGGAATATTATTCTTCCCACTGACAATGATGGAGCATTAATTCTACCTCTGATGCAAACAATGGGCACTATCCCTCCCACTGACACCAACGATGGGGCACTATCCCTCCCACTGGACACCAACTATGAGGCACTATCCCTCCTACTGACACCAATGATGGGCACTATTCCTCCTATGGACACCAATGATGGGGCACTATTCCTCCTATGGACACCAATGATGGGGCATGATTCCTCATATGGATACCAATGATGGAGCACTATCCTTCCCACTGACACCAACAATGAGGCACTATTTCTCCTACTGACACCAGCAATGAGGCACTATTCCTCCTACTGACACCAACAATGAGGCACTATTCCTCCTACTGACACCAACAATGAGGCACCATTTCTCCTACTGACACCAACAATGAGGCACCATTCCTCCTACTGACACCAACAATGAGGCACCATTCCTCCTACTGACACCAACAATGAGGCGCTATTCCTCCTACTGACACCAAAGACAGGAGCACTATTCCTCTCAGCTCAAGAGCATGTGTGCACAGGTTCCTCTATAGCTCCCAGTTACTTAAAATGGGTTGTAAAGGTAAAAAAAAAAAAAAAAATCCTAAATAGCTTCCTTTAAACCTTAGTGCACTTTTCCTTCACTCACCTCATCCTTCCATTTTGCTTTTAAATGTCCTTATTTCTTCTGAGAAACCCTCACTTCCTGTTCTCCTGTCTGTAACTCCACACAGTAACGCGAGGCTTTCTCCCTGTTGTGGAGTGTCGTGCTTGCCCCCTCCCCTGGAATAAAGGAAGTTAGGATGCCCAGGTTGGCTCCCCTGAGCGAGAGCCCGTAGCTCTACGTCACCTCTAGATGTGGCCACTAGGGGCGCGTGCGCGCTGCCAGCGGCGCACACGCCCCCCCCGCTTGCCCCCGAGTCCCGTGCCCGGCGGGCACGATCGCCGCCGGGCACTCACGATTGCTCAGTACAGAGTGAGGACCGGGAGCTGTGTGTGTAAACACATAGCTCCCGGTCCGTCAGGGAGAGAAACGCTGATCTTCTGTTCATACAATGTATGAACAGAAGATCAGTCATTTCCCCCAAGTCAGTCCCACCCCCCCCCCCCCCCCTTCAGTTAGAACACACCCAGGAACATACTTAACCCCTTCCCCCCCCCTAGAGTCAACCCCTTCACTGCCAGTGGCATTTTTATAGTAATCCAATGCATTTTTATAGCACAGATCGCTACAAAAATGACAATGGTCCCAAAAATGTGTCAAAAGTATCCAAACTGTCCGCCATAAATGTCGCAGTACCGAAAAAAAAAACGCTGATCGCCGCCATTACTAGTAAAAAAAAAAAAAAAATTGGCATAAAAGTATCCCCTATATTGTTAACGCTATAACTTTTGCGCAAACCAATCAATAAACGCTTATTGCGATTTTTTTTTTTTACGAAAAATATGAAGAAGAATACGTATCGGCCTAAACTGAAATAGAAATTATTTTTGGGGATATTTATGGGATAGCAAAAAAAAAAAAAATATTCGTTTTTTTTCAAATATGTTGTTATTTTGGGGTAAATAAAAAATAAAAACCGCAAGGGTGATCAAATTAAACCAAAAGAAAGCTTTGTTGGAAAAAAAAAAGACGACCAATAATTTGTTTGGGAACCACGTCGCACGACCGCGCAATTGTCTGTTAAAGCGACGCAGTGCCGAATCACAAAAAGTGCTCTGGTCTTTGGGCAGCAATATGGTCCGGGGGTTAAGTGGTTAAGGAGGCAACTAGAGTAGAGAAAAGCAAACAGTGCCGGAGGGGGACTTCCAGAAGAGGAGGTAGGTGACACCTCTCTGTAATATTGTTGCAAATTGCAGGCAAGTTTTACCTCTTTTTTATTTTAAGAAACAAAAATTATCCTTTAGTATCAGTTTAATTCATCTTGAAAGTCTAAGTGATTTATTGCTGGAAAAAAATGTCCAAATAAACTTCTCAAAGGGTCACTTGAAGTAAAGCCTCTGCTGTGTAAAAGAAGAGGATCTCAGAACACCAGATTACCAACAAAAAGGGACTAAAGAGGACTGGCAATGCCTGGCTGAGATACGTAGCAGGTACACTGTATGCTTTCTAAGGTTTTATTTCTAATATAGACCGGGGAGCATCAACACCATCATCTTAGAACTAATATATAGTCTAGGGAGAACAAAGATCTCCATCTAAAAATGCTACTCATGAGTATAAAGAAAAGAGGGATTAAATATCCATGTAAAGGGATTACCCCCAATTATCCTCTATAATCACATGATAATCAGCGGGTAGATAAAGCAGGAATAGCAGAATACAGCAATGCAAGGATACAAAGACCCATGGCAGATGAGCTTTCGATTAGTATACAAGAGAAATTCCATGGAGCACTAGAATAATATGGACTCAAATGCGCCCATGATTTTCAGGGTGAGGAACAACGTATTCATACCACATTCGCCAGTGGTGCACCTCAAAGGGTTTGTAAAGGTTCCTATTTTTTCACCTTAATGCATCCGATGCTTGGTGACCCCCCCAGTCTCCCCGTTTACTTACCTGAGTAATCGAAAGTCCCGCTTCGACAACGTGCTGGATTTCGGGTCGGTCTTCTCAGCTCTTCATTGGATAGATTGATAACAGGGCAGCCATTGGCTCGCACTGCTGTCAATCAAATCCAATGACGCGGGCACCAGGGGCGGGGCCGAGTCCGACATTCGTGTCTATGGATGCAAATGCAGGGCTCGGGAGCGCACCCACAAGGTAACCCCTTGGGAAAGCACTTCCCAGGGGGGTTAGCTGATGTGGGGAGGAGCCGAGACAGCTGCTGAGGGGACCCCAGAAGATGAGGATCGGGGCTACTCTGTGCAAAAAGAGCTGCACAGCGGAGGTAAGTACAACATGTTTGTTATTTTTTTTTTAACATTTGAACCTTTAGTACAACTTTAAAGCCCATAAACGCTGCCTCATTTCACCGATTAACATTAAAAAAAAAATTACACTTTTAGTTTATTTTTACTAACATTGCTCTGCCACCCATTTCCATCGTCCGTGCCTTTTCCGTGACTGATCTCCACTGTATACAGGGATGTAAACCATTGTAGAAGGTTTAGCCAAGCTCAGCTGCTATAATATATATCCAGGAGCTGGAGACCAGTGCTCTGTCTGGGTCACACCGCTGCAAAACACAAGGGGCGGATTCAGAACGTAGTTACGTCAGCGTATCTAGAGTACGCCGTGTAACTACTAAGAATAGCCGGCGTATCTTTTTTCTGTATTCAGAAAACAAGATACGCCGGAATTCAGCTAAGATACGAGCGGCGTAAGTCTATCTTAGTTGCATATTTACGCTGGCCACTATGTGGCGCTTCCGTCGATTTAAGCGTTGAATATGCAAATGAGCTAGATACGCTGATTCACGAACGTACTTGCGGGCGTGCGTCGTATTTTACGTCGTTTGCGTAAGCATTAGTCCGGCGTAAAGTTACCCCTGCTATATGAGGCGCAGCCAAAGTATGGACGTCGGGACAGCGTTGAATTGTACGTCGTTTACGTAAATCGTTCAGGAATGGGGCTGAGCTTAAGTTACGTTCACGTCATTTTCAGTGACTACTTGCGACGTGATTTTGCGCATGCGCACTGGGATACGTCCACGAACAGCGCATGCGCCGTTCAGAAAAAAACGTAAATTACATGGGGTCATGATTCATTTACATGGATCATGCCCCCTACCTGCCTATTTTGAATTAGGCGCCCTTATGCCGGCCAATTTACGCTACGCCGCCGGCAACTTACGTAGCAAGTGCTTTTGAAAAG